>SSNS01000574.1:36684-337437 GCA_006937985.1 Aphyosemion australe
GGGTAGCATCAAGCACATCAAAGAAGTTAAAATCTTGAATTTCTTTCAGGATTTTCTGATTGAACTCGAGGGTATGTATTATTGACATTATTTAAGTGCTTACAAAACAATCTAGCACTTAAGTTATTACATAATACATTAAAGCTAAAGGTTTGAGAATGTCACATTTAAGCTTTTATGTGACTCACTCTGCACAGACACAAAAGTAATCATGACAAATGCTTCACCCCTGACAACTATGGTATTGTCATCTGTGGCTCAGACAGACTGTCTTTGCTAGCTGGCTTATAAAAAAATAAACCTCTGTCAGGAATCTTGGTGTGACCTTTGACCCAGCTCTCACCCTGGATTCTCATGTCAGTTCTCTTGTTCGCTCTTCCTTCTTCCATCTCAGGAACATTGCTAAGCTGAGTCCCATTCTGTCCCGCTCTGAACTGGAGATTGTTCTCCACACCTTCATCTCCTCAGGCTTAGACTACTGCACCTGGCTTTTCACTTGTCTGAGCAGAACCTCCCTGAACCGTCTACAGGTGGTCCAGAATGCCTGTGCTAGGCTGCTGACCAAGTCCTCCAAACACACCCACGTCACCCGCTCCTCTTCCAGCTTCACTGGCTGCCGGTTAACTTCAGGGTTCATTTCCAGATCCTGGTTCTGGTTTTTAGGGCCTTACATGGACAAGCACCGTCATACATTGGTGATCTTCTCAGTCCCTACACCCCCAGCAGGTCCCTGAGGTCCAGTGATCAAAGCCTACTGGTTGTGCAGCACCAGGCTAAAGACCAAAGGTGACAGATCATTTGCTGCTGTGGCCCCCAGACTCTGGAACTCTCTCCCCCTGAGCCTGAGATCAGTGGACTCCTTTAAAAAGCAGCTGAAAACTCACCTGTTCAAGCTGGCTTTGGTGACGTTCTGATCATCCTCTTCTTCCTCACTAGCTATTCTTCATGCTACTGTTTCTATCAAGTCTGTATTTCACAGGATCCCATCATTACCTTTCTTATTTTCTTCACATATTTTGTAGAATATGTTTCCCTGTATTCCCCCTTGTTTTTATATGTTGTAATATATTTTTAAATCTTTTTTTTTCATGTGAGGAGATTCGTGTTTGTTATCTTGACAGGTGCTACATAAAGTCTTTTCTTTTTCTTCATTTTTCAAGATAACCAGCGAGATGGAGAAAAAGATCAGCTGACTGTCCCAAAGGTGATGCAGTGGTTCACAGGACAGTCACATCGGCACCTCCTGCTGTCAGAAAGACAGAGGTTCAAGATTACAGTCTGTTTTGACCATGACTGTTTTGGGCGCATGCCAAAACACTCCTTGTGCTTTCCAGTTGTGAGTGCATGTTCACACACTGTAACTTTTCCAACTGCACACCAATGCACTTATGAAGAGTTCAAAGCCAACCTCGCAACTGCAATTACATGTGGCAAAGAATTCCATATGATCTAAAAAGGATCTGTAGTGTAGTTGGAATTGCAGCTCTTCGTTCGCACTTTTTGTCACCGTTCTGTTACACCCATTAAACCTGTTCTTTGTATTGAGCTTGATTTTTTTTGTTTTACTGTCAACTCCAGCTTTAAAAATAACTGATGCTGTTACTACACAAGCAATGCAATAGTGTTCCAACAGTTCATTTTTGGTGGTGTGCTTCTATTTGTCATCTCAATAAACACAAGATTTCAGTGTCCCATGTGTACTTTTAATGAAATGAACATTAATAAACTTGGCTGTTAATAGTTAAAATTCATTAGCAGCTGAAAAGGCAAACATGGACAATATGTAAAATTAATTATTTGATGTTGCCCAAATATGCATACATTTTTAGTTATTTTATTCACTGCTTATGCCTTGCCATAACACATTTAGCATCTTAGAGTGAGCTGTGAAGCTCGACATAGTTTACAACAGAGATGTACAGTCCTCGTCCATGATCATCTGATGGCCCATTGGGATTGATGGTTGCCCTGAGGTCTTCAAGACTCTGCTGTGTGAGAGGACATGTGACAGGTGGGACCACAACACCCGGAAGTTCTTCCCCATCTTCATCAACTGCAGGACACTGCTCAACATCATGCTGTTTAGAAAGTTAAACCATTGTTAGTTTTATGATTTTAGTCTGCCCATGTCACAGTGAATAACCAGTTTCATCTGTTATGGTCAATTTCATTTAATTCCGGGTTAATATTATAAGCCTTGTGTGCTAATCCACATGCTATGCAGGTGTTTGGGAAAGTTATGTAAGTTTTGAAGATAACTAAACCATGTGTTCCATGCTTTAATGACAATATCTTAATGTTAAAAAAAATCAACTTGTTCAAATAACTGACATCTGTACCTGTACATGTTCTGTTGAGCAGACTGGATTTTGTGCCAGGCCCATCTCCCACAGTTGGTTTGGCGTCATGTTCTGCTCTGTTCTGAGGGGATGATTGTTCCACCCATGAATAAAGCTGCACAGTTCTGACTGTAGCTGGGGTAGGAACACATAGTGGGCTGCAAAAAGGTGTAGATAGTTGGTGGGGTCCAGTGAACCCTCCTCTTCAAGGCTGTGCAACATATGGTAGTATGTGCTTGTGACAGCCATCCACAGGTCCCGCCATAGTCTTTCTATGCTGCACAGACAGAAAGAAAGACGGAAATATAATGTGAGGTGAGAAATACAAGTCTTTAGAAAAACCAAATTAACCCACCTAGTGAAATCCCTGTGAAAACTGTCCAACAGACCTATGTGAATATTTCCTCTTTATATCCACAAACACTATGAAGCTATCCAATTAGCTAGATGGATATATACAGAGTAATATTAACATAGGTCTGTTGACTGTGTGTAACCAGCAATATTTTAAAATGTCTGTTAAAAAGACATATATATAAACCCTTATGTATTCAAACACACACACAAACCTCTACCTCTAAATAAATGACCTGCACTTGTAAAGCGTCTTTCTGCAAAGTGCTTTACTAGACAGTAAATTATTGATCGATGCACACAAACATTCACACACTGCTGGTGATGAGCAGCCACAGCTGGACCTGGGCACACTGACATAAGGGCAAGCATATCAAGCTCTACGTTAAGTTTTTCAAACATACCGCTGATTGTGAACACTCTTTCCTGACATGAAACTTCCTCTTCCACTGCCACGTACTGTGAACATATATCTTGCAATGTCCACATTTTCTACTCCCTGATCTCCACGAACCCTAAACACAAAGTAGTGAATATACAACATATTAATTTAATTCAGGAAGACTCGAACAATATTTATAGTTGCTCCATCCATATCCAGTCAAACAATACAATACTTATCTTGGACTACCAAAAAATGTGTCTTTTTTAAAAATGTTGATGGCAAATGTTAATTTGACATTTTCATTGTGCTGGCATAGTTTCAGGGGATTATTTTACAATATCACACTTTAGATATCACAATGTAGAAGGTATTTTTCTATTTAGTATTTTTTTTATATAATTTTGTTTTTTGTTTTTCTAAATATATGACATAGATCTACACTGATACTACTGTGATGCTGCTACCACTGCTGTCATGTAGTGTGGGTTAATCCACAGAGCCTTTAATGAGCTCAGCTGTCAAAAGTAGCATTTTTTCCCAATACTGTTGGTGTAGATGTTTCCTTTTACCTTTATCATCATTATTAATAGCATTTATTGCTTTTATCTTAACATAAACAGATCAATTCAGTATTCACTTGTCTATTAACATTAAAATGGATATGAAAATTATGATGATTTCAGTTTTGACCATAATACAAATCCCTTGTAAACTAAAATTACATAAGTAATGCTTCAGTGTGTGTAGCATTGAGAGATGGTCCCACCGCAATGGAAGTCCATTCTTCTCAACAGATCCCAAAAAAAATGCAAAGGCAGTAGATGCTTTGTTGTCAGTTGAGGCATCCAAGTACATGATCTATGTATAACAGAAGTTAAAAACAGGGAGATACTATTAAAAGAACCCAGAAAACATGACATATGTTATCTATGCAATTCTTGTTAAAGTCAGTACTTATAATTCCTGCTCCAAAACACATTCTTACCTTTCTAGAAAAGCCATCTATGCCTCCAAATATGACAAACCCATACCTAGAGAACAGGAAACGCTAAAAACAAAGACATCTTACAATAAAAATGTAAAAATTTGCTATGTTGAGAACTAACCTTATGAGCTTATGGTTTGTGTCTACATGAACCAGGGAAAGTGGGGCCTTCACACTGTAGGATCTCCTGACCACATATCCAACATGTGTGGCTCTGGTCACCACACCAACAGCATCAACACGTTTCAACGATGCCCTTATCCTGGTCCAAGTAATGCGATGACCAAGTGCACGTAGTCTTCCCTTTAGCATCCGAGAGCCAATGTTTGGTGCACTTATCTTAATAGATCTCACAATATCATCCAGTTGGTCATCTGAAATACTGCTATAAGTTCTTCTAATAGAGATGTCATGTTCACGTAGTGCACGTTTCACTGTTGATTTGGCAATGCCCATAACAGTTGATATGCTTGGGACTGATAGATCCAAATCTACTAAATTCTGCAGACACTCTTTATTTACTTTGTATTTCTGTTGTCCTGTAATACCTTCTACCACCTCTGTGCCTATTGAAGGTACAATCCTTTCTTCAAGTTTTGCAGCCACCACTTCACTGAGGTTGGACAGGGCCATTATTACATCTTGAGGAATGGAAATCTGGTTGATGAGTGACTGGATGAAAGTAAACTCATGACTGCAGACAAAATGTAGGAAATGAAGATCCAATGGGTGACGACTTGCCTCTTGAACTCTTAGAAGAAGTCTGGCCATAACCTGCTTCTCCAACATTTCCTGTAAGCAACCAGAACATTATATGTACAACAGGTTCACCCAATATTTGTGCTACTCTGTTAAAAACCAAGTTAAATTAAGGTTTGTGACATAACTCTAAAGGGATGCAAAACCCTGACATGTTAAAATCCACTATCCTGCAACTTTTTGTTGATTGTATACTCCAGCACACCACACTCAGTGGTTGGTGGACATCAAGCGCTGCATAAGTCTGTTAATCACCTTCTGATTTGTAAAATCAGGTGTGCTGGAGCAGGGAAATAACTAAAACTGGGCTAAAATGGGCCCTCATTTATCAACTGTACTTACGAACAGATCTGTGCGTATTTCATGAGTAGGAACGATTTTACGCATTGTGTGGTATTTACCAATTTGTACTTGTGCGTGAAAACGTTCCTAAATATAAGAACAGCTCTGACCGTGCGTAGGAACAGCATCTAGTGGTAGAACAGGGAACAGCAATTCTGACGGTCTCAGTGATCCACGCGTGTTCCTCATCCACTATAATTATTCTACCTAATAAATAATTATTTAGGTGGATAAACAGCTGCGTCGCCGTCGCATGAATGGTGCTAAAACCTATAAAAGACACCTGTGACCGACAGTTATCTGACATTGTAGCAAGGCTGATCAAGTGTTATTGGAGGATTTGGCAGAGACTGTGGAGAGGACGCGTCTTCCATGAGTGCACTGACGCTTGCTGAGGATCCAGAGATGTTCCTGAGCAGATACCTGAGCTCAGAGGAGGCTGCAGTATCAACAAACATTTTCTAACAAGAACAAAACTAAACAGAACATGCAGACAACTCTTTAAATGCAAACTGTAATCGACAACAGAATGGAACATTCGGTCCGTTTCTCTACGTTTCTTCATATTTAATCTTATATCAAACCATTATTTCTTTATTTCTGACAGGAACCTCTCCTCTCTCCTGACCGCGTTTACATTAATAAAATTACAACCTCTGCAACTAGTTTGCTCTATTCTAAATCGGCAGCCAGTGCCCTGACCTTGCTGTCAACAAAGTGTTTTTTTTTTTTATCGGAAAGAACGCAGGGAATCCCCTGGAATCCCCTCAAGAGCTGAGCACGTAGTGTGACCAAATATGGTTAAGGGCGTTTTTGTATGTAAATGACGGTGAACTACACACAGGTGGGATTTATCAACAGACAATTGCGGAGGAACATGCGTACGAGAGGCCACAGCATGTTTCATAAACCAGGATTTTGACTGTTCTACACACATTCTCAATTTAATTCGTAGGAGGGAATATAGAAGTTTCTACTAACGTTTGATAAATGAGGGCCCTAGATTTGAGACATAGTCAGAAATTTGATATAACTTAGATTTACTGTGTGCCAACACAAATGCTTCATGCTCAGTAGGCTATCTTCCATATCACAGACATCTCTGAGAATACATTCAACTTCAAATTAGCTTAATAAAAAATGGAGGTGATCTGCCAGATACTCTGTTGTAATTTCGAATTTAGCTAAGGCTAACCTGGTTAGCCTCTAACAAGAGGCATTCGCTGCTCAATCACACTCAATAAGTTGAACAAAAACAAAACTTTTAACTGCATAAACGGCACATGAACACAAAATTAACTTACTGCAGATGAACGGCGGTCCGCCATCGCGCCATACACCACAGGTAAGCTACGCCGCTCCGCTCAAAAAACAACAGAAGCGCGGCTGCACTACACGGGCGGAAATGACGTCTAACTCAAGCGCTTTCACCCAGATGTCAATCATTTTCCGGATAGCAAATGAGCACTAAGCCCGACCCCGCATGTAAAATTAGGCTCAGCTTCGTAAACGAAAAGAAAGTATTGGAAACGTAAACTCAGGCTGAGAGCAGAGGAGGAAGAGAAACGTAAACTCGGCCACATTTTTTGTTTCATTTAGTTTCCCTTACTGAAAATTGTTTTTTTGTTTTTTGGTTGCAGTTTTAGTTTCAAAGTCATATTTATTTTTTTTTTACTGTTTTTATTTACAATTTATTTTTTCAAGTTTCAATTTTTTTTTGTTGGAATTTACAATTTATTTTTTCAAGTTTTCAATTTTTATTTGAATTTACAATTAATTTTTTCGAGTTTTCAATTTTTATTTTAATTTACAATTTATTTTTTCGAGTTTTCAATTTTTATTTTAATTTACAATTTATTTTTTCGAGTTTACATGGAGCTGAGCCCATTTTAACCCCATAGCACAGACTCCAGGTCTGCAGCAGGAATAACGCAGAGCAGCAGAACTCACCCGAACTTTTCCTCCGCAGGTATTTAAAAGAAATGACGCGGATTTAAGAGATCTCCAAAAATATCGGATCATCGAGAACAGGAGACAAAAAAAGAGATTTAGAAGAGGAATAAAAATAGAATGAAAGTGTGATAAAAGCAGGCTGGAGCACCGAGCTCCTGGTCTAATGGAGCGCTTGGATCGAAGACCTGCTGCAGGTCTCACTGACCTTAAATCATTCCCGGAATAAAGCACGGCGCACCAGGGAGAAGGATGAAGGCTGTGGGAGTGATCTGAGATCTTATTGATTCAGTAATCATGTTACACATCCGATTATATTCGCCATGTTTCCTCCTCTCTCGGGTCAGGCCTCGGAGAAGATTTCTCTCTTTTATTTTCAACCTTTATCTTTTAACGTGAATAAATAAAAGCACTCAGAGCACACGGCCTCCTCGGTGGGAGTTAGTGGAGCGTAAATAAATTCACTCTAAACTAAACAGGTTAGAAAAAATAATTTCAATATTAAAAAACATTTAGAAACGCGTTAGATAAAATCCCAGCGCCGGTAAGACTAAATAAATATCTTATCTGTGTGAAACCACCCATCTGAAATCAAGAGAAATCGATCCAAACAAAACAAAATTAAACTAAATAAAACTAAACTGAATAAAACAAAACAAAACAAAACAAAGCTAAACTAAACAAGACAAGACTAAACTAAATAAAACAAAGAAAGAGACTCTAAAAGGTAAATTCATAGCAAAATCTCCATAAACATGTTGATGTTCACATCAGAGCGCGCGCGCGCGTGTGTTTGTGCGCGCGCGCTCTCTCAGACATACATCAAACCCAAACGAACCGGGGCGCCTGACACCATAAGACCAGCTCTGTTTCACTCACGCACAGCTCTGGCTCCGGTCCACTCCCATCACGGTGGTACCGCCGGTTCTGCCTCCTCCCAGACCCTCACCGGGAGCCGAACAGGAGTGAACTGGTATCAAGTTGGACAGAAAATAATGACGAGCTGAGTCAGCCTGCAGGCCGGGACAAAGAGAGGCCTCCCCCATGCCCCCCCACACATGAAGGCTTTCAGAACCGGAACCAAAAACACTTCTAGATCAGTTGGAAGTAATTAAAGAAAAAAAGGAATCCTTGGTATATTAAGTTAAATGTGATTTTTATTTCACATTTGAGGTAAATTAGGTGATAATGATAATTTAAAAAAGCACTTTTTCTGTTTTACTGACCTGCAGAAAAACAAAACCAACCCCAATTATTATTATTATTATTATTATTATTATTATTATTATTATTATTATTATTATTATTATTATTATTATTAAAACCTGGTGTGGTTGAATGACAAACTCTCTTCAGTTGTTTTAACATCTGGTTTCATCTCATGTCCATCTGATGTTTCTGATAAATGAATGATTTTAATGTGATCCTCCTGATTCAGAATCAGAGTTTGACTTCCTCACAAACGTTCAGCTTCACAAGAATCTGGGTAAAGCAGTGACATATGATGCCGTGCTTATGGGAAACATGACCTTTGACCCACAGAAGGAATTCCTCTCCTGACCCAACAGCAAATGGAAACTCCGTTGTTTTCATATTTAAATCCAACTTCAGCTATCACATATTCTTGTCTTTGTTCAGGAAGTAGATCGGATTTTTTATATAATCTTGGAGCTCTTGTTGCTATATCTCACAACCTATTGTGTGCTTTACACACGTTGCCATGGAAACGTTGCAAAGAGTGCACAAAAGGTTAAATATGGTTCCTCTCTCTGAGCTTTTAGGATACCTGTGTGGTTGCTGCATGTGTGCAGTAACAATAGTTTCTGATTTATGTAANGTAAAATCAGGTGTGCTGGAGCAGGGAAATAACTAAAACTGGGCTAAAATGGGCCCTCATTTATCAACTGTACTTACGAACAGATCTGTGCGTATTTCATGAGTAGGAACGATTTTACGCATTGTGTGGTATTTACCAATTTGTACTTGTGCGTGAAAACGTTCCTAAATATAAGAACAGCTCTGACCGTGCGTAGGAACAGCATCTAGTGGTAGAACAGGGAACAGCAATTCTGACGGTCTCAGTGATCCACGCGTGTTCCTCATCCACTATAATTATTCTACCTAATAAATAATTATTTAGGTGGATAAACAGCTGCGTCGCCGTCGCATGAATGGTGCTAAAACCTATAAAAGACACCTGTGACCGACAGTTATCTGACATTGTAGCAAGGCTGATCAAGTGTTATTGGAGGATTTGGCAGAGACTGTGGAGAGGACGCGTCTTCCATGAGTGCACTGACGCTTGCTGAGGATCCAGAGATGTTCCTGAGCAGATACCTGAGCTCAGAGGAGGCTGCAGTATCAACAAACATTTTCTAACAAGAACAAAACTAAACAGAACATGCAGACAACTCTTTAAATGCAAACTGTAATCGACAACAGAATGGAACATTCGGTCCGTTTCTCTACGTTTCTTCATATTTAATCTTATATCAAACCATTATTTCTTTATTTCTGACAGGAACCTCTCCTCTCTCCTGACCGCGTTTACATTAATAAAATTACAACCTCTGCAACTAGTTTGCTCTATTCTAAATCGGCAGCCAGTGCCCTGACCTTGCTGTCAACAAAGTGTTTTTTTTTTTTATCGGAAAGAACGCAGGGAATCCCCTGGAATCCCCTCAAGAGCTGAGCACGTAGTGTGACCAAATATGGTTAAGGGCGTTTTTGTATGTAAATGACGGTGAACTACACACAGGTGGGATTTATCAACAGACAATTGCGGAGGAACATGCGTACGAGAGGCCACAGCATGTTTCATAAACCAGGATTTTGACTGTTCTACACACATTCTCAATTTAATTCGTAGGAGGGAATATAGAAGTTTCTACTAACGTTTGATAAATGAGGGCCCTAGATTTGAGACATAGTCAGAAATTTGATATAACTTAGATTTACTGTGTGCCAACACAAATGCTTCATGCTCAGTAGGCTATCTTCCATATCACAGACATCTCTGAGAATACATTCAACTTCAAATTAGCTTAATAAAAAATGGAGGTGATCTGCCAGATACTCTGTTGTAATTTCGAATTTAGCTAAGGCTAACCTGGTTAGCCTCTAACAAGAGGCATTCGCTGCTCAATCACACTCAATAAGTTGAACAAAAACAAAACTTTTAACTGCATAAACGGCACATGAACACAAAATTAACTTACTGCAGATGAACGGCGGTCCGCCATCGCGCCATACACCACAGGTAAGCTACGCCGCTCCGCTCAAAAAACAACAGAAGCGCGGCTGCACTACACGGGCGGAAATGACGTCTAACTCAAGCGCTTTCACCCAGATGTCAATCATTTTCCGGATAGCAAATGAGCACTAAGCCCGACCCCGCATGTAAAATTAGGCTCAGCTTCGTAAACGAAAAGAAAGTATTGGAAACGTAAACTCAGGCTGAGAGCAGAGGAGGAAGAGAAACGTAAACTCGGCCACATTTTTTGTTTCATTTAGTTTCCCTTACTGAAAATTGTTTTTTTGTTTTTTGGTTGCAGTTTTAGTTTCAAAGTCATATTTATTTTTTTTTTACTGTTTTTATTTACAATTTATTTTTTCAAGTTTCAATTTTTTTTTGTTGGAATTTACAATTTATTTTTTCAAGTTTTCAATTTTTATTTGAATTTACAATTAATTTTTTCGAGTTTTCAATTTTTATTTTAATTTACAATTTATTTTTTCGAGTTTTCAATTTTTATTTTAATTTACAATTTATTTTTTCGAGTTTACATGGAGCTGAGCCCATTTTAACCCCATAATTGTGTTTCTTTGTGCTGGAAAGCATGAATACTGGGTAATCTATTTAGCAAAATGCAAACAGAAATTGGTAGAGGAAACATATTGTCATAGGTTTTGCACACATTAAGAAGCAGTATTCAAAAGTGGAGACTGTCTCTATTCTTGCTGTTTTTTTTAATTATCTCAGGACTCTATGAGCGTATCATCGGTATTATTCTGCATACCCGCTCCGTCTCACCCCTAATGATAACCTGCTGCTCCATCTTTAATATTTTCAAGACAGAAAATGCTCTGTTTAGGACACGTCTGCATTGTGTTCCAAACGTTGCTGTTTTGTTGTGTCCCATTAAAAGTAAATGAACCACAGAAAATGCACAAACAGAATTTTCTTACTCAATTTATTTTAAAATGGATTCAAACTTTTAAAAATGTCAGAATTTCTGTAGGCGGCATTCCCTCCTTAAACACGTAGAGACGTACAGTCAGCCACATTCAGGAAGGTGTGGCATGTAAAGGCCTGGGGTGAGGAGGGCTAAATCCGTTTACATAACACGGTGAGCATTCCTGGTGTGTGTGTGTGTGTGTGTGTGTGTGTGTGTGTGTGTGTGTGTGTGTGTGTGTGTGTGTGTGTGTGTGTAAGACAGGGAAAGAAAGATGACTGAGCTGACTGGTGCTCATGCTTGTGTGTGCATGTACTCCGTCTCTTTTTCCCCAGGAGCCATCCTCGGTGAGGCTGAGCCTGCTGAGTTATGAGCCTGCTGGAGGGGCAACTTCCTTAACCTGAAAAGCCAGCCCCGCCCCCACCCCCACCCATGTGCTGGTACACGCCGGCTGCTGGCCGGGGCTCTGTGTACCACCGGCAGTTGTGTGAAGATATGTGCTCAGCTGCTCTGTCTTCATAATGTCCCTGTGTGTGTGTGTGTGTGTGTGTGTGTGTGTGTGTGTGTGTGTGTGTGTGTGTGTGTGTTTCTAGAGTGCCTACATGTGTCACACACTGCATGTGTGTCGTTCACCCTTGGATGTGTGTAATTCTAAGATAAGATTTCCACCTCATTGTGTGCTACATTTGTTTTCCGTACCGTACATGTGGTGTATATCTTTGAAAACATTTATGAAATTTTACTCATTCGTTATGACACATCAGTGTCTTCACAACCATTTCTATTAACACATGCACGCACGCACGCACGCACGCACGCACGCACACACACACACACACTCACACCTCTTAAACGTCTCTTCTTTCCTGACAGACTTGACAACATCCCATAATGCATTGTTGTAGCTGTTTAGACTTGTCGCACTTAAAGGGGCTGGACTAGTTCTGCTGCACGATCTACGTCAAGCCATTTCTCAATGAACACACACACACACACACACACACACACACACACACACACACACACACACACACACACACACACACACACATTCTCTTAATTCCAAGTGTGCTCGGCAGGCGTGCACATAGAGGTTTCCCACAGCACACAACAGGCCTGTTTTGCAAACAGCCTGCGTAACTGAGCCTTGCTGAACAAACAAATACCAGACCAGCTAACCTACGAGTCATAGTTACAACAAATGTTTTGTTTCAGATTTGTAAAAAAAACATTTTATCCCATCAGTTTCATATTTGTAACCTCCGTTTGCCCTCGTGCCGTCTATCCAGGCATGCTTCCTGATTCTGCAGCAGGGGAGTTGTGCAACACGACCAGAACACTCAGGAGAAAAAGCCCTGGCGTTTTCCATGATGGTTGACTCACTGCAGGCGGGTTTTTACCATTTCTCCCTTTATGAATGTTCTGGGAAATGTCTCCCGGCACTGGCACCACCTGCGCCGCACTCCCAATAATGAGACGACCCGAGCGTTCGGTGCCAAAGAGATGAATCATTAGCAGGGGAAGTTGATTGTTTCACTTAGTCATGATAGTGTGGTTCCAAACTCCGTCGGCTCTGCCAGAAACATTACTCGTTTTGGCACAGGTCTGAATGGATGCAAGAACATGCTTGGAGATGAGATGTTAGAAAGGATTAAGAAGATTCACAAACAAACTGAAAGTAAAGGAGGAGAAACTGTCCGCGACTGGAAAGGAAAAGCAAACGGATTGAGAAGAGGGAGCGCTGGAGGCAAAAACAGTGGGAGCAGCACCTGTGTGTTGGTTTATGGGGACTCTTTAAGAGAAAAAGATGGAGGCATGGCGTGCCAAATGGTTTCCATCTCGTCCGTACTCACTCACAAGAGTGAAACTCCCCCCAGGCAGTGGCAGGTACATGTGGCAGCACATTTCTTAGCCTGTAAGCCTTGATTGCCCTGAGCTGTAACGTGAGGAATATCCGGAGCATGCATCCTTTTTCCAAGGTCACGGTGCTTTTTTCCTTTGCTGTTGAGATGTTTTAGAACAATATATTATTTACCAATTATCATTTTCTCTGTGTGTTTTAGGAACTGCTTAATAATTACCTGAGGTAGACTTTTATGTATTTCCCCGGCTGATTAATCATTACTCGGTGAAAGCTGGAATGCAAGGCCAGTAGCGGTGAAACGGGCGAGGAAGTGAATAATTAGCACCATCCTTTCACCTTTTATGCTTCACAATTCCTCTTTAAGGAAATGCTTTATTAAAACCATCATGCATATTTAAACGCATTAATTAATTACTGAGAATTGTGCCTGTTTACCTTTTTTGGTAATAAATTATAAAATGTTAAACATTAACTTCGCTCTAATATTCAAGCCAGAAAAGAGAAAAACCTAAAGGAGTGATTAATCATAAATAAAGTGCAGTAGAATAAACTAATCTAGTAAATAATGACTTTGGTCTGAGTTTTAGTGTTAAAGCTGTGGAGCCGACAGACAGACGTGAAATGAATGTTTCCTCAGGGGTCTGGGATCTCTCAGGCTCACAAACACCTCAAACGGCTCAAAGCAGGGAATAAAGACATGAAATCAGAGATTTACTAATGCAAATAAAACAGGAACAATGGTGTAAATGTAAAACTAAATTATTCATTAAAAATGATGGAGAAGTTGAGCTTCAGTTAACCCCACACTAAGATGTTACACAGGTGAATCTGATCCATGCTTTGTGGTTAGTGATGGTTTTTGTTTCCTGTGTTTGACTGGTTTCACACAGCACGACTAATTCAGGTATATTTGCTGCTTCCTGTGGAGCCGGATGAATTATTGTTGCACCTGTGAAACTCAAGTTACAGGAAAACAACAATCATATTTCCAAAGTTTTCTGGTTTGTTTTAAAACCACACTTTGCAACTTTTTCATATTTTTAAATCATGTTCTTGAGCCAGTTTGTGCTAAAATGACCCTTTACAGGGTTAATGAAATGTCACTCAGACCCCCACCGCCCTCTGTGGCCAGAATACGGCACTTGCAACTTCAGAGTGCCGGTCCCTGTTGGACTTAGTAAAATGTAGCTGACATACCTGGTGCTGCAGTCTGCTTCCAGCACGTTTCCTGCATGTTTTAGATCATGAACACAACTGATTTGTTTGATTTAGTGATGAACCGCTCCTGTAGACACTAATGAAGGCTGAGGAGACATTTCAGCAGTTAGATTAAGGTGTTAAAAAGATGAACGCACAGCGAGGAGATAAGTTTCACTTTTGGTTTCACTAACAGACACTAGGGGGTGCTAAAAACAAGCCAAAACCGCCATGTGTACCGTTAAAGGCTTTACCTGTATGTCATGTTTTATTTACAGAGATATAAGGTTGTTGGGCTCTCTTGGTCATCCTTTGACCTACAAGGATATGGACATTCTGAAAACGTGATGTTATCTTCTGTATATTTTAGACCTTTTGTTATAATTATATATATATTTAATTATTTAATTTAAGAATTTTATTCAGCTTTATTTTTTTTATATTACTTGTTAAATCATGGTTATTTTAAAAGTTTATGAGGCTCAATTAATCCTAAATATAAAACTAAAGCCCAGGCCTGAGGAGGCTAAACCTAAAAACAGCTCAATGTTGATTTTTATGCATTTTGTAACAAAATGTCATCATAATTACAGCTTTTAAAGCTTTTTTGGGTTGCCAGTGCTGCAGTGGTTAGCAGATAATACTATAAATTAAGCTTCATAATTCTGTAGCTGTTGGCTTGAACCGAACTGTAAACCAAGCGAGAAGTTGTAGAGGAGCAAGTGGAAACATTGTGTAACTAATGCTGACTTCAGATGACAGGGTTATAATTTCCTCTGATGCTCCGCGGTCGCTCCTCCGTTCACCGATGTTGAAAAAAATAGTTTTGTGTGTGTGTGTGTGTGTGTTAGAAAATGTCAGAAGCCTCTGTGGTTTGGAGGGTCAGAGCTGACAAGTGGAGGGTGAGGATGGGGAGGAGGGGGGAGACTGACGACTTATTGATGAAATGAGAAATCTGTAGCTCGGCCTGATCACCTCCCACCCTCTCACTTAGTGATGAATGGCGTCCAGGACCGGCGCCCGGGCTGCTCATGCCGTTACGCTCTTCGGTGCTGCATCGCTGTGGATATGTTTGACATTCTCACTAGAAAACGACTTTTGCACCGGGGAGAGCGCGGTGTTATGGCTGTGCTGCTTGCATTTATTATTGAGGTGAATTATTGATGTTTGTCCAAAAAAAATCAAAACAATAAATTTAGCTTTAAATCATCCCAAGAAAGCTGACATGAAATGTTTGTGGGCTTCAGATGAGTTATTTTTAGAGCTTTATGTCAGGCGACTGACATTTTTCTTTTTGTTTTTTAACTTTGATCATTTTCCCTATAAAGTACTTATTGTTAAAACTGGTCGCTTACGATCAAAAATGTATGCTTTTTACTCGTCACTTCCTGTCCGATTTTCTCTAATTAAGCTCTGATTTTTAAGGACTCCTCCACAAAAGGTCCATTTCAGTTGCGATAACTGGTCTGTCAACATTATGAGTTGCATCACATCTTATGCACTAAATGAAAAATCTGATTAATGTAAATGTTTTACATGGTGGAGAAACTGGAAGAAGTGATTTCTAGGAGTTTCAGTTAGTGGGAAAGAGGGTTAGGAGAAAAGCTCTGAAAGCTGAGAGGAAAAACTAAAAACACAATGTCAGATGCTTTCATGGATCCAGAGTTAACGTGTGTAACAGCTGCTCTGTGGAGCTCAGGGTCTAAAGAGTTAACAGGACTGTTGTGGCTCAGGCTATTTTAGTCTCCAAGGCTGATGTTGGATGTTTGTGCTTCCAGAGAAAATCAATAAAGATAAACATATTTGAAGAATGCACATTATTCCTTTAGCCTCTAATAAACACATGTTAATTAAAAAATATCCACAACCTTTTCAAACCACTGCTTTTCACTTAAGATTCATGGAAAATGAGCCGACATCGTGTCGATACATGCAGACAGACGTACAGCAGAATCTCAGCAGCGATCAGAAGCATCGGTAAGTTCTGGCAGAAGTTCCTGCTGGCTGCAGAAACCCGACTGTGTCAAATCCAAGATGGATGGGTGGGCCGACCCAGTCCCCATCAGTTACAGCTGAGTGGGTAGGGAGGGTGAGGGTGCTGGAGCCTGGGGATGAGGACTGGGCAGCCACTCTGGAGCTGGTTGGAGGTGCTGAAGTCATTCATTTTAAAGGTGTGATTGATGACATCATTAATATGTTTCTGGCCCGATGCCGAGGAGGACAGGGCAGAATTCATACCTGCTGCTGGCTACCTGCAGCCTGCAGCGCACCTGCATGAGCTCTTCTAATAAGCACGCTCAAGGAGACGCTGGCAGTGTTTTATATGATTTCATTTCATTTCGCTAGTGTTGGTCATGTTGGGCTTTTCCAGGTCGTCGTTGTTGTATTCGGGTTACCTGACAGGTGTCATTAATTCTTATTTAGTTTTGACCATTAGGAATGTAAATTGTTTTAGAAAATGCAATTTTTTATTAATAAATGAACCATGAAGGAAGAGAAAATACACAAAAGTGAAATTAGTTCTCAGTCAAAGCAACACAAACTAAGAAGACCGACTCTGTTGTTTCAGACCATGAAGACGAGATGTTGAACAAACCTAATTATCTACAAGGCCGCGCTCAGGGCCAACGTTAGGGTGGAACGTTTTATCGGCTGTTTTAACAAATCAATATGACCACTTCTCAGGAACAGCCTTGAGATGGTGCTTCCTGAGAGTCTCTGTTTTAGAGTCGTGGTTCCAAAACTACGGGTTTGGACCCGACTGTGGGCCGTAGAACACGAAAGATGAATAAAATGATGTAGAGACTTGAAGCTGAAAGTTTGGGAACCTCTAAGAGACACTTCAGAATAAAGCTGTGTGAGATTAAAGCTCTTTTTGAGTTTAAATTTATAAGTTAGAAATATATTTTCTTATTTAAAATGACGCCATAACTTGTCTGAGGGTTACGGTTACTCTGTCGTCTCTTCTATCCGACTTGTCCTGCATCTCCTGCTCTTTTCTGTTGTATCTTCATTTACCAGGTTTAGTTTCCTTCAGTCCAGCCGCTGCTCCCCGTCTCCATCTGTCTTCTTTACATTAAATCCATTTCTCCTCGGGCCCTCTCGTTTCCCTGACGGCGTTTTCGGCGTTCTTCTCTATCAGTCCTGCCAGGAGGCAGCCGTCCTGTTTCCACTGTGATAGACTGTGGGCTGAGCTCTTTTATAGAGGCCTTGTTGTCTTGTAAAATAACAGAGGGGTCTTTTTTCCCTCTGGAACTTAATTTACTGGTGACATTTATTCAGGAATGACCTTCTCTGGGTTTGTCTTCCAGAGAAACGCGTTATCTCTCCTTCCAGAGTAATCCTGCCATTATTGCAGCTTGACTATTGTCTTTTTTTTAAGTCTGCGTACATCTCTGTAAAGAACAACAGCTATAACTCCATTTACAGTTTTACTGCTCTGTTCCTGCTTCTATAAGAGGGTGCTATACTTAAACTCAAGACAGGTAATTAATTCAAATATGGTAGTAGCCCCATAAAGGCATGAGGGAGATTATAACCTTATCAGAGCATGTCAAGTGTGCGTTCCCGTATTCCAGATCCAATTAGTCAGATGGATGGTTACAGCATGACACGTCCTCCTTGCCGAGCGGCGGATTTTGAGACTGATGATGAAAGGCAAGAGTTCTAGAAAATAAAAACACAGATGCAGGAATGTAGAAACATGTTTGATGTTTGAGTATCATGCAACCTGTAACCTTTTCTCCTCCTCCCGTTAAGAGCGTGATTAGGATTTCAAAGGCTCTGCGTAGATAAGCTACCCCATCCTCCGTTAGCTTCCTCGATGTCTTTGTTTGCGTCCCACCTTATCCGTCACAGCGTGAGGCTGTCAGCGTGATGAGGTGAGGCGAGAGGTCGGCCCGGGGCTCGGCTGCTGGCTTTTTAGTTGTAATAGTTTTGTGCAGCTTGTTAATTTGATACGGTTTGTGGCTGAGGAGCCTCATTAGAGACAGCAGCTCGCCGAGGCAGACGCGGCCCTCCATCATCAGCAGGACGCCGCTGTCGAGGGGGAAATGGTGGAAGAACGAGGGAGATGGAACATTTTAGGGAGAGGATGGAGGTGAAGGAGCTCCGTCAGGGTCAGAGCATCTTGGGAGGATGAAGAAAAACGATCAACATCTTCTTGAAAAGGAAACTTCTTTAGATAAAGCCAACTCTTACTCTGTTGATGTTTTCATGCACAGCGTGAACACGGGAGATTGAGCTTTTGTGATGGTGAGAGAAAGAAATGGCGGAGGATTGCTATCACCAGATAGGGGGTAGAGGAGAAGGAAAACAACAGGGTGACAAATAGGAGGGTAGAAAAGGCAAAGAAGCGGGGAATGAGGTTGTTGTGTGAGAGAGGTTCATTTCCATTTGAGCGTTGCTTTTTTCTCCCCTCCCGTGGGCATCGGCGTGGTCTTACTCTCAGACAGAGATGAGATGCAGCTCAGGACGGAGTGAATTATTAATGCAAAGGTGCTCTTCTTCACCAAATCCAATAGGTTTCCTATGATTTGACTGTCAGAAAGATTGGTGGTCTGGATAGGGGACCCTCATGGATCCTGTGGTGCTCTGAGTTCTCCTCCAAAGGTAATTGACTCATGTGCACTATTGGTTTCTGGGTCATGGTGATTACGGTAGCTGAGGCAGCTCTCTGGGTGGGAAACCTCTCTGATGTGACCTTTGTCCAGGTTACAGAGCTACCGTTAACCCCCAACTCAATGATCTGGAAACCGTGGTATCGATACTGATGTGTAGCGGCCAGCGCTGAGGTCTCTTCTGTTATTTTTTCTTATTTTGCTTGTTAGTTTAGCTTCTTTTTCCATCCCTTTCTTTTCCCATTTCACACATCTGTCTGTGCTTTGTGTAGTGGCTTAGCCAAGCTTCAGATTTAATTGACTGTGACACATCTCTTAAGTTTTGCTTCTGTGAGATTTGTTGCTGCCCAGACACAATTTTACAGCTTGATTGATTCCCATCTGCCAAGATCCTGTTTTTATTGGTTATTTCACAGCTTTATTCACATTTACTGTGCGTAATCCATCTTGTATGGAGAAAATACTCTACTCTGGTAAGTAATACACAGTATTTCTTTGCAGAAATGGTGTCTTCCACATGCTTTATCTTATGGATCTTTTAGAGTCTGGATATGTTTCTGTCCTTATTTTCTCCACATCTTTGGGGGTCTTCCATCTCTCTCGAGTCAACCAACAACTGTCAGTGGAAATGTGTCAGAGGCGAGTCAGGCGGACATGTTTGATGGCCTGAACGTAAAACTCGGAGGGAGTCGGTCTAAGCAGGAAGTACAAACATCCAGTATCTAGCCCCATCATCAGAGGACACCCTGGACAGGTCTCCAGTCCATCACAGGGACACACAAACAACCAGCCACCCCCTTAGGAGGACATTTTAGTCTCCAGTTAACCTATCATACATGGTTTTGGTCTGTGGGAGGGAACTAGTACCCATAGAAAACCACAAGGAGAACAGGTGAACTCCTGAAAGTCAGTGCAGGTGAGATTCAAACCAGCAACCTTCCTGCTGAGAGGCACCAGTGCTACAAACTGATGTAAACAAATATATTAAAAATTGTGATATTACTCTATAAAGGGAAGGTGAGTGAATGATGAAAAGTGAGCGAGGAAGAATCCAGAGGGAAGGTCACTCCTGTGCTTGTGGGACGTGAGAGGATCATTTGTGAGAGGATGCACCGGTTGGCTGATCTACGCTCAGAGCTTCGGTCGGTAACACCAAAGGTTTTTATTTGTGGTTTATGTCTTCGCTTTGTGTTTGATCTGATCTCAGATCCTTTAGAAACAACGATGTTTGATTTTATTTAAACAAAGATGGGAAAAGGGACGACATTAACAGGGTTTACCTGGAGCAGAGCCAGACTTTGGCACTTTGATAGTTTTGAAAACACTATTAGTATATTTTTCTTTTAATTTGACATTTAAACAAATGTAGCTTCTTTTGACGATGTAGAGATGATAAAAAGATATTAACCACCACTCTGTTCTGAAAATATCATTTTAAACCCCAAACTCAATTTGACTTCATGCAATTTCTAAAGTTTCATATTTATATCTTATATATAAATATATAAGCAAGTTTACGTTGCAATATTTGTGACATTTTTAATCTTTAGGTAAAAAGAAGATGACTAACTACGTATATGCTTGATATTCTGTAGTGTAAAGCACTTTGGAGTCCTCTACCTGAAAGGCGCTATGTATGGGTCATTATCATTTAACTCTGTAAGCAGGACAATAACGTGTTTTTGAGAAGGATTTTTCTCTTTTCATATTTGTACAAAATACCTGAAATAAATAAAAATGTTGCGTGTCACTTCAATGTTGTGAAAGTTGAACAAAAAAATGCATCATGTATTTGGTTACTGATGACTTAAATGTGAGGTTGTGAAATTAGTGGTTTGGACAAAAAAAGACAACCAGCCTGTGTCCCCGTTTAACCAGTTAGACATGTCCTCTGTGGTCTGACTCATCTTTAGAGGAAACATGGCACCCAGTGACTTTACTGTTGGTGAACCACGAACCAGCGAAGCCAAACACTTCATTTTGGTCTCACATGGCTCATTATTCCGATCTGCCTTCATACTCAACAAATCAGCATAAGTCCTGAAAATCCAGCGTTTTACTTGACAAGCGGCTAATCATCACCAACATGTGGTCCAGCAGCAGTGAGATGCTAAAGCTGCAGAGATGTGGTGCATTTAGCTAAAGCTAAGCTAAAAGCTTTGCTTCATCATAATGTCCAAGAGTCTTTGTGCTTTTGTTTGTTGTTCAGTCATGCAGATCTGATCTCTGTCCTTTTGGTTTTAATCGGAGCGATGCCTCAGGAGGATGATGGCTGAAAACACGTTTGGTTACTTTAATGTCATCTTAGACTTCATGCTAAAAATAAAGATGAACGAACGGGGCACGGTTATCTACGTTCTGGTCCGGCTGTGTCGTCCTGTTCCAGAGACACTGCTTAGAGTCAGGATGTCTATCAAGGTTATGAACACATGCTCAGTTATGATGACATTAATAACTATCAGACTGCTGCTGTAGAGATAACTAATATAACGATGGTTGTGTTGCTCACTCAGACACATCCAGATCGCTGACGGTCCAAATTATGATTGGTCAATTAAATCTAGCAGCTGTTAATTCCTGAGTTTCTTGTTTAAGTATCAAACTGTGTGTGTGTGTGTGTGTGTGTGTGTGTGTGTGTGTGTGTGTGTGTGTGTGTGTGTGTGTGTGTGTGTGTGTGTGTGTGTGTGTGAGATATTTCGTTTCCCATGGCGCAATCAAAGCCTCCCTGACAAACACATATAACTTTTAAGTTTAAGTGAGTTTACTGGCATTAATGATGATGATGATGATAATAATAATAATAATAATAATAATAATAATAATGAACTAGACTGGAGACGTTTCCGTTTTCCAGGTCTCAAATGACAGCAGGAAATCCTCCATCCTGTGAAGAATGGCCTTGTGGTTCACCAGCCATGGTTAGAGTTGGCACCAGTGTTGCAACACGTGGAACCAGCAGCAGCAGTTTGCATCCTCAGATGTTCATAGTGAACATCAGGGCAGCAGGTTTATGATGAACCTTGACAGCAGACGAACGTGTATTAGTTTGGTCCCTCGATACAAACAGAAGCAGGAAACCTTCTCAGAGCCGTTCTCTGCTGGCGGTAATTTCATTATCAGGCCTCGGAGCTCATTAAGCTCCAGCAGATGTGGCACATAGATGTGTTGCTCACACAGGGTGGCAGGTGAATCAGACACAGGTATGTTTGTAGCATGTTGGTCAGTCTGCATGACTGTGAGTGATTTGTTTTTCTCTGTAGAATCTGTTAGGATGTCTGATGTCTGTGCAGGTTAGCTGACCTAAACATACATTTACAGACACTGAGGATTGCCTGTTAGGGTTAGGGTTGGACATCTCTCCTCTGATTGGCTAACAGCAACACGACTCTACCACTGACTCTGTTTGCTCTGCAACGTTGATGTTTTATCTCCACAAATAACACAAGCCTGGAGGAGTTCTGCTGTGTGGTGGAGTTGCTAATGCTAACAGTTAGCTTCTACTAGCTGAGACGTTCTCTGCTGTTTCCTGGACGCTAAACCAACAACAGCCTTCCCCGTCATGAGTCAAGATGGGTGAGTCCATGAATGTTAAGTGACAGTGTGACGTAGATCTGTCAGGATTTTCTAATCCTAGTGTTTCACCGTCTATTTTCTATCAGAAGCTAATGCAGGAGATAGGTGTAGGAGACTATTTTCATGTTCAGCCTGCAGGAAAAACCCAGAGTGACCCATTATAATCAGAAATAATCATTAATGTTTTTTTCAGTGTTCCACACCTTTAATACACAATACAGCGAGCAACATTTAATGCAGTAGTTTTACATATTTCTTTGATTTACATGTTTGACTTTCTCATACAGATTGTGAAAAGAAAAACACAAGATTGTTTTCTGAGGTGAAACATTGTTAAATACTAGAACATAAATCTTGTCTTTCTAAACTGTTCAGATTTTTCATTTTCTGTTCTGGGAATCTCCTGGTATATGTCGCTACTTAAGGACAGAAAACCAGTCGTTGGTTGTGAATCTAAAACATGAAGAGATTCATGATAAATGAGCATTATTACCTCTCTGGTGTTTTTGCTGTGTAGCTTGGACATGTTGCCTTCTGCCATGTTACACAAAGCCTCTCATGTACATTTCATAAGATGACAGCATGTAAATTCTTTCTGATGGGAAATTAATTCAGCCCCAGGCTCCAGATTAAGAAGAATAATTACATCTTGACATCCAGTGATTGTTGCCTTTGAATTGTAATAAATCCTGGTGTTTACTCAGAATTCCAGTGCCTTTTTGGTTTCTTGCTCTTATTTTATTGGCTGATTAAAACCATTGTTATTCACTGTAATCTAAGCATGTGCGTTTTCAGCGGGATAAACCCGGTTAATTTGGAAACCGTTCCCATCAGAGCCTCCTTGGGTGCATCAGTTTGATCTTCTTGACTTCCTGTTTTCCTGCCAGATTGGATTTTATTCCCTGGAGAGGGAAAACATTCAAGCTCTGCCACTCCAAGAAATGGAAGAGTCAGTTGTACGAGTCGACATCCAACTGACTGCACTCGATTGGTACATCGTGTCTTTAAGTTGTGTCTGTATGTGCACTTTCTGACAGAGTGGGGGCTTTCATTACTCTCCAAATATCCACCCACACACCTCAGGACTGACCCTCTGCTGTCCCACGCAAGTCCACAGATCCACATCTCAATCCTCCCCCCGGTGCTCTGTCAGCAGGTCCACATGTCACTGTCAGCAGGCCGCTAAGCAGGGCATCCAGTCTTGAACTTCAAGCTCATCAGTGCATCCCTGAGGGTGCTGGGGCCACCCGCGGACCTGCCGGGCCAGGTCAGGCTGGGACAGCCATAGAGATGAAAGACGGTAGAGCACGTCCTGAGGAGAGAAGCTCTGCCCCGCTTGGAGCATATGGTCTCCCCACTTATCCCGAGGCCTGTGTGTGACCTTTGAGTTACAGCTCTCACAAAGAACAGTCACGGTGCCGATGCATGTTGTAGTGAGGCGTTGTCCGTCCTTTTTGGCAGACCCCGTCTGCTCAGCGGGCACTGGGACACCAGAATGAGCAGAGAACAGCTGGTCCATTCAGAGCAGACTGCTGCCCTACAGGAACCCCTCTTCGTCCCCTCTCAGCCTGGCTCATCAGCACCCACAAACACTCAGAAGAGCTGACTCCGTGTCTTTCCCCCTCGTTGTCCCCGTTTCTTGCCTTTGTGTCCCTTGGCTGCCTTCTTGGTTTAGCTTTGATAAACAGAATAGCAGCGACATTAAGCAAACGAAAGCGAATAACATCAGTCAGAATGATTCTCCACAGTTTTTAACATCCCAAAGTGGCGACAGGAAGCCGTTCTCATTCACATGCAAATACGACACGATTTCAGCCGAGAGCTTCAGAAAATCACTAAACCTCTGGTGAAGTTCTGGTCACTGTTTTTTGAAGGCAGTATTTGTATTTATCCGCTGCATGTAGGGTTGACGTGCCCGACCCGTATTGGTTGTGTCTGCGTAAACATCATATGTGGTGTGTAGAAGCCTAAAGACTGGTTTGTTTTTTCTGTTTTTATCCATCCATGACCTGATTTTACCCACACCTGAGTGCTACTGTGGGTTCTCACTGCTTTGCCAGATGCACTGAAATGTATTACTGCTGACCTCCCTGGAGAAACAAAGCAAAGCTCCTTTGGGGTTATATAGAGAGACCCTTACCCTCTTCAGCCTGAGCTCAGCAGCAAACGCTACTTCTTTGTGAAGAGGCAGTATTCAGCACAACAAAACACTTGAGCAGTAAAGCCCTGCTCTTGGATTGCACCAGGTGGGTCATTTCCTGGCCAACTGGAGAGACTATAACCATCAGAGTAACAATGGACTCGTCTCATTCGGTCTTAATACTTAACCAGGAGCAGACAGCAAATAATTACTGACAACAAGTCCTCCTGATCTTGTAGCTAAAGCTGAACAAATGATCAGGAGGCAGGCTTTGGTTCCTTTTAGAGAAATGGTGAAATTTAATGAAAGCATCTGGGTGAACAGCTACACTCAGATTAAAACTTAAGCTTTATTAACCTTTTTACCACCTCATGTTCACAAAGTCATTTGTGTCTAATTGTAAAGAAGGATTAGAAGATGCTGCCAGGAAGTTTTAAGGACGTTTCTGCCATCTGAAGATGAGCGCTCCATATGGATTTTTTATTTATCTTCACAAACATGTCCTGCATGTTGTTGTTTTTTGTTTGCTCTTGTCTAGATTTTCAGTGGGGAGTGATTCAGATGAATGCAAAGTTCTTGAAATCTACACAGTTGTTTGTGGGAAAACCCAAAAACCCTTGAAGATTTCTGCAGGTGACGACGTTAGCATAAACAGACTGCTGTAACTTTAGCTTTGGGTAAAAGGATCCACGTTTAAAATGATGTAGCGTTGTGTTAGCATATGCCTTTTCCTTGTGAAGTGCTGAGAGTGAATGATCTATTGGATCAAAATGTTACTTACCTGAATGTTCTTTATTATCCTCACATGTAGCACCACATAACTGGGTCGTCCGTAGTTCTCGCCATGAATATCCTTAAGGATAGTGTCGTGTAAAAGGTGGAAACTAGAATTAAACCTTTCTGATGTACAGAGATGAGGACCTGGGACAGACGCTTAACTTCCATTCAAAGTCTGGGATTCAACTCTTGAATAATCTTGATGCATCTGTTTAGTGAGTAAGCACTTTTGGTTCTTCTCTGATCAGAGAAAATGTATTTCCATCCTTAGAGACTTGAGACTTAACTTGTCTGCTGCTGTATGGCAGGTCTTTGGTAAAAGATTGCAACAGATCAGGTATTTTAGCCATCAGATCTTTTCCAATCAAATAACTTTTGTACCTCCAACTTAAAAAATAGCAATGATGAGAAGTCTCACCTTGATAATTCCACCCATAATGAACTCTGACACGTTTTGTTTGGGTTAAGGCCAGACAAAGCATTATCGGATGTAACAGTTATATTCTAATCTTTTATTGTACCGTTAATTTGTTGATTTTGTGTTAAAGTTGTGTAACTTTAAAGGTGTTTTGTAGGGATGTGAATCTTACAAAAACTCACTATTTGATTCGATTCAGAATCGATTCTCGATTCAAATCGATTCACAATCAATATTATCAAAGAGTGTAGTTCCAGGATTAACTACTTTCTTCTGCAAGTTAGCAAAAGCTATGGGAAATTGTTATTTTACTTTAAAGAAAACTGGTTATGTTCAAGAAAATGCAAATTTACAAGGTAAATAAAGTGATTCTAAAACTGTGAACAGAGGCAATCTTTTGATGAAAAGGCAACATTTATTTTTTCTTACCTTGTAAAATTTAACAAATCTTTAGTTACCTAATAGTAGCTTTGAAAGTAATGCAGTCAAATACTTTTCAAGTATGTGTGGCAACAAAGTTTAACATTATGAAGACTAACAGGCACTAATTAGTCTTAACAAGCATCAATTATGCACGGTGCACTTGGCATGAAACAAGTCAAACTAAACAGGATAACACCTTTAAACATTATAAAACATAATGAACTTACTTCTTGACTCATAGAACGCACACAGGATAATAATAAAGGTAAGTCTCTGTCGTATTTCAGCAGATTGCAGCGTAGGAGCACACAGAGCGAGCAGCTACTGCTAGCGCTGGTGCGCCAGCGATGATGCGTTCAGGGACGCTCGGAAATATGGCAGTTTACATAAAGACTTTCAGACAGAATTGATTCTGATCCTTTATGAATCGATTCTGAATCTTTATAAGTAAGAATCACGATTCGAATGCGAATTGATTTTTTCAGGCACCTCTAGTGTTTTGCATGTGGCGAGTGTTTGGTTTGACATTTTGCTGCAGCAGAGCTGCTCTACCTCATGTGCTCACATCCCAATGCAAAGTACAGCAGCTCCGGCCTCATTACTGGGTTTTAAGAGGCATTCCTACCTTGGAGCGTCTCATCATCTTTAACTTGGAAGTCCGTGGGGATATAGTGTGTGTGTGAATATTTTACTTATGCAAGCTGGTGGTGATTATGCAGACTACTGCAGGCGATTCCTAACGTGTGAGTCGGTGTGTGCATTAATATTAGTGTAAACAGTAATTAGTCTTTGTTTTTGTTATTTTTTGGGACAAATTTGAATCTTTTGTCTCATCAGAGTGGACGTTGTTCCTGTAACTCCACGTTTTTCGGTGTAATTCCGGAGTCGTGTTGTATAATTGGACTCTTTGGGCATTCTTGGAGCAGAGAAGTGCCGTGTAGACAGTCCCAGCATGAGCAGCCCACAGCTTTTCCTAAACCAGTCTGACCCAGTATTTCCCAGCAGCGTCGTTGCGCTCTGAGGAGGCAGACGGGGACTAATGGGGGGTGGGGGAGTTTATGTGCAGCCACCGCAGCACTTTTCCTAAACCTTGTGGCTCGCCTTTGTTCTCCATTTCTCATTCTACCTTCTCCCTGCTCCCTGGGGAGTTGGGTTATCACCCCCTGTATTTATCAAAGTTTGTTCCACAGTTCCAGCCAGGCCCCAGGTTCTCCGTATCCCAGCCATTTCTGGGATTGCAACGGCATCTTCTGTAACGGAGCATTTGGAGACACCGCGTAAAGCAGGAGTCCATGACATCATGTAGGCAGTCTGCATGTTTACCTGCAGCCGGGACCAACACTGTGCAGAGCCGCATGGCACGAGGAGCCGTTTCTGTTAAGTAAGCATGAATGAAGGCGGAAGTGCCCCGCTTCCCTTCAGACTCTCTCATTTCCTGACAAAGGAAAGCTGCTCACCAGGTCAGACGCTGACAGACACTTGTGAGGATCGCCTTTCATTCCTTTCTGTCTCTCACTCTTCGTCTCTTTCTTCCCCCTGTCACTTAGCGCTCATGTTGGAGGGAATATTACATGAGAGCTGGACTGCTTTTCCTCCTGGCAAAGCCAGGGAGTTTAATTGAAAAGGAGATCCGGAATGAAAACTCCCATCCTTTTTCAGGCCTCTGTTCGCTGAAAGCACGGAAATGTACCAGGGCAAAGAAGACTAAAAAGTACAGGGAAGTCAGTGAAAGAAATGGGTCATGTTCCTGAAACAAAACGAAAGAGAGGGAGTTTGACATCCCGCCCGTTTCTCCACTATAATGATCCTCCTGAGTTATGTCACAGAAACACATCACTTACTTCTGTGTCCCGAGTCGAGGTTTCTGCTGTAAAAATGCAACAAAACAGTTTGTCTCTAGTGTTTCAAATGATATGATTACAGAAACATTGTTTTTGTGCTGAAGTATCACAGGCATCCTTCTGGGATGTGGGCCGAGGATTATGTATTTGAGTGTTTGTAGCTACGTACATGTGTAGGAAGTGTTGCAGCGACAGCTGGGCTTTGGGAATTAGAGTTTAATTTTATTTACTTTTGCTCTCAGTAGAATAGAATTTGCTTTTCTATTCAAACTCCAGGTAAACTTTTACCTTATCTTGAAAGTTGGATGACGTTACGTCCTGAAAAACACTGCAGATCGGTGAAATATCAGGTAAATATCGACTGATATGCTAATCTAACCACATGTGAATGTAAGATAAGGTCATGCTGGCTGAAGATGTGGGCTTTCCTGCTCAAATAGACGAAGCATCTGTTTCTCCTTTGAGAAAATCAACATGTTTGTTTTTAGGCTTCTTGTCCCTAAAACCCCTCCCTGCCCCGGCTCCTCTGTCAGCGTACTGATGCTGTTTACTAATGGGACAGGCTGTGGGACTGACAGAAGGGGGGTGGGGGTTGAATCAGCTGATGGTTATCAGTGTTTTCTTCAAAGAGAGGCCTTGCCAAGACTGCAGATGCACTAAATCTTGCAGATTTACTCAGGAGACCTGAGTCAGACTAAAACGATGAGTGAGCACTGCTTCCCACACGCTGGACTTTCCAATCTACAAATGACACCACGTCTGATCATTTATTCATCAGAGCTGAAGGCCTCACAAGGTTAAGAGCCAGAGAGCGAAAAGACTGCGCTTTTAATTGTCTTTGATCGGTGGATGATGCATTATTAAAATAACCTAAATGAGCCGCGGCGGCTGTGGAAAGTGTTGAATCAGGAGATGAGGTTGCAGAGAGCAGGAACTCTGAAGGCTTTGCTGATGTGATTGTCAGTGTGCAAACAGAGTAGATGAGTGTGTTGCTGCATTAAAGGAAAATCTTATTGAAGGGTTAAATTTTCTAATAACATAAAAAAATTGCAAACAAGTTAAGACATAAAACTTATGTGACTCAGATGTCTCATTAAAATTTGCCCATTTTCTTACCAAACCATACTAAATTTGTTTGTAGAGCATTTAAAAACAGCGTGCCAGCTGAACAAAGTGCTGTGCAGAGAAGGGGCACCAAAAAAGTCAAATGACAAGATTTGGATGTAGTCACATAAACAAAGAGCAAAAGCAAGAAAAGCCAAAAAAAAGGAAAATAATAAAAAACCAAGGCAGGGAATTAAACGTCACATAAAACAAAGACACGTCATTATAGCCAGATGTCTAAAAATAGAAGCAGGGCATTAAATTGAATAAAAAAACACTCAACAGGAGAAGCTCACTGACCAAAGGCTAATTGGTAGAAATGTGACTTCAGACTGGATTTAAACCACACAAGTGTTCAAGGCGGGCCTGTCACACAAATAGAAGGAGCGCGTTCCAAAGTTTGGGAGCAGCAAATGAGAAAACCCGCTCCCCACGAGATTTTTTAGTTCACTTTAGGAATGCACAATAGTAGCTGGACTGCAGACCTTAATGGTCGGGAGGGGAGGTAGGGGGTGAGCAGCTCAGACAGGTAGGAGGGAGCTTGAGTGTTGAGAGCTTTGCAGAAAAAGGTTAAAACTTTGAACTGCACAGGCAGCCAGTGTAGATCAGCCAGGGCGGGCGTGATGTGGTCGTCTGTCAGAATTTGTGAGGAGTGTTGCTGCGACATTCTGAACTTTCTGTAAACGATTGAGTGAGGATTTATTGACACTTATGAAGACCAAGTTAGCGTAATCTTTTTGAGATGATAAATGTGTGGATAACAGATTCCAAGTGTGGTCTCTTTAGGATGGGTTGTGTTAAGCAGCAAAGTTGGAAAAAACAAGATTTTACGGTTGCATGTGTGCGGGGACATCGACAAATCAACATCTAGTTTGACCCTAAGGCTGGTCACACAGGGTTTGAGGTTCAGGGAGGGAAGAGAGAAGGCAGCAGATGTGTGCAGATTCATTTTTGGCTTAAAGAGAATTGCCACGGTCTTGTTGTCATTGAGCCGTAGGAAATTTATAGCAATCCAGCTTTTCCCTTCTGAGAGACAGTCGAGAAGCAGATGAGTAGAGCTAGATTGAGTTAGAGCCAAATAAATCTGACGGTCATCAGTAGAGGTGGTAATGCATGCCATGTCTAGCTAAGATTTTGCCCAACGGGAGGATGTAAATGGAGAAGAGGAGTGGATCCAGAATCAAACCCTGGGGCACTCCCCAGGAGAGCGGCACAAAGGGAGAGGAGCAGTCACCGATGATGCTGAAGCATCTATCAGTCAGGTAGGAGCGGAACCAATCTAGAGGGGCCCCTTTAACTCCCACCCACGATTCAAGCCTACTCAGTAAAATACTGTGGTCAACTGTATCGAATGCAGCAGAGAGGTAATACTCAACTCAACTTTTATCTATATAGCACCTTACAGACATAACGTTTGTCACTAAGGTGCTGTACGGACATAATACAACTGATACAAACAAGCATAAAAAACACAAGAACACAAGTCCAGTAGCACGAGAACAGATAAACACTAACACAGATGAGTAAATCAGTCAGATTCATGTACAACACATGGTTCTCAGGTTGATGCTGATGTTATCTCCATCATCATCATCAGCTGCAGTAGGTGGATGGAGGGAGTTCACCTCCCATTCATGAGCTAACACAGCTGCAGACCTTCTGGAATAAACAGCCCTTTTCAGGATTGTTTCCCTTTTATTGTTTGTATGTTTATAAAATGTGGGTCATTGGGTTAAATATAAAAATTCTGTTGGCAACAGAAACACAGACAAGCTAATTAAAACATATTGCTCTTGCTAAAATATAATAAACATTAAAGGTTCATGTAGCACTCAGCTTATTTATACTCTGTGTGAGACATAAACCATTTATTTGGATAAAGAGGAGGTTTAAATAATGTTTTGAATATTTTTATTCTTTGTTTATTTTTGACTTTAAAGCAGGAGACGGCGTGGAGTTGTTACACTGAGCTGGTGTCTCCTGCACCCTTCTGGTTCAGCCTGCAGGCAGATTTCTGCTTCCTGATTGGATGTTTTCCGTCTCAGCTCATTTATATTCATAGTCTTGTTTCTTCACGGTCCTGACCTGACCTTACATTTTCATATTTGAAGGATCTGATTGTTCTTGTTGTAGAGAAACAGCCTCAGCTTGATCTGCACAGTTTGGATGATTTCTGACAGTGTTTATATTTAACTCTGCTCTGATTGAGCTGATTTACTCCTGAAGCTTTAGTTTTATCAAGCTGCTGCCAGCAAAAGACCAAAACATCACCAAAACGTTAATCTGAAATGAAATTAGTTAGAATTCAGTTTTCTTACCACTTAGATTTTTCACATCTCCAGTGGTAGTTCTGGATCAGAAAGGATAAAAGACCTGTCTGAACTTCAGAGTCTCCTGGAACACATGGAGTTGGCCTTTAGAAGCACTCGGCCTTTCTACTGGATCACAGAAAACATGTCTTTACCACTTCATAGCTCAGGGGCTTATAAAACAAACACCCTTAGCTCTGATGACCTTTATGTTTGCAGAATGTAGTTGTTTAGAGTTAATCGTGACATTAAGAGACTTTATCATCGGGTTTATCTGCTGAACCAAACTAAAGCTTTTCTCTAATGAAAAACTTTTTCTAACAACTTCCTCAAACGTTTAATGTTCCAACTGCCTCCGCTGCTCGTAGTCGGAGATGCACAGATGGCTCATCAAATCACCTTCCAAGCATTTTTTTAAAGAGCCTGCTCTCTTCCACACTTTTCACGGACGCCTTCCCAGCAACCATCTGGCATGTCAGGTTCTGAACTACTTAAATGAAGACTTTATTACTTCTACATTCAATCACCCTGACTTAATAATGCTTTGGCTTCCAAACTTAAGAGAAACTGAAGCACTAAAGTGTTGGAATTCATCTGTTGATAGTCACTGAATTATTCCACAGGTAGTAAACGAGTTCATTACAGTGATGTGTTCTGAAACAACAAATGCAAAGTGAGGGTTAGTGGTGATCAATTTGAGACACGATTAAAATGCTTTATGTCTAAATTGCAACAAGAAAACTTACACGAATGTCACAAAAGGTTTGCAGTTGCATCACGCCCAACGTCACCTGGTTCGTCTCAACCGAGAGTCAGAGTAGGCTTAAAGGCATAAAGGTACTATTATTATTGCAATGTCACCTCACACCGGTATCCATGTGGTACAGAACTGCTTGTAACAGAATAAACCATAGATTCTTCTCTGGCTGACTTTAATGCCAACATTTGGTTTAAATGGTCAAGTTCACCAAAGCTTTGGTGATGAGATAAATGTGGATTTATATCAATATTCAAGAATAATATTGCAGTCATATGTGTTTTTATTTTCATGCACCTCTAATTTGGGGTGAAAATTTGTGCTTTTTCTGGCACGTGCTGCTTTTGACATGGTTATTGCTGAAAGGGCGAGTGTGAGTGAGAAAGTCATGGTTAAGCTCTTTGTAGAACCCAGATAAGTGTCAGAAAGGAGCAAAAATGTACATTCTCATTCTGCTGCCACGACTCGTCCATCCACCCTTCAGCATCAATGTGGGTTTAATTAAAATGTCTCAGAATGTGTGAAGGTATTTCCATCTCCTTATTGCATGGATAATAGAATACTAAACATACAGGAGAGCTTAGATGAGATTGTTCTGCTCCCTTGAACCTCTGCTCATCTGTGATCGGCTGATTGACTGTGACATTTAATGGCATTATGGAGAATTAAAGCCATTAACTTTGTCTGGATGAGAGCAGGTGTAATTGAGATGTGGCGCGGGGATGGAAGACCGAGCGAAAGCTGCGTTTAAAAGGAGGTAAAATGAGGTATGAGACTGGATTGGTTTCTGCTGATTGTATCATCCTGATAACTGTTTAGGGTTAAGATGGATGGATTGTGGATTAGGCCCAGCTGGCGCCTTCCATTGAGGACGCTATAAAAACAGAAAATTAAGTGTTTATTTAATTTTACTCCACATGACAGGTGCAATAAAAACTCTCAGCTTGCAGGTGTTCTGCTCTCCTTCGTCTCCTTGTATTTTTGAGACCAGCAGTTAGGATGAAATTTGTGTGTATTTTGGAGAAAAAAGCAAACCAACTTTTAAATAATTCTGAAGCATTTAGGTATTTTCTTACATTTTTTTGTTCATGCTTTGTGTGTTTTTAACACTCTTGGATACATCGGGGGCCTGAAGCGTAGCTTTTTCAGCAGTGATGTTTGTTAGCACAGAAATGAGACGCAGACCCTGGTTTTACAAAGAAACCCGCTGATCAGCCGGATATCAAACCTCCGTCAATGTCAAAACCAGCTGCTCCGAACAGAGCTGGGAACCAGCATGGCTGCACTCTGAGACACACACACACACATGCACACTCACACACACACGTTTTGCTGCCTGGCTTTTGTTCTAATGAAAGAACTGGTTTCACTTTTAAAAGCGGTCAATTAGGTCTAATCTAGCGAAGGAGGAAATCTGCGTGTTCCTTAATGAAGATGAGGAGACAAGTAATTATGACGTCTGGAGAATGTGATCCTGGCATGAAAATGAGCCGATCCGGCCCAACGCTTTAATGAGGTTAGAGATTTATGTGATGGGGATGACTTTGTTCTTTAGCTTGTACCAATCTCTGAGCATGGCTAGAATGAAAATCCACTCGATGGATGCCTTTGGTGATTAAGCCACCTTAAAAGCAGAAGGTCATAGTTTTGATCACTACACATGAGGATTGTTTAGATCTGACGCAGCATCAGAAACCAGACAAACACGTGTTGAATGTTTCATTCTGACACCAAATTGGACTTTTGTCAAAGATGTTGAATAAAATAAGAAGTGATGGTTAGTTTGTGGAGGAACGTAGAACCCTGTATAATATGTTAATGCTGGTTCCTGTTAAAACTTTATTACTAAGGCCCGTGATGTCCAAACCTTTTCAGACGCTGGCCAAAATCACGTTGAAATAAATGTTAAAACTACTCGTGAACTTTTTGTTATTAAAATACCCCAAAATTTTTATGGTGATACATTTTTTATTTAATTTGTCCAACAACTCATGAAGCGCACAGGAATTTTAATCATAAGAACATCTCTTTTGTATAACACGGTGGATATCAGGTCTAAACATGGTCTTGTACATTTTCCTTAACAACGGAAGAGAACAGAATCCACCACAAAGTTGTGATTCTTCCTTTCTAGCTTCCTTTAATCTGTCGGATTATTGGTATTTTTAGATCCCTGGTTGTTGTTCCTCTCCGTCCGGCTGCCAGCCACCAGTGTTGTAAACACAGCAGCACTTTTTGCCAGAGTACTTCCACAGATGGCTCAATGAAGCACTCTGCCTTGTTGTTCCTGTTTATTCAGCATTGCTCATCCCCGTAATGAAATAGCTTCATTACAGCAATTTGTTCTCGTTCGGCGTTGTGGGGGAGTGTGCAGATGCTCAAGTTGCCTCGGTAAGCATCGAGAAAATTAACTGGTCCGCCTCCTTCAAACATAACCGTCGAACAGATGAAACAATGAAATTTATGTCACATATTTGGGAAATTACTCATTTAAACAACTGATGCTAATCACTACCAGACATCCACATTTGCATATTTCATTTGGACACTTGCAGTCAAGCCCAGCTCAAACAGAGTTTAGTAAAGCCAGATCCAAAGGGACCTTAGGGTGGCTGCACACAGAATACACAATAATATATGATGAGCTAAACTTCAGGACAAAACGGAAGAACGTCTGCAGTCGTTTCTGGAACTCTCAGATGTTCTGTCAAACATCTGGTAGAGCATTTGGATCAGCTCCACATTAAATCAACCAGCTTAAACAAAGAGCCGTGAGGACCTGGAATATCCTCTAAAATTAGATTCAGTCATCATCATCATCATGGTTTATGCAACCACTTTAGGAGTTTCTGATTAAGACAAAAATGCAAATCTTTCTTTTTTTTTTTTGCATCAGCAGATTTTCAGATAGGTTTCTGCTTCTTTTCCAACATGCAGGCATCCCAGATTAGTGTCTGACCAATGAGCTGTTTCTGATCAGGTCTTTTGCAGCACTCAACATCATCAAAAAAGTACAAGGAATTAAAGGTAATTTATATTAAAAAAAAACTAGGAAAAACCCTGCAAGGACCAGAAATTCACTTTGCAGTGTCTGAAACTGACCACTGATAAAAATCTAAATTTAGTCATTTTGCAGTACCTTTTAGTCCAACTTGCATCAAATAGTCTGTTAGAATACTCTAGAGAGAGAATATGGAGCCCAGGATCTGGACTTGTCTCTGCCAGATCTCACCGAGTGCTGCTTTCATCCCACCTGTTCGTTTTCCACTCTGTTCTCAGCTACAACAACTGAGCTTTATTATGCTGAAAATGGTTACAGAAGATGATATTCCTCCCATTAAAATATGTGTTTATTTATTGTGTGGGATGTATTTGTGTCTACCAGATAGCTTCGACTGTTACGGTTAGTGTTCTGTTCCTGCTGAATTTAAAATGTAATTTATCTTCTTTAGAAAGGTCATTTTGGAAAGAAATCATCTGGAGATGAAGCTTCAAATGTCTCTCGGGGGTTTCTGTTCTTATGAATATCCAGGTAATTAAAAGCAATAATTCTTGATAGGATGGCAAACCTTTTAGAAATGGATTTTCCCATTAAACATCTTTTATTTGGTTGAATATCCCTTCTCTGTGAGTGTTGTACCCTAGTTTTACCCTTGGTTTTTGAATTTGGCTCATTTATTCTCCATCTCTGGTCAGAGAAAGCTCGGCTTTTGCATCTTATCGGAGAATCAGGCTGGTCTTTGATCCGGAGGGTGCAGTTAAGAGGCGCTCTGTCTGCTAATTGTTCGCAGCTGGAGAAACTGCTGCTGGGCTGGGTGATTGGATCTGGAGAAGTAATGGAAGAGATGTGAGGCCAAAGATAGTCAGCACACATCACAGGGCTGCTTCTGTTTGACATTTAAGTCCTAGAGTCCTGCTGACACAGTGATGTTTGGAGCTCATACATAGAGAGTCTTTATCTGAGTCCTATCCCTAAACCAGCCTCTCTATACATGCTGGCTCCAACAGCCAGCAGATATTCTGAGTGGAGGTTTGCATAAAGGTGCTTTTTGATGCTTTTTAAAGCCACACGTCTGACACATTTGACCAGCATCATTCATGAAAACCAGGGGTGGATTAGCTGTGGTGGCCATCTTGAATTAAATGGACTCTTGTCTGTTTAGCAGCTCATGCGTTAGCATTTGCTAACTGCTGTTTTTTATACCCAAGCTCATTTGGCTCTAGCAGCCATCTTGAATGCTCTGACTCTAGAAGCCCATTGGTTATAGATGTAACCATTGGTTATAGGTGTAATCAATGGTTATAGATGTAACCATTGGTTATAGGTGTAATCAATGGTTATAGATGTAACCATTGGTTATAGGTGTAATCAATGGTTATAGATGTAACCATTGGTTATAGGTGTAATCAATGGTTATAGATGTAACCATTGGTTATAGGTGAAATCAGTAGTTATAAATGTAACCATTGGTTATAGGTGAAATCAATGGTTATAGATGTAACCATTGGTTATAGGTGAAATCAGTAGTTATAAATGTAACCATTGGTTATAGGTGAAATCAATAGTTATAGATGTAACCATTGGTTATAGGTGAAATCAATGGTTATAGATGTAACCATTGGTTATAGGTGTAATCAGTGGTTATAGATGTAACCATTGGTTATAGGTGTAATCAGTGGTTATAGATGTAACCATTGGTTATAGGTGAAATCAATAGTTATAGATGTAACCATTGGTTATAGGTGTAATCAATGGTTTCTAAAAGTCCACTTTGTAGTTCCTGAGATGGTTTCCCAACAGACATGGCTCCAAATGGGAATGTTTAATGTTAAACACATGTTTATATACCATAGGTTAGTATAAATGTTGGAATGACTCAGCTTACCTCTACATCTAATTTAATATTTGATAAAGTGACTGAAGTCATTTCCTTTTGTGTGTTGGTTAAGGTTGATGCAACTGCATCATATTAATCAGGACCTTTTCAGAGTGAAACTGCTACATTGAACAGATTCTGGTTTGTGCCGCCACATTGATCACTGGAAACATATTTTATGGAGAAGATTAGATCCTAAAAATATGTTTTTTTTTTCTGCTATTCACTCTTTGCCAATAAAGAATAACTAACATAAAAGTTGTAGCCCTAAATACCCTAAAATCAGCTCAATCGGAATATTTTTGGAGACTGCAGCCTCCCAGTTGAGTTCTTCATTCTGATTTGGGGTTTTTTTCTGAGGAAGCTGGACTTCAGTCATGCCTGCTCCCATATGTTTAGCATTTGTGTCCAACACAAAGGCTAGTGGATGGGCCTGGGGCTTTTTGCAACGCAGCAGATGGTGGGATATCCAAACAAGTGGACAGATTACTTTAGATTCCCCTCTGCGCCTTGGCGCTGTTGAGTGTAGCCGAGAGTCCAGCAGGCAGACATGCCAACAGAGGGTCAGCTGGCTCTCAGGGCCGTCCACAAACAGCTCCATCTCATTTCCTGGCATCTTCAGTTTTGTTGTCAAATTTCACTCGTTTCCTTCGTCTTGGAAAGACTTCAGTCACCACAAACAGATCGTTTTTCCACACATTCTCCCTCTCAGGTAGAAACTGTTCCCATTTCAAAGTGAACTCTGTTGCTAAGCAGCTCTCTTTGATTTATTTCATCTCTTTCTGCTGTTTACTAAAGAAAATAGTGTAATTAGGGCGAGAGGACCAATAAATGGCTGCTTAACCAGAATTTATTGTAGGTAAAAAAACAAAAACAAAACAAGGCTTTGCCATTAATCCTCCTGGACTCAATTTTTGCAGTAAAGCATGCAAGACTAATCTCATTTCCCTCCAACAGTCCTGAGACACCATGTGTCACCTTCCAGAAAACATTCTAGACACCTAATCCACCACTGCCATACAGCGGGCCGTGATTCTGATAAATCACCCTTTCAGGTTGTGAATCTTAAGTCTTAATGGTGATCAAAAGCCTCTTTTCTAATTGAATTGTCCTGCAGGCATTACACCATCCATGCTAGTGACTCAGGACAAAAGCCCGGGGGTGGAGGAGATGCTCCCGAATGGCTGATGAAAGTTATTAATGAATCCTGTTAATGGAAGCAGGCGGGTTTTCAGAGCTAGCCGTTTCAAACCCGTTATGAGAGTAACCTCAGTGGTCTGCAACAACTGCTTCATCTGTTGCTTCTAGTCATATTTGTATTCATGAGTTTTGGGAATCTTTAATATTTTCAGCCTAATCTTCCTCTCTCCTTCCTGCATCCTATCAGGGCTCCATGAGAGCCGGCTGCCTGTTTCGTAAACTGCCACTGGAAAGGTCATTTCGCCAGCAGAGAATGCGTTTGCTGGTGCCACATCATTCGGCGTGTGTCCAAAAGAATTTACACAACAGCAGTGAAAAATGTCAGAACACGGGGAGCATGGTGATAAGACCTTCCCAGCATTACTGCTGCCCGTCTCTCAGAAATGAGCCTAGCTGCTGATGACTCACGCTGTTTTTCTTCCACTAATAATCACGCGGTGAAACCGTAGAAACACGTAATAACGCCTCACTAGAAACTTTTGTTTTTCTTTGGTTGCAGCATGTAAAGGAAAAACTGAGGAGTTCTAGAGGATCTGAGGCTGAAGAAACCAGCCCCTCCTTTTCCTGACAGGATTCGGGTAGCTTCCTATGTCTCAGCAGGAAGTGCAAGAAGTCAGACTCCCTCGTTTCCACACCCACAGACCCAGAGCCTCTGTCTTCCATGAATGTTTTTAGTTTGGTTGGAAGATTCCCTTCATGTTTGCCTGTTTTCACACTCCTCTCACTTGCAGCCCACCTGAGCACAAATAATCCAGTAAACACACTCAGGATGGACTCTTGGATTAAAAGTCTCCTACTCCTGACCAAGTTGTTGCTGCTTGCTCCAATGCCTAATTTCCTGTCTGGCGCTCAGAGAATCTCACTCAGCAAAAGGATGTTTTATTCTTCAGAGAAAACAGAGCGGAGTTAGAGTTACACGTGTCGAAAGGTTAAAGGCACAACTGTGCGTAGTGGAGAGATTACGGCGGTCCGACATTCAGACACCTCACAAGTGTGGAGTCCGGTGTGTGTGCGTGCTCCCTGAAGAAAATGGATGAGCAGCAGTCGGCAGGGAGGCAGCAGGTGCAGGAATGTGTTAGCAGCTCCTAGCGGGATGGGCCTTGTCAGCCCAGCCTCGACACATTGTAAGGAGGTGGTGGAATGTGGGTAATATCGCCCTGAGTTGACATGGCCGTGGGTGTGCACGTGCTTGCCAGATCCTGGTACACTCCTCCCTTACTTTCTTGCATGCTTTTGAAGCAGTCCTCTGTGCCCTTCAATGCGAACATGGAGGTGCGGGTCTCATATTTGTGCGTAGGCCAGCTGACCTTTCTTTAATATAGACGTGTATGACGGCAGTCGCCCACACAGCTGGAGGAGAGGCATCCAGAAGCTGCTTCTCTGTGTGCTGAATACCAGACTGAGAGCAAATATGCGGCCTCATGAAGCCCTGATGTGATATTAAAACCTCAGTAATAGATGGTTTTACCCGCTGTGGAGGACGTTTTTAGCGTTTGTGTGCTCCCAAATGTTTGAGTGGATGAATAATTATTGTGGACTGCCAGCAGTGTGGTGTTTTTTTACGTAGTGTGACGTATGCACAGAGATGGCCTAAATCAACACCGACATTCCTTCTCAGAACACGCTGAGCAGCTGTATGAAACCATGTGATCATCAGCGCTGGGTCCTAATCACAGAACGAGCTTCAGTCTGTCCGATTATCAGAATCTTTGTTTTGCTTGCTTCCTCATTTTGGGAAAGGCATTTTGGCGATGATGCAGACATTCCAGCTGAGGCTGAAGGAGGCAGCCAAACCACACGGATGATGGTTACAATCCAGAGGAAAACGGGAATGAAACGATGGAACTCTTCTTTACTTCATGCTCACTTTCTTCCTTATCTCTTAAAATGTGTTTTGACAATAGAATTGTTTTTTTTTTGTTTTTTATTTTGAACATCTCTGGAAAGTTTTTGTTTTTAAATGCTAATACCGTTTTATTACATCATCTGTTTTCTGCCATTCTGTCAGTCCTATGAAGCAAAGCTCGCTGCTCTCATCAACATTTTTCCACAATGGCCGTTGCGGGTTATTGGATCTGGGAAGTGGATGAGGCAAAAATTACTCACTCAGCATCATCCGGTTTTATTGGCATTGGTGTTTTTTTACTGGATTGCTGTTGACTCTAAACTGCATGGTGTCTGGGAAAAGGCCATGCAGCTCCACAGCCCACTTACAGCCCGATGTTAATAAGTGCTCTGCAGCAGTGACACTGCCTTTCCCAACAACACGGTGCTGGCAGAGTTCAGCCACAGAGCTGCAGATTCTGGGAGGGTTTTTATGACTTAGACTATAAAAAATCAGCGGCAAGCTGACGGATGTTTGGCAGAAGTTCCCGAGCAACCAGTGGTGAGCTTTTGTTGCTGCTGGCAGATTTGGTGCGGGAGCCCATGTGATGTGCTGTAAGCACTTGTCAGGCATCTAGCCAGCAGAGGGGCGTCATAAACTCCAGCATGGAGTTTGGCACAATAAACACTCCAGTTATAACAGAGCTATGAGTGATAGTAAAGGTAGATAATACAATTGTTTGTTTCGGCGACAGTTGGGTTTGTTTGGCGTTGGGTTGAATTGGTCGTAATGAGAATCTGAGTAATGAGAGTCTGACCAGAAAAGGGTGGATTTCTCCCTCTGGGTTGGGAGGGAGTCTTTATATTTGTGTGTGAGTGACGGTCAGACGGACCGAGGGAACCAGTAATGTGGGCGTTGCACCAGTTCGTCCTGGTGAGCTGAAAAACAAAGCTCTTTATTTACTGCTGCTTTCTACATAGCTCACCTATGGCCACGAGATTCAGATGATGACCAAAAGAGAGAGATTCTGGATACAAGTGAATGAAGCGCGCCTCCTCCGTAGGCTGGGCTCAGCCACAGGAGCTTGGACGGAGAGACGCAGCTTCTCAGCTTTAAACTGAGGTGGCTGCCTCGGCTCAGGCATCTGATTAGGATGGCTCCAGGTTTCCTCCCTCTGGAGGTTTTTCAGGCTCGTCCTATCAGGAGGAGCTCAGGGCAGACCCAGAACCTGCTGAAGAGATTACATATAACCAACGGATCATCCAGGAGGAGTTGGGTTAGGGATGTGTGAGCTTCCTTCCTGGACCTGTGAACTCCACGACCCAAGAAAGAAATGAGCGGATGCATGTTTTGTTTTTGTCTTGTTGCAACAGTTTAATGTTCAGAGGACCGTATATCCAGTTCCTTATAATCAAGACCTAACCACACGATTGTTCATGTGAATCTTTCTTTTTTAAGAAAAGCTGAAATGATCTGCAAACCCCAGAAGAGAAAAAGTATTTGATCCACAACAAAAGGTGCAGACGTCTGAGCACAAAGCATCTGAACAGAAGCAGAAAGAACGAACACAAGAGTGAAATTAGAACGATGTTGCAGATGTTTCATGTTTCCTACAGGGATCACAGACAGCCTTCAAAATTAAATATGCTAATGCCAGTGACTTTTTTCATTACAAGCTTCTGCTGGAACAACAGCACATCGAGCCGAGGCCTCTGAGGAATACAGCAGATAGGTTTAACGCTAACAACACCTACACAATATTAACCAGAGGCCCGTAAAGCAGCCTCACTCCTGCGGTTTATGACCTATACGTCGTATGGGAGAGAGTCTGTGTTTGCTCATTAGTCAGTAACAGAAGCAGCTTAGTCAAGGTTTGCATTGTAATGTTTCTCTTCTGTTTTTTTGTCAGTAATCAGTTTTGTTTACAAGAGCTCGTTTTCTGCAGCGCACCCTCGGGGTCAATTTGCATTCATTGTCTCCAGGATTTTTGTTGTGTGTCTAAGTCATTAAGGAAAACGAGCAGATTTTAGTGGGACGGCTCCGAAATCAGAGCAAATACAACAAATTAGAATCATGAGGTTGTTTTGCCTTTGTCGTGGCTGCGGATACGTCTTTGTGTCAACTTTTCACGTCACAAAAATCAAACATCATAAATGGATCACAGCACTGAGATGCATTTTCAGTGGAAATGACATTGTCTGGTCGTTGTATCGTCCTGTTGAGTCCTCTGGAGCTGCTGCTCAGCACTATTGATGTCGGAGCGCTCCCCATGAATTTTAAAGCTCTTTGATTAACAACAACAGCTAATGAAATTTTAACAAAGCCTCCCTCAGATTATTTATGTGCACCACCCCGTGCAGTGTTGACTTCCATAGATGGGAGGGATGTAAGATTTAGATTTTGATGTGGTCTGGTGTATCAATCAAACAGCTCATGAAAGAAATCAGAAACCAGCGCTTGAGGAAGAAATGAAATGTCATGATGAAGACATGGTTGTAAAATAACGTGACTGACGAATGGTTTAATAAAAACAGGGTTGGATATATGTCTGTCACATGCTGCTCTGAGGTTTATGACTCTTTTGTAGCTGATGAACACACATTTCTTATGAAAGGCGAGATGTCATTTATGTCCTTCTGCAGCGTGACTGTTATTGTTGCAAAACTGATGGTAAAAACAAGCCTGGAAAATCCCACAATGGGAGCTTGTGGATTTTTACATCAGTTTATTTCATTTTGTGCTTTTCTTTCTTTGCATCAGAACACAACGGTTCTAGATTTCTGCAGCTTTTATGTTTTATAACTTCTTTGGAGTCACTGTGGTGCAGAAGATAACGATGCAAATGACCATCTGCTGTTGTACCGTGTTCATTCTTCCAGCCCGTGCTGTTTAGGCTGGTCCTCACTTGGCTGCATGTGGGTGAAACACCAGTGAAAATAAAACAAGGTTATGGGAGAACGTCAGCTCTTATAGCTCTGTCTGTCTGACCTTAATCAGATCGGATTCCAAGGGCAAATTTAAATGCCCTTGCAACCCGATCCGAGGAAGGACTTGTCTATTTGTTTGCACATAAGATTGTGAGCAAATGTACACTGCATCGGGTTGTTTTGGCTTAGTTGTTTGGAAGGTCATATTTCATGTTCCTCTCTTGCACGGCGCCATCTGCCCTGTCAGATTCAATCAGAGCTGGAAGATCTGACTGGAGTTTATCAGAAGTTTCTCTCCAGGCTGTCTGATGTCTGATGTAATGGAAACTGAAGAGAGCAGACAACGAACATGCTCACACACCGACAGGCTCTGGTTTAGTTGAGTCTTCTGCAGCTCGCTTGGTGCAGAGACAAAGGATCAGAGAGCAAACCTGGTTCAGACAGAGCAGCTATGGGTGAAGTGGGTTGTGCTAATCATTTTATATAAGGATGCTCTTAGTTTTCATCTTATCAAAAGACGACAACAACGTCGCCTCAAGTTGTTTTTTGTCTGGATGCGTCTGAGGCTGATTGTTGAGTCTCATATCTGATATACTGGCTCTGTTTTATGTCAGATATTCATTTGTGTACATTTCGTACGACTGGAGGGGAGACTTGGGACAGTAACCTGGCCGTCTCTGTGGGCAACTCACATTTTAAACTGCTTTCTCAAAGGGCTCCAAAATGTCTCAAAACATTCCCATTTCCTCTAGGAGCAGCAGAGCCTTCCTGTCATGGTGCCTAAAGCTCAAATAAGTTGAAATTTCATCAGAGAATCTGAGAAATGTGATGCAGCCTTGAGTGGGGTTGGTACCAAATGATGGGTAATAAATAGCAAACACAATGAGACATCATTTTGCTTTTAAACAACAGGTTGTGACGTCCTGTTCTCCACAAAACCAGACCATACATGAAACGTATTGACAAGAACCAATTCAGTCTGATTCCAACTGTAAATCTGGATGTTTCGATGCAGTTTTGTGTCTCTAAGTCACAGACAGTCATAGCCCAGTCAGATACTGGAGTTAAAACTAAATTATTCTGTCTCAGAACACGAAGCTGGAGCTGCACAGTTTTCACTGAGGCACAAGTTAGTTAAATCACATGATAAAAGGCTTTCAATGCTTTTGTTTTTCATCGTGTTTCATGTTAATAACTTAATAGCATATTTTGGAAAAATAAAAGCGCTTCTCTGTAAGTATTCATCATATTGATCTAATTATGTTATTTTTAATGTAAGCTGCTTTGTGCTGCAACAGCAGCTCATAAGAGGCTGGATGAACCGCTGAACATGATGTGTTTCTTCTCACTGGGATCAGATCACACACAGTCATGTAAACACTGTTAGCAGCTTAGTGCTGTAATCCACCTTTGCTTTATTTACTCTCTGCATGTAAAATCATGCAGGGAGCGCTGACCAAGAGGCAGCAGCGCTCCTCTGAAGGTCACAGCAGCACAAACGTCAGAGGACCTTGTGTAACTATTTGCATTGCCAAAGCCTTTCTGACACGCCTCTCCCCGAGGACGTGCACGTCCTGAAGGGATGGTAAACAGGTCACCGTGGCGCTCCAGCAGAAGTCGCCTTCTAGGATAAAGAAACAAATCAATACTCAGTATTCCAGCCTCTCTCTTCCTCTCTAGCCTGAAGTTTTTCTCTGATGTGATGAATATTAATGTTACTGAACTAAATCCACAGCTTTCCTCTGTTATGTTTCAGTTTCATCTTCAGCGTTTTGTGCCTCATAAAGACCCATAGATTTGATGTTAATGAACATCAGTGGCACTAGCGGTCGTTTTTAAACTGTCTCTAATTTCCTGCTCATGAGTAAAACTGAGGTCACGCAGAGTTCACGCCGTCTGACATTAACATGCAAAACTATTGCTGCTGTCCTCCATTTATGACCCAGTTTGTGAGTAAAACATCTCAGTGTCTCGCCTCGACGGGCATCCATCCGTGCTAATGAGCGACGACTCCAGAAGACTAAAGTGTCTGTCAGCTCCGCTCAGCTCCGAAGTGATGCCACTTCATTTCCTGTAGATTTATGCAGTCACACAGGGAGAGATTATTGGATTATTACACACAAAATAAAACAGAGAAAAAGTTTCAGTGTGAGATTTTACAAGAACAGGGATTGTGCACTTGTGTGGATCTTTACGCTTCGGGATTACAAACTTAATTCCCACTAACTGTTGTGGATATGGAGGCGTGTTTTGCATCAATCTAAAATACAGCAGAGTACAGCTATAATGCATTTATGTTCATAACCCTGGTTTGACCCGAGTCTCTGTTGGACCGCTGCTTTTGTGGGATCCTCTCAGCAGAGGATAGTGGGAAGATCAGACCTGACATTCCCGGGGGGAAGTGAGCCGGTTGAAGGTTAAGGCAGGAAGAGGTGCGACGGGGGTCTTTGCTGATTGTTGCTGGAGGCCTTCCACCATTAATGGGCTATTGACCCCATTGGTGTGGCAGCATGAAGAGGCTATTCATCATAGGCATGTCCATGTGTCATCATCCTCCTCTGCGACCACCCAAGCAGATTAGGCATCGTGACAGCAGGCACCCTCCGACTCAACCAGCTTCCTTCCCTTTTCCTTCTTCTTTTCATCTCCTCTCTTCCCACCGTTTGCTTTCTAAACCGTATCCCAGTGTTCTCTTTGCTCCTGCTCAGAACCTGAACTCTGGGTGCACTCGTCTCTAATCCAGCACCAGCCTTATCTCAGCGCTGGAACAATAGCTACAGAACAAGCTCAGCTCAGAGCTGCAGCCTGCAGAAAAATCGCTCGGCTCCCACTTGGCTGTGAGGCATTCTGCATCCAACAGCATCATCCAGGCAGCCTGTCACTGCCTCACATGAAGTCATTCTCTGTGTGTGTGGAGAAGAGCTGCCAGTGTCTTTGTGCCTGACTGTCGTCCAAATGGGATTTCTATTGCTGCTGCAGCGCAACCGAAGGCGACGGCAAATGACTAATCATATCCGTGCTCTCTGTCAGCGAGTGAGGATGTCATCTTTTGTTTATTCCCTGTGAAAGTCGCGTTGGTTAGCTGTGATTCATGTAGGTAAATGGGCATTTTCCCAAGCCGATGTCCCGATTCATCTTCTATTAATGAGCTTTCACCTCAGTCCTAAAGAGCTGTAATTGTAGTTGTGCTTTGCAGAGGATCAATGACAGCAGCCATGCAGTGGCCTTGCAGTGAACAGACATTTGCATATTTGAGGCATTGCTAGTGTCACACAGCGAGGCAGGATCAAATCAGAGTCACTCCGGAGCGTTGCTCCCTCCTTCTGAAAACAACAAATCCGCTTAATCGCTCGTTACTGCCAGACTTGGTCAATTAGTAATCCTATTAATGATAACAGGAAACTCAGTGGTTTAAAGTTCCTGATCTGGTTTTCCCTCCGGATGTTTTTTGCTGCTTGTTCCTGACGATCCAGGATCTAAGAGTTGGTCCAGAACTGATCAGCTCCAAACCAAACAAGAGGATTTCTGTTTAAGCTCAAGTTTAACATCTTTGACTTTTACTCCTCTGGTTTGAACGGGAGCATCGGGTCATTTTTGCCCTACAAAAATAACTGAATGTTTTTTTTAAGTGGGACAAGGAGATTTTTGCGTATTTAATTCAAGTTCACGTCACAGGAATCTAGACTCTCTGAACCTGACAAGTCAGTGAAAGTTATTTTTGTTGCACCTTCAATGGAGTTGTGTTGATTAGAGCTCCTGGTGTCTCTCGTTTCCATTTTTCCCTTCAACTTCCTGTCACAGTCTCTGTTTTTCTCCTCTTGTGACAAACTCCCACTAATTCTCATTTTCTCTATCTCCTCCGTCTCTCCATTCTGTGTCTTTCTCCTTTCATCCTCACCATCTCTGAGAGGCTTCCTCTCCTCCCGCTCTGTCTCTGTTAGTCTGTCTGGCTGACTTCCGTCATCACCCACTTCTGTCTTGTGTTTTGGTCCTGTTTACGTCGTCTCTTTAGGGTTAGTTTCTGTCCCAGTGAATCCATATACAAGCCGGGGTGTTGTGGAAGACACGTTTCGGCTCCTCTTCCCTCTAGCCATGGGGACACAATACATTTATCTTCACACACGTAAACAAACCAACCGTTCCAAGGTCTGTCAGAATGATTCCAAACATGCTGCTTGTTTGTTTTCCCATTTAGATAAATGTCTGCTTTGTTTGATGAAGGTGACTCCTGCCTCCTAAGAGCATCTGACTCTTATCTTCCTGTCAGAAAACAGCTTCCAGCAGACACAGAAAGTCATTTCTAAGAGAGCTTAAACCAGAAATAGCACAAGGCCAGAAATACTCTTCCCTCCTGGCCAGGCATGAAGAAAATTGGTCTGACTCTTGGCTTGCAGCCTTCCTATAAATAAATCTATATACATGCTAACGTACATGTCTGACAGTGGCGGGCTTCAGTGTGTGGCTACCACAGGCTTGGTGAGTCAGAACCAGGACCAGACAGACTCAGAGCAACAGAACAAACACATCCTCCTCACAGACGAACAAACATGGCTGCCAGAAAAAAGAGTTTAAATGAATAAAACAAGTGAGGAATTTTTACCAGGCGGAGATCAGAGTTGGAGTAAGATGTGAGACGGAGAGGTTGTTTCGTTTTTGCTTATTGTGACTTTTCTCTAGCAGGTCTGTTGGGAACAGTCTGGGGCGAGCGAGAGCCTCTCTCACTGAGCTGGCTGACCGATGCGGGTCGAGGAGCGAGCAGCTCTCTGACTGACGCTCCGTATCTGTAGATGGCCTCTGATAAACGCTCGGCCACGATTTCTGCTGAGTCTGCCTGGAGCCGCGCAGTCTGACGGACCTGAACCAGGCGCTGCCTTGTTGTAATGAAGGTTTACACTTTAGATTAGCTTTGATTTTATTATTCTTGCAGTGACTATGTGGGAATCAGAAGCTCAGTTGTATTATTGTTTCTCAGATGGGGACGTTGTCATTTAAAAAAACACAAAAAGTTGAACCAGTCACCAAAGTTCAGGTGGCAGCAATCCTGCAAACGCTTTTTAAAACACCTAAATTTGAATTATGTAGTTGGTGAATCCTTAAAGTCGGGCTGTTTTCTGCACATTGTTTTCCAGGGATGTGAAGTCAATTACATTTAATCCTTACAGAGCACAGGAGGTGCCCCCAATCAAACCCACGCATTCCCAACGCCGTGCCCCAGAAAGCCAATTCTCTCCATCTCAGACGGCTGGAGTGGGTAGCAGTTAACCTGCAGCAGATAAACGCATTTCTGCTTTAAAAGTTCAGTCTCACAATCAAAGCACAGCTAAGTTTGCTACTTTCTTATGATGCAATTAGTTTCCTGACCGGCAATAACAGAAAGCAAGGACAATCGAGTCAGGAGTGGTCTGGATGAGGAGGATTACATAATCTGGACGGACCGGATGCTGCTAATGTTTTTGATTTAATCCAGAGCTTCATCTGCTACTGTGGTACATCCTGAGGGCTCCTATTTAGTTCACTTAATTAAAATTTTTGGATCATTAACATAAAGACAAATGCTTTAATAGCTTTTCACGGAAACCAATGTTATGTCACATCTTCATTTTTGACGAGAAACAACATTTTTGAGGCCTAAATTCTGGTTATTTGGCTCTCAGCAGAAGGTTCTGCTCCCCCCACAAACGACCCGGGTCACATGGTTCTGGTTAGCGAGGGCGCTGCTGCTTTGTGACTTTTAAAATGAGTTGAGGGCAGCAGCAGCTTCTATAAAGTTTTATTACTACTTAAAATACTTGAACCTGAAACACGTTGTTTAAAAAAAAAAGGAAATTCAGCATCTGGGAAGGAACTCTGAAACATCCGGGGAGGGGGGTAGAGGTAAATGAAGGGAGGGTGTGGTGCTTGACCTCTGACCCCGTTCCAACATCGATGGAAGTGGAGGACAGAAGATAGACTGCAGCTGTGTTCTGACATCCAATCTGTAATTCTCCTGGACAGATGTGTCCCCACCCACTTTACCAAACATACCTCAGTAGTGTTTTTCATGTTTAAAGGAGGATGAGAAGGATGGATGTCCCGCAGACAGATCAGCTGTTTAGCTGGAAGATGGGAAAAGGAGACACACAGCTGGAGTCTGAGGCCAAAGCAGGTTTTGAAAATATGTAACAGATCAATTCTTCCTCTTTGAGGAAGATTTGCTGGGTCATCATAAGCTGACACTAAAAAGAAGTGTTAACTGTGGCGTTTTTTAGTGTTGTTTTGGTTATCTGTCTAGTGACGTATGCTTTTTGGGGGGTGCGCCCGAGGTGCGCTCATGACATAGCGTGTCCTGCTGGAGCGAGACGTCGCGCGGTCTGGCTCACTGTTCAGTGTGCCACCTTTCTGGAGTTCTCACAGTGTGACATGATGGCAGTCATGTGAGATGGCTGAAAAACGCACAGTGTGGTCCCGGCATTAGGATGAAGACAGAAACTTTAATGGTGTGATTTTGGACAAACTCTAAACACAAGGAAGGGAAAATAGTCAGCCAGGCCGCACCTGCAACCCGAGGTGTTGATCTGGATGAACAGAGATGCACCAGATCTGGTTTTGAGGGTGATTATATCTGATTCTCCTACCCCTCTCTGATGTCGATCCTGCAGATTTATTGCAATAATTAATAATATTTATTAATTAATTAATAATATTTTACAAATGCAAACGTGCAAATTATGATTTAAGCAAAAGCATCATCATGAAGTCAGCAGAAGTGAGTTCATAGACTGGAATAAATGTCAGATTCATTCTTTTGTTTCATGTTTTATTGGCAAAGATGTTTTTTACAGACAATTTTAAATAACTCAGAACAGCCTCTGTTTGAAGAAAGAGGGTTTGTGACCGACACGACTCATGAGCTAACTTGGATTGTTGCTGCTTTAAAACAGAATTCTCCAAATTATACTGTGTTGCATGCAAATGTTGTTTTTATAACCCTTTACAACATCATCAGTTTAACATTACATTCTTATTTTAATCAATAATATAAAATGATTCATGCAGGAGTCATTTTTATTCCCTCCACCAGACTCAGTTGTGGTCTTCTACCCTTTTCTGGGATGATTTGTTTCCCTGCAGAGGAGGAACCCCCTAATCACGCCACAATCTGATGATATAAAGTCTTTTAACTGCACAGATCAAAGGCTGCAAGTATGTCTAATGCAGGATTACGCTGGGATGTGGGACCTGGAAGCTTCACCTCCACCCACCCCTCCACTCCCTCCAACAGAATCAGCGGGTAGCTCCATTAGGCTCAACGCATTGCTCATTTTTCCGCAAGAGCTCCCCTGGGTTAAGAGGCAATTATACAGCAGTGTGGCATAATATTTCATTCTCTTCACATTGCTTTGCTCAATGACGGCGCTGGTCGCTAACAGCTTCATGTGGCCCAGGAGGAAGGGTGCAGGCAGCTAGCAACTTGATGTAAGTAGAGGAAGACTGGATGCGGAGGAGGAAGAGGAGGAGAGTTCCCAAGGGCACGATGCTTCATTAGCAGTCAGGTCTATTTCACCTGCTTACATGGAGAAAGGGGGGGTGGAGGGTACATCTTAGTTTTGGTCCAGTGATGTAAAACAGATTCATAACATGAAAAAAAGGGTGAAATATAAATTCAGTCCTGAATCAGTCTTTTTATAGAGAAAGTTCTCTGAATCCTTCTTAGGAAACACATGTGAGTGCTGCTTTCTATTTAGTGTGAAAGCACCTTTTACACCACCTTTGAAGTGTTGGAGATAAGCCCGGCTCCTGCCTGGGTGTAAATATCTCAGACGCTACAGCGTGTCTATCTTTCTGGAGACAGCTCTCTTTTTTATGTTTACAGTAAAAAATAAATGTGGACACTTTGAAAGTCGCAGCTACAGATAAGCCAGAGATGTGGACACCGTCCAACACGCTTTGCTGTTTCATGTTCTGGATGCTACACCTTATTTTAAAACATGTGGGTTCCTTCTGTGGTGAGGGAAGATTGTGGGAAGCAGAAAGCCATTAGGCTCACGTCTGTATGTGCTCAACCACCATGATGGGTACGAATCTCTCTACGATGAAGGGTAGCCCCGTTTCTCTGCTCTGGAGTTCCTGTTAGACTCTTAAAGTCTTCATTTGCTCCTCGTCTTTGGAGGATTAACTGAAGTTGCAGCTTTCTGGTCAATCCCTGTTTGACCTTAAAACATTTAAAGAGATTAATGAACACGTCATGAACTTTGACCCTCATATTTATTAAATTATGATCTATTATGTGTCACCCAGATCTCCTCACACGTCCTTCTACAGCCGTGCCATCTTTACTCAGTGTTTCCAGCGTGTTGCTGATATGCTGCATGAACATCTCATACCCTCCTTTAATCGAGATGTTTCTGTAATTGCAGAGATCAGGTCTGGTGGTCGAGGCTCAAAGGAAGGATCTCTGCGACAGCTCCCCCTCTACGACACGCCGTACGAGCCGACCGAGAACGGAGGCGAGTCCGACCCCGAGCGCCTACGCTGTCCCAGAGAGAGCCGACTGCCCCAGGATGATGAGCGACCCCCGGAGGAGTATGACCAGCCCTGGGAATGGAAGAAGGAGAGGATTTCCAAAGCTTTTGCAGGTACGATCCGTTCTTCCTATAGCAGGTAGGGTGGATTTAAACATAAACATAGTAGTTAGGATTCAGCAGAGATTATTAAAATAAAATAGTTTTGTTAACTTTGAAGAAAACTGTGTTCAAACCTCCAAAGACTTTTTCAGACATGTCGACTTTTTAACACAATTAAACCAAAACCTGCTCCTTTTCTGCTTTTCTAACCCAAGTCTGTGTTTTTCCAGCTCTAACAAAAGTTCTGGCGGGTTTCTGGTTCTGATGGTTCTGCTGCTGCTTCCTTCTAATGCACCCCTCTGTTAGTTTCCAGGTGCTGTTTGCTGCTCTGATCCAACTCCTGCCCGTTTAAACTAAGTCATTAGCCAAGCTGCTCGGGGGTGGGGGTGGGGGCATGACTGGTTGTGCAGGTGCATGCAGGTGCAGGTAGCGTCTGTTACCTGAGAGCTTGAGCATGGCTAACACAGCCATAACATCAAACAGGGCTGTTCCCTAAAACACTTTGGCTTTGGAGTAGAAAAGTAAATCAATAAATTCAAAGTGAAAATCAGCAGCCGTGACTCTACCTTTTATAGCCCGATTTCATTTTTTCTCTTTATCCTTGAACAGCTCTGCTTTGTTATGACTGCATTAGCTACGAGGGCTCGGTAAGTGCCGCTGGATCAGGTCCCGACAGAGGAAAGGACTCCGCTTCTAAATCCCTGACAGGTACCGATGGAGACGGGGCTGGGGAGGGTCTTTCTCTCTGTTCACATCCCTTCTTATTCAGCTCTGACACTGATGCTTGTGGATTTCTACTCTACTGTCATAGCTGACCTGCTGTAAAAACGGCTCCGTTTTATTTCCAGGGTTTGAGTAACATTTGATGGATATCTCACCTGTGGTCACCTGCTGAAAATGCTTTCAGATTTCTCCTAATTCACATAATTCGCTTCTAATTAGCCTTTTAGCAGACGTAAGCGTAGTGAGTGCAATTAACGTTTTCTGATGTTCAGAGGAAGAAGAGGTGACGGGTGAACAGGAGGAAGAATTCCTCTTCACACGTCTTTAACCCCCAAAACACGTTTTCTGTAAGACAACAACTCAAGTGTCTCAGTCAGTGTGTTTAAATGACGTATGCTATAATAGCAGGCACAAGGAAGGTCTGATTTATAAAATAACATCTGTGGAAGTTAGGAGTTCTGAGCTTGGTCACACTAGTTATTAACTCACCTGTTTCTGAGCATGAGTAAAATAAAATAATTGGTCATTTTAAGCATATTTCCAAATGGCTAAAACTATTTCTGAAAATAGTTTCTAAATTCTGAAATAGAAAAAAATTGTTTTTATTTTACGAAAAAATGTTTCAGGGTGTAAATAAAATCCCTTTATTAATAATTATTATGGCGTTTGTAGGTTTTTTTTGGAAGAGACAAAATAATCTCCATGTTCTGATGTTTTTAATAATGTGGATTAAGTTTGGATTATAAATTATATAAATGAGATCCCATAACAGTAAAACCTGTTAACAATAACATCAGAGTGACTTTATTATAGCTGAGGTAAATAAAGCATTATAAGATCACGTATTCACGTCCTCACTGACAAAACACTAAATAAGGACTTTAATCCCTTTATAACCTTTATAATCTTTTAAATATAAACAACTATGATGTCAATCATAAGACTTTGTCACCCCGAGTCTTACAAGAGCTCTGCACCAACAGGAGGTGCTGACCTGAGTGTGTGTCTGTGTGTGTGTGTGTGTGTGTGTGGGGGGGGGGGGGGGGGGGGGGGGGGGGGGGGGGGGGGGGGGGGTGATGAGGGTAGAGGAGGTCTGTGGTATAAGAGGGAGACAGGGTCTATGAAGAGACTTAAAAACATTGAGCAGGATTTTAAAGGAACACTTTGCAACTTTTTTATATTTTTAAAGGAGTCATCTGAAATTTTCACTTTTCCACTTGAAAAAATTTATATAATGGCTTCCTAATGATTTTTCACTGGCTGAAAAGCCGATATGTAACATTGATGCATTTGTTTAATCTTGCCTTCTTCAACCAGCTGACATGCACCCCACGAGCACGCGCACTCCAAAACAAGAACTTGAGCTCTGGCCCTATATGTCATCACAAAGGCCAAATAAAACCAAATATGAGGCCAGCACAACAAACCAGCACAACAGAGCTCATTTCATAATGTGAAACGCATAAATTACCGTAATTTCTGCACTATAAGACGCACCTGAATATAAGCCACAGTAGCTAAATTTGGGGGAAATTACAGATTGTTCCATATATAAGCCACACCCGATTGTAAGCCACAGGTGTTTTAATGTTTAATTACCGTATATAAGGGTTGCTACCACGGAGGGGATTATCGGGACCGCAAAGCGTCTCGTTTTTAATATATGAGAAACACAAACCTTTCAATCAATCAATCACACTTTCACATCTTTAACCTAGCATAGCTGCTACTTACCAGATGGCAAAATTTATGGTGTTTTTTCCTCCCGAGGGAAGGATTATAAGTTTGCTGAACTTACAGCCAGTTTCCCTCAGCTTTTCTCCGTGTCTGGTTCGATGACTTCAACTTGGTGATGCGCATTTGTAGTACTGGACATATTTTCACACAAGATCTAAAATTACTTTTCCCCCATTCAAAAATAAACTCATTCTCGGCATCAAAATGCGTCTTTAAAATTCACGTACCTCATATGTGAAATCCATAGCACATAAAAAAAACGGTATTAGAAATAGCGTTTTTAGCCACATTTTTTTCTGTTCTTCCAGGGCCCCGTGACCCGGAAGTAGATTGGCGTGACATAGCTTCCCTATAGTGCGCCCCTAGTGACCGTTAGCTGTAAAAACTATAGATAAGCCGCACTGTTGTATAAGCTGCAGGGTCCAAAGCAAGTGAAAAAAGTATAGCGGCTTATAGTTCGGAAAATGCGGTATGTCTTATCTTTGCTGATCCGTGTTACAGGGAAAAAAAGTCCACTCGGTTTGTGTATTCGATCTTCACAACAGCATGATGAGCCGATGCCAGGCTGTTTAGCTTGCTTTGTCCCATCTAGACTGTTTACAGATCTCCAATGCCGCGTCCCATTATTTTCCGATTTACGACGCTTCGCTGAAAAAACACTCAACGACAAGCGAGGAAGCCATTACGCACGAGGCGAGGCTCAAGCTCGTACTGTTGGATCCCGTAGGTCACTGCCAGGTTGGGTTCAGTTTTAATTTTTGTCATTTTGGAGCAAGATGCTGAAGCTGCGTCCTGCTTCCTTCCACCAATCAACGCGCCCCTCAGTCCTGGGCGCGTCCGGCACAGCCGAAATATCGCGTGTGATCTCACAAGAAAAAATGCCCTTTACAAAAAAAGATTAAAAAATCACATTTTAAATTTATTTTTCCAATACAATTTATTTTAATGAACGAAAAGACTATAATAGGACGTAGATATCCACGGTATTATAGGTGATGACTCCTTTAAATCATTTACTTGAGCCAGTATGTGCTAAAATGACCATTTACAAGGTTAATGAAAGGCCACCCAGCACTGTCGCCCCCTGTGGCCAGAATATTCCACTTGCAAATTCACAGTTGCCGGTCTGGTCTGTTGGGACTTAGAAAAATTCAGCTTGACCAACTGGCTCTGCAGTCTGCTTCCAGCATGTTTGCTGCATGTTTTAGATCATGAACACAGCTGATTTGTTTGATTTAGTGATTAATCACTCCTGTAGACACTAATGAAGGCTGAGGAGACATTTCAGCAGTTAGATTAAGGTGTTAAAAAGACGAACGCACAGCGAGGAGAGATAAGTTTTACTATCGCTTTCACCAACGAACACTAGGGGGTGCTAAAAACAAGCCAAAACTGACTAGTGTCCCTTTAAAAGGGATGTAAAATTTAACCGGGAGCCAATGGAGAGCTGTCTGTCCAAACTGGTTAAGAACCTTGCAGCAGCATTTTGCACACTAGTAAAGAAATGACTTATTGACGCCATTGAGTCAGGCATTGCAGTAGTGGAGGCGGGATGTTACAAAAGCATGGATGACAGTTTGAAGCTGCTGCTAGCTAATGTTAGATTTGAGTTTGGATTTGAGTTATCGATTTTATCACAATGTTTACCTGAGTATCCAGTTTGTTTGGAATCAGTTGTTACACCAAGGTTCACAGATGGTTGTGAGCTCATGAATCTCCTTTGTGGATGAAGAAAAGAGGCTTTAGGGAGTATTTACTGCAAATCTGCATGATATGAGGGCATCATTCTGCACCAGCCAGCAGGACACGTCTCACCCCACAGAGACAGACAGATTTCACTGGACACGGCTCTTTTTGTGTAGGTTGCTCATCTATCAGTGATGAATAAAAGATGATAAATTCCATTTTTCTTACCTTTTCTCCCTCCTGTTTCCAAACAAATCAGCTCTTAGAAGAGTTTGTTCAGGTGACTGTTCACCACCCTGATCCGCTCACCTCCTCTTTTGATGCTGATTGATTTCATTTGCCTTGAATGTCAGAATGTTGGATTCAAATGAAAGCAGAAGTCTTTAGGCTTTCTCTGAAAGGAGGAAAGCTGATGTGATTTATTGCTCATATTCATGCTGAGGTGGTTTAGTTTCTCTTCTGTGTGAAAGATGGAAAGAGAACTGAGAGAGATGTCTCTGGGACAAGCCTCGTCAACACAGGCTTGTTGCCTTTGCAGGTGTCAGCCTTGGATTCAGACATCAAGGGCTTTAAGGAAACTTTTCTGCCTTTTGAGGTGCTTGAACCTGAGTCTCTGATCTTTGCAGCCTGCTCAGCTGCTGAGTAAAGGAGCTGCTCGCTGCTTCAGGACTGAAGTTTCTCTGTGAGAACCACCTTATTGCTCCCAGCGCTGATTTTTATTATTGTCAGGTTTCTGGGAGCCTGCAGGGAGAGGTCATGATCAGCTGTTTACCACTAATTATGAGCCAGTCTGTTTATTTAACATCTGAATGTGGCTTAAATTTTCGATAACCAGTGATCCTGTTTGTAGTTTCTGAAATAATAACAAAAGCAACAGTGCAGAAAACAAGAGGAAGCATGCTTGTATCAGAATCTAGAAGATAGTCACGTCTTAAAGTTACTTTATTATATAATAAGGTGGGCTTAGGGTTATAACTATTGGTAATTATTACAACCCTATATAATAATTACAATTATTTACTGCTGGTGATTTTTTTATTTGACCAGGTCATGTTGGTCGTAAAGGTTTCAGAAGGAAGGTCACTGTTTTCTTCACTTCCAAAGCCGTTTTTAGCTCATCAGAGGAAATTTTCTAAATTCAAACACAAATACTGCAGATTAACAAGCTCCAAAAAGCAGTGTGAGCTTTGTTAATTAGCTAGTTTACAGATTAGTCCCCCGTTCTTCCTCCTGAGAGCCACTGTGGACTTTGGGGTCCTGGCCCACAGGTGAGTGTGTTGATTTCTGCAGAACTGTTCAGATTCTCAGAGCTTTGGGAAAGTTGAAACGTTAAACCTCTGACAAAGATGGCTCCTTTTGCTCTTGACCTTCTGACCTCTGTTAAATTAGCATTAATGAAGCTCTCACTAGTGTAAAAGCTTGTTTAAAACGTTTTCAGCTGCAGTTTTTTATCTGAACGACAAAACCCACTTTCTGCTCCTCAGCTTTGACAAACAGAGACAAGAACATGACTCTAATTTCCAATCACATAAATTTTTATAAATAAACTATATTTTATGTTGTGTGTGTGTGTGTGTGTGTGTGTGTGTGTGTGTGTGTGTGTGTGTGTGTGTGTGTGTGTGTGTGTGCGTGCGTGCGTGCGTGCGTGCGTGCGTGCGTGCGTGCGTGCGTGCGTGCGTGCGTGCGTTTCTGCATCTTTTTTAACACAAAGATTTAATATTCATTATAAAATAGTAGAGTTATTGAGGGTTTAAGTTAAAAATAAATAATAATTTCTGTGTTTTCCACTATTTCTAGCCCTCACTGAAAATGAAAGATGAAGTTAATGTTTTTCAGAGCCAAAATGCACTTTTCCTTCACAGCCTTCTCATTCATTTACACGTCCAAAGCCTCCTCTGCTGCGTGTTTAACCTTTTTCATTAAACGTTTCAGGGTTAAACCTCATCAGGTCGTGGTACAAACGCCTGACTCAGGCCTGTTTTTAAATCAGACTAACTTTTATGTTGCTTTAGTTTCTAAAGGTAAAATCTTCCTCAGCTTCTTCCAGCTTTGTAATATCAATGATTGATGTTGCTGTTCACCTTTTTCCTTCATAAGCTCTTCCCTGCACACGGACACAGTCACAGCTACTGCAACACTTTTGGGGGAACAAAAGTGTCTCCAAGCAAATTGTTGGCAGTTAATGAAAAAAGATGGTTTTTTTTAAATGCACTTGGGTGTTTAGGAAAATAAGGACTGAATGAATAAATCCCAGGCCCTCCCTCCTTGGTCTAACACAATAATGCACTCCGTATAAAAAAACTATTTGTCTTCATTAACAAAAGACGACGGCGGCGTGAAGCATTACTCTGCAGTCTTTTCTCTCTCCCGTTGCTGTTCCCATCACTTCCTGCCTCTCCTCACCACTTGATCTGCTGTTATCATTCGGTGTCGGACCGTCTCCTGACAGGTATGCAGTGGGATGTAAATTCCCTGCCTTGTTAGGGTGTTGGGAGGCTGTGTACCTGCAGTTTGGTTAATCACTCATCCTCCATCCCTTCCACCACCTCCCCCTGGAAACCCGAGCACTTACCACAGCCTCCTTCCTGGCAGCTCAGGAGGTGATGGATGAGTTTGGAGGTGAAGTCTGAGGAAGAAGCATCAGAGTTAAAGGTGTCATGGAAGGTGTGTATACATCTGTTAAGGTTGTGTTTACGTATTCTCTGTCCCGCTGTTGGAAATCCGAGCCTTGTCACAACAGGAAAGGAACCTTCCTGGCTTTTGTTACCTGCTAGAAGCTCCATTCACTTGGCTCCTGGCCAGCAGGGTGTCTCAGCATTTAACACCAGGAGATCAGAAGCAGCGCCGTCACTTTCTTCTCCAGTTCTTGGAGAACTTCATGGTTATTTAATGAATCTTTATGGGCTTAAAACTCCTGAAACGTGAGCCTCGTGTAGTGTTTAATGTTCTAAAATAAATCATTGATTGGGTTACAGGTCTGCGCCGGTGGCCTTCTCCGGGGTAGAAATCCAGCTGTTGGGTGGGTGCTACACTTCTCCCCTTGCCAGGTCCGATTCCCTCCTCGAGTGTGTTTGTTTGTCACAGTTCAGCTCTGTCTCGTCCTCCCGGCCTGAGCTGCAACACCCTGCTGATAACCTCGTTGACAGTTCTCTTTCATGAGCCTCAAATGTGTCCTGCCGTCTTCCACAGAGCGCTGCCTCCGTCCTTATCTACACTCACACACATGGGCCACACACAACAGCACTGTGACCCTCTCGCACCGAGCTCAGGAGCAGCCCACCCCCTCACATGGAAGATCCTGCTGACCGGCTGTCAGTAACCCGTCTCTCGTACTTTCTGTATGAAGGAGCATCAAAAAAAGCCTCGCCGTTTTCTGACCACTTTCCTTTAAATACGCCATCTTTCAAAACAAATCCACGCTTTGAAAACGAGCCGGACTGTATAATGTGACAGATGCAGTGTGCAGAGAATTATGAGGTGGCATTTGGGTTCCCCTGGAGCATCACACCGTTGTTATCTGTAATAATTTGAGTGCAGATGGAACAAATGTGTTTTCAGGAGGGCCTGGTTTTGTTTCTGCAGCTCCTCTGCTCATAAAACGCAGCATAAACATTACAATCTCCCAGCTTGTTGTGAATATGCATGCAATTAGCCAACCAAATTAAGCAGAACTAAATTAAATGCCATTGGTGAAAACAAGCATAGCTGATGATTTATGGTGCTGTGGTATTATTACTGATGAAGAGCCACGCGGTAAACAAACACCGGTCTTAAAATCTGATCTGACTAAATGTTCAAGTCCACAAAAAAAAAAAAGAATTGTTTATTTTGGGCAAAAAGGGTTTTAAAACGATTTAAAGTGATAATAATTAAATAATAAAAAGATAATATTAATAATGGATCTTTTTATTTTAATATGCCCACATATTTTTTACCTAATACATTTTTCAGTAATTATACTGATTAACCAGAACGTGACAAGATTAAAGGGAAAAACACACACACACACACACACACACACACACACACACACACACACACACACACACAGCTGTTTGCACAGTCTCCTGTTTAAATTCCTTTGTTAATTTTGTTTCTGTCATCTTGAGCGACAGGTGCCTGCTCGGTTCCTGATCGTTAATAGGCTCCTTTCCCGTGTCAACAGAAGGAGCTGTGTACTAATATGGATTGGAGATTATGCAGATGGGAAGTGGCATTTTGATCACGTTGTGATAGGATTAGATAATGGAGCGCTCTGGATGGTTTAATGAGCTCATTCAGAAGTTCTGCATTATTTTTGTCTCAATGCAAATAGTGATGGTAAAACCTCTAAAATGGATTCAGACTGAAATAAACAAAGAATATATTTTATAAATAGGGGGGCACAATATTGGAAAATATATCACATTGCAATTTTTTTCTGACCCTGTGATGATGAGCTTTTTGTTAATTAACCCGTTACCCTCTGGGTCAAATCTGCGTTTTTTGCAACACGATCCAATCATAATTATAAACACACTAAACCCTTTTGTCAAACGACTCAGCAATGCAAAATAATGCATTGTTCAAAGCCTCTGCTCACTGGCAGAACAGAACCATCTCAGTCTTTTTACATCCACAAGGGTCTAATTAATGTCCTCCATGTAAATAGTTAGTCCACAAGTCTGATGTCAAAAAATCTGACCTAGTAAACCACTGAAAACATTCAGATGCATCTTTTTTTATATAAAAGTTTAATCATAACCTCCGTTAGCATCGTCAGGCTAATAGCTTCAAATTTTTGATCGACATCTTCAACAGGTGAAGGGCTACTACACCAAAATGCTGCAAGTGATGGCAAAGAGACATGAGATGCCTTTAATTTTAAGGCAATCAGAGAGTGTTGATTAAACTGTTCCTAAAATAGTTTTATTATTTAGTCATAAATGTTAAATTCAGTCATGCAAACGAGCAAGTCTGTGCCTCACCACCTCCTTGTCCGCTCAGTGATGCTGCAGAGTGCAGCAGCCTTCTGCTCCCCAAACAATTACATGCTAATCTGTAATGTGAAATGAGTATTGGGCGTCTAATCTCACAGGAAGAGAGTCCCTCACTCTACCACAAAGAGGAAGTGGTATTATCTTTCAGAGTTTTGACATTCTACCTCCATGCACCAACACCATACACCTCAGCCATCAGAACTGGCAGCAAGCAGCTCTTTCCCTCAGCCACCTTTTTCTAGATTAGCCCCCCGATGCCCTCGGCCCAGCTTTTTAATTGCTTGTCGGATTGAATGTTCCCAGGTTCTCCTTCCCTTCGTTTAGCTTGCAGATATTGCTTCTCATTATAATGTCCTGGATACAACCACTGTGCTACATCCATAACAACATGTTTATGCTGCGACTGAAACGAGTTTGAATACCAACAATATGTGATGCAGTAATGCTCAGTAGCTAGCTGCAACAGCTCTCAATTCTTCTTTGATGTGTGGCAAACCTGCAGGAGGATGTAGAGTAAATGTTACCTGAACCAGGAAAACAATGACTAAAATAAAATGTTTAAACAGGCTTCTGCATATTTACACCTAGTTTTATAAATATTCTGTCTGCACTGTAAAATGACTGAAAACAAGAATTATTTCCCCAATTTTGTCCTATTCAAGATATTTTAGGACTTTCACAACAACACAAATTAGAATTGACTTTTTACATTTCTTTCTCTAACTGGGAGCAGATGTCCAGCACCAAGGACAGAGACAAAATAATAATCATAAAAGTAGTAATAGTAAAAAAAAACTATGCTGAAATCTAGACAACCCCCATAAAAATGTGTTATTAGAACAAATTACAGATGGAGTAGCTTTCCAAATCCATTACTGCTGGTTGGCATTTATTTATTAGTCTTGGATTTCTTGCATGGATAATAAAAAGCAACCTTATCCCACCAACTCGGTTATTCAGTATTCTCAGCTATTTAACAAGTGGCCCTGCTTTAGAAACAGATGTGCTGCTGCAGGAGTGCTCGATTTATCCTGCTAATGCTGCGTCTGGACATGAGGCATACATTATCTGGGGGGTAAAGCCCGTGTAGTGTCCAGAGCCTGAATGGATTACCGTAATGTACGTGTCAGTGATAGATATCTATCTATGTTGCTCTTTATCTTAATGTGGAGGCCTAAGGTCAGAATAACAGCAGGGTTTATGTGCTGCTGCACTCCACCAGATATCATCTGCAGCTTGCTCTTTTAAAATATTTTGCTGTTTCGTGGGCTCTTTAGATTATTGGGGTGTGCATTACACCACATTATGAATTAGATCGTAAAGAACCTGAGATTGTTGATCTGGATATGGTAACGGTTATTCAGACTGGGTCTCCTAGACGATTACAGGGTTAGTTGGGAATTCAGCCATACTATGCAATTTTTCCATATTTTTAAATCATTTTCTACAATGTGCTAAAATGACCCTTTACAGGGTTAATGAAATGTCACTCAGACCCCTACCGCCCTCTGTGGCCAGAATACCGCACTTGCAACTTCAGAGTACCGTTCCAGTTCCTGTTGGAGTTAGAAAGTGGAGCTGACATGCCTGGTGCTGCAGTCTGCTTCCAGCACGTTTCCTGCATGTTTTAGATCATGAACACAGCTGATTTGTTTGATTTAGTGATGAACTGCTCCTGTAGACACTAATGAAGGCTGAGGAGACGTTTCAGCAGTTAGATTAAGGTGTTAGAAAGACGAACTCACAGCGAGGAGATAAGGTTTACTTTTGCTTTTGCTAACAGACGCTAGGGGGTGCTAAAACAAGCCAAAACTGCAAAGAATCCCTTTAATGGAAATTAGAAATCCCAATGCAACTCTTAAGTTGAAACAAGTACAGGTGAGCTTCTTCATAAATGCTAGTTACCATTTTCTACTTGTTCTTTTGGAAATATAATAGATCACTTTAACACTTTTAACACCTGCAAAGGCAACAGTTTTTCATTCAGGCTGGACATGAAAATAGTCTCCTACACCTATCTCCTGCATTAGCTTCTGATAGAACACAGACGGATTAGAAAATCCTGACAGATCTACGTCACACTGCCACTAACATTCATGGACTCACCCATCTTGACTCACGATGGGGAAGGTTGTTGTTGGTTTAGCGTCCAGGAAACAGCAGAGAACGTCTCAGCTAGTAGAAGCTAACCGTTAGCATTAGCAACTCCACCACACAGCAGAACTCCTCCAGGCTTGTGTTATTTGTGGAGATAAAACATCAACGTTGCAGAGCAAACAGAGTCAGTGGTAGAGTCGTGTTGCTGTTGGCCAATTTATTTACAAAGCAATACTACAAGTATAAAATAGAACTTTCAAAGTAATCATTCCTTATTTTAAGCAGAAAGAAAATCATGACAACTTATATCTTGATTGTAATTGCTTGTGAGTTGCATTACCACTCCACACCACTAGAGGAGAGAGGATCGGCAGTGTGAGTTGAGTTCATCCAGTATTGAGTCGTCCGTGTTGAGATGAAGCAGAAGTTCAACATAAAGCTCAGAGTGGACCTCCTCCTTATGCATGGAGAAATCACAGCAACATTATTTAATCTCTTCAGAGAACTTAAAAGAAATGGAATCCATTGTTTTATTGTCAATGAAACGATAAAATCATGAACTTATGTAGTTGTACAGATGGCAGAGAACCACCGATTTGACCTTTGGTTTTTAAATGTTTAACACTTTCAGAAACAGAAATATTGATTCAGATACTTTACTGTGTGTTTTCACACGTGTGCAGACTCTGGTTGCAAACACACTAATATGATTGCTCCTCTAAACAGGATATCAAGGCTTTTATTTTCAACTACGTGTGCTACATTCCGGTTTGCTACGGTCTGTTGTTGGGAAGCAGAGTGGAGAGGGAGGACATGGTTGGTGAAATTATGGGATCCATAATAAATCAGTTAATACATAAAGTTTCAGATCCATGTTTTCATTTTTAGATCCTCTCAGCTGCTGTTGACAGAACGTTTTAAAGTCCAGCTCTTCTTTCACACCTAACTCTTTCTTTCATTCCTCTGTTCATTTCTTTTCTGGTCTACAGGTGCTGCTGATTCTTTGATCACAGTGTAACCCTGCTCTCTATCACAAAGCTAGCCTGTTCTGCTCATATCTACAGAATGTCTCACTTATCCCTTTTTTCTCTTTCGTCTGTTTTCTTCTTCCATTGCCTCCCTTTCCTCGCCCCCTTTGCCTGTTGTTGCCGTCCTCTCCTTCCCTCCATCTCTCTTTTGGCAACACTTGCAGTAGAGATTAAAGTGATCAAGGACCTACCGTGGCCCCCTCCTGTTGGCCAACTCAACACGAGCCTTCCCCCGACGGAGGAGCTAGAGTCTCCTTCCCTGACAGCTCAGCCGTCGCCAGGACAGACGAGCTGTGACCAGCACCACCATGGTGGGTGTTGGTGTCAGCGTCTTTTCCATTGTTTACTTTCCATCCATCCATCCATCCATCTATCCATCCACCCACCCATCATCCATCCATCCATCCATCCATCCATCCATCCATCCATCCATCCATCCATCCATCCATCCATCCATCCATCCATCCATCCATCCATCCATCCATCCATCCACTTACTGGAGGACTATGCTCTGTATGCAGGCATAAATTGAAACACTGTGTTTCTTTATCTTTTTATTGTCATTTTTTTAATACAAATCTGTTGTTGAGAAAAGAAAAATCCAACGATTCATTTGCAGCTAAGTCAAAACATTGCTAATCTCCAGGAGTTTGTGTTGAATTTTCCACTTGACTTACTGAAACAGTCGTCATCTTTTCAGATGCATTGATATGACTTCAGGTATCAGCGTTGTAATGACTGCACTTTTCCATCTGGATTACATGTGGCAGAAAATCACTAACTCCTGTGCAGGATTCAGACTGAAGCCTCATTAGTTTTAATTGTGCCGAACTGCCTCCTGCATGCATAATTACCTTTTGTTGTGACCCCCATTTCCTCTTGTCAACATACTCATAACCGTCCCAGATGTCCCTCTGACCTGCTGTTCTCCACCAGTGAAGTAAGGAAAAGTCAAACTCATTTGGGGCGATTTGAGTTGTTGACTCATTGCCATATTTATCATCTTAATGGACAAGTAATTCACCTGTTTTCCAACCAAGAGGGCCATTAGTTGATTTTCTTTGAACCCTTGCACACAGTCACACTCTGACTGCTTTAATTATCCAGAGGAAAGAAGGACATGTTGCAGAACTAATGCCAGGAATGGGATTTCCCCCGTCAGGCTTAGCCAGCAGGGCCGAGTAAGAGGACACCACTGTGTGCTATAGGCGAGGACAGGGCCAGGGAGCTGATTTATGTCCATTAATCCATGAGAAGGGTTCTGGTTCCCTGTGTGATACCAGAGGGTTTCACATAGTTGTAAAGTGATCCTCTCTCTGTTTCAGGCTGTATGACCCCCACTCTACATCTTTTAGGTTAAAGGTCAATGTGGCAGACACGCAGGGGGGCGATGTGACCTCTGTGAATACAGTTACAATGCTCTCCTTTGACCTCTAAGTGCTGGCAGACCCTTGTACGCCCAGACACAAGTCATTTATTATACACAGGAATCCTGACCCGCGCAGACGGGTTCAGAACCGACCCGGTCTGGGTTTAGAAATACTTTTGTGATACGTTTGTCCCAATGGAGACAAGTCAAACAAAATCAGATGTGATGGATCTGTCCATTTGTCCTCGTTATCAAAACCTAAATGCAGATTGGAATAGCAGATATTCCAATAAAGACCCTTTCCTTTTGTTTTTAGCATGACTTAATTATCCACACTTTGAAACGTTTCTCTTTGTTTGACTGTTGAGAAAAAAGAGTAATTGAAAGATATACTGATTGAGTTTTAAAGACACTGACACTTTGGAGGCTGATTCTGTTGTCTTGAAAAACCTAATTAGTGTTTTATTTTGAAATCTTTATAAAAGCAGGGAGCATATTTCTAGACGCAGGAATCTTCAGAGATTCATTGCAGGTGGAGCTCTGAAACCATTTTATTCATGGCCGTCTAATAATCAGTATTTGAGCTTCTGGTGTGCATAATTATTATCGACATAAAAGGGACGTTTTTTTAATATTTTAATCCTTCCTTTTTTAAATCTGCAAACTACTGGGGTACCAGACCGAGCTGAACACACGTGCAGTAGATTCCGATGAGATGCAGACTCGTTAATCATTCCACTCGTCCTCGCTGGAAAAGCGAGTTTTCACCTCACTATACAGCAGTCGGTGACACATGTCGCCCCTCAGAGTAGTCATCCCTTTTGATAGGAGTATCATTAGCAAATGAGAATTAATTAGCCGGCTTAATTAGAGGAATTTGCACAGTAGTGTGTGCAGCTGGGGATGGAGAGGAGTCAGGCTACAAACATTCCTGCCTCATCTTTGGTTTGGCAGTTAAAGAGTTTATATTTCCTGTAGGACATCCAGTTGTTGGTCCCATGACATTCGTCCTGATCTGTGGTGCAGTGGTTCATCGTGTGGCTTTAATGATAAAAATGTCCTTTTGACATTTCTGTTTCTCTGCTTCCAAACAAATCAGCCTGCTGGCTGGAATGCTCTGCTCCTCCGTGCTTTGTGTCTTTCTAGCATCCTGGGAAGGAAGCTGGAAGGGGGACAGGTCTCCCAGCCATCAGTCACCATCTCACTGACAGTCCAATCTGATGCACAGATTCCATTTGCCTCACTTTACAAGCAGCAGTGTTGATAACAGCCCCAGATACCCCTGCACATTTCTGTGTGTGTCTAAGAGTGTTTTCGGAAAGATGTGTGCATGCGCTCGTGCACGTGTTTTCACACAACCATCCCTCTTAAGCTGCCTCTCAGGGCTTTTGTTCTCCTGCGAGCCAATCCTCCCGTCAATCTGCTGTCAGCCATACCTCGGACTGTGCTCCAGATAGAGGTGTGTGCGTGTGTGCGTGTGTGTGTGTGTGTGTGTGCCTTAAACTCAACAGTTTGAAGTGATTTTAGGTGAAGCTGGCAAGCAAAGCAGACGTGAATCCATTCACACTTGACCAAATATAATGATAGCCTTTGTTATGTTTGGGTGCTCTTTATCTTGTGCTCGCTCGTCGTGGAAAAGACTCGGCTATGAAAGGTAGGGTTGATTGGGTGAACTCCCTATAGACAAACCAGTAGTGGAGCAAAAAAAGCAAAGTTACCAAGGTCAAAAGCAGAGAACGGAGTATGTGTGAAGAGCTGAGCTCACGGGGGTGTCCTCTCTAACTGCTCAGTCTGTCACAAACTAGAGTGGACAGAAGAAAAGACACTGAGTTTGAGAGATGGGGAAGAGCGTGTTTGTTGGGGAGATGAGTAGCGAGGGGAAGTGGAACTGGACGTATGCAAACAGGAAGAGCTAAACTGAAAGTGAAGGCGGTAGAGCAATTGGCTGCATCTTCATGTTGTGATCTGTCAGCGGTGACAGGAGCTGAATGGAGAAAACATGCATCTCCTGTGTCCCACTGGTCAGTTTCCATGGCAACGCTATTCCTCAGTCGAACACATGTACAGTATGTTCATCGGACTTGCTTCATGTTCCCAATAGAGGCTCAGATGTTCCGTGTGATGGATTAAAGAACTTTTAAATCCCGTTGTATGAACTTCCAGCATCCTGGGAGCGTCGTTTGTTTTCTGAGCTCCAGCCTGGAGGAAACGAAGCTGCAGCTCATGTTCTTCCATCGGTCCGAGGTTAGACCTACAATTTACTCAGCTGTCATGCAGCGGTGCAATTTGGCCGTCATCGTTAGAGTCTGATGTGGCTCAATAGCAAACAGGAGATCAGAGGCCAAGATAACAATCAGCCATTTGGAATAATCATTTCCATGAGTTTATGTTTAGGGAAACGCATCAGTGAGCCGAAGGCGGCCGGGTTCAAACCCCGGGCTGAGTCTGGAGGTAAAGGGGAGCCCCTGGTGGTTGGATGTGGACGCTGATCTGTCTCAGCAGGTTTTTTTAAGATGTTGGATCATGTTCAGTCGTGGCCCAGACAGGAAGAGGAAATATTTCCTGTATCTTAGAAAAAAAGGAGCCATAATGGAAAAATAGACTTCCATAGAGAGACAAACGATGCGACTTAAACATCAGAAAGGTGGTCTAAGACTTTATTACGAGTGCTTGTTTTGTTCTATAAATGCACCGTCTCCATAGTCTAATGATTAGATTAGTACAGTTAGACTAAAGACACAAACGTCTGCTGCAGTATGCAGTCCTTCGCTGCATAATGTTCACACTCCAGGGTTTTTGTCATTTAAATATTCTGCTCTGTAAAATAATAAAGCAAAGCTGAATAAAACTAAACTAATATACTTTGGACACTCGTTCTACTTCATGTGTTAAGAAAAGTACTGAATTACCCTATAAAAGCATTTGGGATCATTGTTTACCCGTTTTCCCCTAATGATCCGTTTGACCTGTTTTTACTTGTCAAAATTCTACATTATGTGATAAATAAAAACTAATTTTGGGAAAAAATGATTTTCTAGGTCTTTAAAACTAAATTCTAAACTGACTTGAGTGCCAGTTTAGAGACACCGTTGCTCGTTTTCTTACATCGTGTCACTTACTCCTCGGACTGCTTAGCTGTTGGATAAAATTGTTTGAAACTCTTCTCACATGGACGTCATTGACTGATTGAAACTGGCAGCTCGGTGTGATGCAGCAACGCCTGGCAGCCTCACTAACTGTACGCTGTAATGTAATCCTCTGAGTGGAACGAGGAGTCTAGACTGGAGATTCCGTCTCCATCGACACGCCGTTAAGATCAGAGTCTGTCTGTCTGTCTGTCTGTCTGTGCTGGCTGGGTAATTAAACACAAGGCAAGGCTGGCCGTTGGTGGCTGTGGACTTTCATACCGCCTTAACTCCTTCCATCTCGTGTCTGCAGCAGTCCGAGCTTTGCCACACGTCTGATGCTGGAAGCCAACCCTCTGTTATTGTTTGAGAAGCGTGTCGGTGCCTCTAAATAGTTTCCTTTTCTCTAAGCTTGGGCTGTTTTGACATCAATTATAGTGATGGATGACTGTGGGAAAATGTCTGGATTCCCCCACCTCCACCCCACAAACACAGCTGACCACCTCTCATGATCACCACTCCAACCTCTTCCATCCTGTCTGGAGAACACCTGGCTGGAGGTGTAAATTCATCTTTTCTTTTCTCTCTTTTTGTTTTGTTCTGTAAACGAGCGTGAATGTTTTTGTCCGTGTGCTGATTTGGGAAGAGAATACGTTCAGTGTGTATTCTGGCCATCCTGTCACGGGTCGTCTCAAACCCCGGCAGACCCAAACACTCCCCTGTGACGCTGCCAGGAAACCTCGTCGTGGCCACGTCTGACCGTGGGAGTTCCAAACACCAGCTTAATGTTTAGCTTGCAGAACTTGTGTGTCCTTGTCCACATGTGGAGATTTGCTCATATGGATTTTTCAGATGTTCTGTTTGCACATTTGTCTGCACTCAAAGAATTCACATGCTTACACATACATCAGCTGACGGGTGCATTTAGGGACTGACGGAGTGCTAGAGAGTTGTGTTTTTCCTTTATTCTGTCAGGAATGTGTACACAGTGAGGAAGGCCTGATTTATGTCTCTTCCATGGTGTGTACATGTCCTTCAGTTGGACAAGTTACACAGAGTGAGTGTGTGGGTGTTTGTTTGCAAAAGCACAACCTGAATTTGGGTTCTCACACGTTTCCACTTCTGCAGCTCAACAAACACATGTGACACTAATTTATGTCGGAAGCTTTAGGAACACCTGCTGCCTGTTACTCTCACAAGTGACCTTAATTTGACTTCTAGATGAAGTGCACTCAAATGATGCAGTCTGTTATTATCTGAGCGGTGAGCTGCTTTAGAAAATGAACCCATCGTGTCAGAATGAAGCCTGTTTTCAGCTGTACATGTTCCCCTTTAAACCACAGTCCAGTTTGATGAAAAGTCTCGGATGTCGCCCACCAAGGATGGGAAAAGTCGCCCTCTGCAGCGTCATTCCAGCGGCTGTCTGGTCAACACCAAAATGACTTCACTGGACCACAGCAGCTCCTCTCTTGGAGAACGGATTGACCCGACGATGCCTCTGGAAAGCCAGTTGTGAGTCTGTTCTGGTGTTTATTTGAACTTGTGTCTGAGTCTTTGTTGCTAATATCTGTATCTGTCTTTTTATTCGTATCCTACTGAATGCAGCTGGTACCACGGAGCCATCAGCCGAACAGATGCAGAGTCGTTGCTGAGTCTGTGTAAGGAGGCCAGCTATCTCGTTAGGAACAGCGAGACGAGCAAGAACGACTTCTCCCTCTCACTTAAGTAAGTAATAATCTAATCAGATAGGGATGAAAGGGTTGGTGGTGTCAACCGTCATCATGTAAACTTGATTGTGATTGGTCTTAGTATTTTACCGGTAAAACTGTATTTGATGACTGAGCTGTTTGAAAGCTACAGAAAACTTGAAATCATCAGATCTCTGCAACATCCCAGAGAAAAGGAGATAGCAGTGAAATCAGAATCAGAAGGGTTTATTGCCCTATGTGTGAGCAGATTCACAACAATAAGAAATTGCTGTGGTACTTGGTGCAAGAATCCGAAATAAGCACAATAAAATAATCTTATAGGGCAACGATAATTAGAAAAACGTCTAATATATACAAGACAGGGTAGGTACCGGTCATAGTGGAACAGAGATGGGATGGTCTCTCCTTATACAAAACGAGGAGGAAGCAAGTCAAATGTGACGTGAATCTAACACGTCATCAGCATGTGCTAGCTGCCTTGCAGCATATTCAAGGATGAATAACTTTTAAAACTTTTTTTATCAGTTTTACTCAGTTTGAGAGAAGTGAGGCCGTGTACACAGGCACCACCGGTCCCTCTGACCACCAGCAACAGACAAGGAGGGTGAGGCCACCGGTTACAGAGAGAACTCCTAACCACAGAGCCATCATCACCCCAAAACCCTGACAGCATAAATTGCAGCAAACTGAGAAACAACTTCATTTAAAAAGACATTAAAAACCAAGTTCACTTGTTTTATTTTAAATAAATCTGCAGTGGTCTCTATTATAAATGAATGCCTTGTGAATAATCTCTGGGGAAAAAGCTCTGGCGCTCCTGTTTCAGGAACTAGAAGTGAGCCAGAGGAGAGTTTCAACGTCTATTTTCTATCAAGCTAATGCAGGAGATAGGTGTAGGAGACTATTTTTATTCAGTGGTCCTGGAGTGCCACTATCCAGCATGTTTTAGCTCCAGCACACCTAATTGAATGGTTGATTTACCTGTTATAAGTTATCAAGCTCTGCAGAAGCCTGTTAATCACCTACTGAATAAAATCAGGTGTGTTGGAAGAGGGAAAATACAAAAACATGCTGCATAGCGGCACTCCAGGACCAGGATGGCCTACCCCTACTAGCTGAATCATGTTTCTGTCCTGCAGACTTAAATCAACCTGTTACATTTTATTTTATTATGCAACAGGTGTTGAAATCCATGTTAAAGTTTCTCAACAGACTAGGAGATACATGTGTCACTAAAACGATGAATGAATGTTACTATTCCCAATAATAAAAAATGATGTCCTTGGACTTGAGCTTTTGTTGGTTTTGTTTTGTTTGTGAATGTATTATTTCCCCCTGGTTGTTTTAGATCATTAGGACCTCATGGAGAAAAACCTCAAAAAACAATCAATCATTGTTTCTGAATATTTAGTAGTAAAAACTTTAAAATAAGTTTTTGTCCTAAAATCAATTATTGAAAATAATTTAAAAAGAAAGAAATGACATTCCAGTGTCGAATAATGAAAACGGGCCTAAAAAAACTGAATAAAATATTATTATTTAGATCCTCTTTAGAGGAAGCAGCATCTGTCATAGGAGGATGTAGTAATAACATAATAATAGTACGTTTAGGTATAATTGCTGGTTTGTTCAATCATTTCAGTTTTAAGAGCAGTTTTTGAATTTTCTCAACAACCATAATAGAAAATATACTGTTTCATCCCTTCACACCTGACTGTGTGTCCTGCCCATGCTTCGTCCTTCATATCTCTTTGGTAACCCCCTCCTCCTCCTCGGTTTGCTGATGTGCCCACAGTTCAGTTACTGCTGTCCTTTCATCTGCACCGCCATGCTCAGTGCCGCGTCCCGCTGAGAATCCAAGAGAGACACTCTGATTGGTTTAGTGTACTCTGGCATTTGGAAGAGATTACGTCTGCATCAACACCCGCAGTGCAGTCACCTCTGATTTTCTTGATAGAAACATGCAGCTGTAGGTTTTTTCCTCTAACAGGCATCAGGCTCAGGTGTCGTGACAACACTCTCAACCTAAAACTCTCAAATCTTTCCAAAACCAAACGTGTTTTTCTGTTACTCCAGCTTTGTAATCTGAGCATCTTGGTAAACTGGTTAGATTTCCACTGTTACTTACTCACACTTCAAAGATCATCACAAAAGAATGATGCTGTCGGCCCAGAGATGTGAGGAAACCATTATAGAGACGTCGATCAGTTGTTACCACAGCAGAGCTCTCGCTGGGGGCTTCAGTGTCTGAGAAGGAAAACACAAAACCAGTTTTTTATATGTAGCTGCCTGATTTACTTTCATTTTTTCTCTGAATAATAATCATTGTGTGCATAAGCAGCTGCCTTTTTTTCTGCTGCCAATTACTGATGAAATGTTCTGACAGACCTGCCACCCTGCAGTTTTCCGTCACAAACCAGAGAAACACGTCGTGTGTCTGACTGATGAAGGACTAACTCCTCCAAACGTCTGTGCTGTAAAAGTCACAGAGTTCAGTTGTGCAGGATCAAACTTTTCCTGCTCTGTAACCCACCACGACGCCTTCCAAATGAAGCACAGAAGCAGGAAAATGCAGCTTGAGATTTTTAGAAACAAAAACCAAATTTCACAGAAAAGCTTCAGAATTATAATAATTTATCATTTAAGGCACAAGATTGTTATTGAAGAAAAGACTCGAGGACTTAAACAATTATAGTTTCAGTTTTCTGTGGGTGAAAATCCCAGCTCGCTCAAGTTAATCATTAAAAACATAAGCAAATAAAAAGTCACTGAATAGGTTTAGTTTTTACCTTTGGAAACAAACGTTTAAGTTTGCTGCTGTCTGTTTAAATTTAAAATCTGTAATCTCTGCTTATTTATCGTTTTTACTTATTGGCGGTTTGGCAGGGCCGTGCTGTCACCACGCCCTCAAAAACTAAGGTTCAGAGACGTCTTCCTGTTGATCCCAACTTCGTTTGTCCAAAGAAAACAGCTCTAAACTTATTCAGATGTTACTTTTTATTTGTTTTATTTTGGCAGTTCACTCTGTCCTTTCTTTGCTTTAGGCCTATGAATAGTTTACTCATCTCACCAGGAGACTTTCATTTTGGTTTCATTTGACACGTCTCAATAAAATCCACTCAGCATGTCTACTTTTTTAAACTATTAAAATAATAACTGGCCCTAATTGGACTTTTGTGTCAATGATCCAAACAATTTGATTTACCTTTTAAAATCATCAACATCTAACAACTATTTGGACGTGAATCCTCAAACTAACGCTTGGTCTTTACCTTTTCTGACTTTTTTTGACACAAGAGTTTTACTGTACTTTGCCATTTGCTCAAATCTACAAACGAACAGATTGAGCTTTTCAGGGAGACAGATCAACGTATACTGACGTATTAATACTAGAAGCATAACATCCACTCGTAGTTACAGTAACAAGGAACTGGCATTTATGATATTTTATTGTAATTTTTACTTAAATTCTGAACAGGGAAAAAATGACAAATGTTGCCACACAGTTTAGTTTGATGCAGTTATTGAGAAAAGTTTTATGGAAGAAATCATGCACTCTTAGATGAAATATAAATAAAATATTATAATAACATTTCAATAACATTTGTGATATAAAGCTAAGAGATGCACAAACGTGAAACCTCATGTGGGCCAGACTTGTCTTCAGAGTGGATGCTGGAGAACAATGACAGGCTAATGTAGAAAAAGTAAACGCATGGTTTTTAATTCAGAGTTTAAGAGAAATAATCATGATTTTAATTCTGATCCGCTAAAAGAGACGCACTAATACTTCAGGTTTTACCGACACAAACAAGAACGCAGATTGCTAGATTATAGGATTTACCTCCAACACACAGATTACACTCAGACATGCAGTAATAGTGTCAGGTGAACCCATGTTTCCCTTTTCCAAAAATACCCCCCCACCACCACCTCGGCTAAACTGTTAAAGGGAATAATTTCTTGTTCTTTTTGCTACCTAAACTGAGTCATAGGAGAAATTCTGAAGTATCTGTTTGTCAGGGAGAGGTCGTTTCTGTCTGAGCAGTGAAGTTGTTTCATCTCAGTGACACGGAGCTTACCGCTTAGCCAGTTTCTTTTTTCCTTCTCCGTTGGGTAGTTAGCCCCTCGGTCAATCCTAAAGCGTCTCATGGCCAGAAGCAGAGAAGTATTCAGATGTGCACAGAGCTGACACAAGGCTTAAACCTTAATGGGTGCAAATGCTGAAGATCAAGGCTGCACATTTGTTTAAAGTTGAAATTTTCTCAGTTTTCTGTTTGCAGAATGAATAAAAGGCTGATAAAGCACCTGCTGCAGAACCAAAACTCATCACCCACGTAAAGTAAATTATCCAAAAGGTATCTGCTGCTAGGTGCGTGCGTGCGTTTATTTTGCAGGCATCAGCTCCGGGGTTTCATTGAACATCATGTTGTGACCTTGACATCAATCATACAATGCTCGGAGAACAATCTGTTTTCCGTAGGAGTGACAGGTTCCACCACCCGGCAGGTGGAGGTGGCTCTGAGTTCAGCAAACCCTCCGCAGCTGCTGCTGCCACAGAAAATGAGAGGAAACCCAAGGTGAAGAGCCTCCATGTCTGAGGGCGCTGAAAAATGTATGAGGCCACGAGGTGGCACAAATGTGTACTGCATTATTGATAAGGACAGGCGTTGCTAAGACCTCCAGCCTCTTGAATCCCCGCGGCCTCAACAGAAAACGTTTCCTGTCAGTTTTGCAAGGCTCACCTCGTTTTTAAATCTGTCTTTTCTGTCCTTTAATATTTGAAACATTTTAACCCCTGCAAGTTGCCGAGAGCTCAGTGATGTCTATACTTCACACATCCGCTGTTACCTCTGTCTGAGACATTGTCAGAAAATAATGAATTAATAAAACGAATCCTACAGATTCTGTTTGATGCCTGAGTGATGGCACGGAGAAACTAAAACATTGAAATAATTCCCTGGAAAAATGTTTGACATGTATGTATTCATCCGGCGTGAAGGCAGCGGAATTGCAAAGTTTTCTTATAGTTTTACAAAACATATTATTCATCCTCCCAATAAGACACATTTTAATATCGGAGGCTTTGAAAGGTCACCACTTCTGCAAGGGGTCATAACCGTTTTAGCTGATGACTTTGTCTTTTCTGAAGCCGTGGATTCATAACCTAGAGAGCGTCCTTCACAAAGCAATCCAATATGCTGAAGGTGGAGATAAGCTGTCAGGCTGTTCCTGCTCAGAGAGCTACTCGGTTCAAATCAAAGTCATAAACCTCAATAAACATGACAGCAGACCTCCCTGGTGAGATTCATCCTGATTACACAAATAGAGGGTCCACAAACACAGGGATATGATAACACTACAACGGCCTGTCAAGTCAAAAACAGCCTCATATTCATTTTATCACCATCACCGCTGTGTCTCTCCGTTGTCCTGGTTTCTGTCTCTACGGGGCTGTAACACGATAAGGGGCTCCGAGCACCAACTGGAAAACCAGCTGGGAATCTAAAAATGATGCTATTGATGTGTTTGCCTTTTTAAGTGCAGTTCTGTGTAACCTAACGCCCTCCTCCCAGCTCCCCTTCATCAAATGCATTTTGCAGGGACAGTTTTTGAAACAAGTTCTGATGGCACCACTTGCAGAATCATCAAATGGAGAGAGGTGCAGCGGGGGGAATTTGTGTCGTTCTCATCAAATCACGATCAACTCTTTAATGACACCCTCAGATATGGGAGCCAGAGGCGCAGTAATGGAGCAGTCTTGATAGTTTTGTTTACTTCAGTTTTATGGCTCTGCAAAAACCTGCTGTGCTCCGACTTATCTCGTCTATAAAAAAGCCTTTTAGCTTTGAAATACTTCCACTAATTTCCATCAGCTTCCATATAAAGTGCTTAGGAGTCCACATTCTTCATGTTTTTACTGTTATCTCTACAATAGCAGTGATTTTAAAAGCGGGATTGGTTTATTCTGATTAAATCAGCATTAATGTATTCTTATTTTTGATAGATGCCCTTAAATTGAACCCACTAGAAGCTATTTTTCTCCACATCAGTGTTTTTTTTTTTTCTAATTTCTTTTTGTGCACCAAGGAGAAAACACAACCAGCCTTCTACATCCAATTACGTGATAAGTAAAGGCTAGACTTACATGCCTAAAGACAAGTTCTTACCCCTGTTCATCACTGATAACAGCCATGTGCTCGTTTTTCTGCAGGCATGTATTGACTAAGAGACTAAATATGGATTTTGTGTCATAATCAAGAACACAAATAAATGCACGTGACAATTGCTGTAAAAGTCATCAGCCTACCTTGATATCTGGAAGAAAATGATAATTTTTCCTTTTTTTAATATAAATATTATCTCCTAACCCTGCGTGTTCACAGCCACAGGAGTCATGTCTTACACATTTGACATGCACAGATTTCAAAGCAAAGATAAAGCACTGACTACTTGTGAAACATCTTAGTGCTTACGTTTTATTTAACCCAGAGTTCTCATTTCAGATGAGTGAAAACATGAAACAATGCAGAGCAGGTGGGAGTTCAGTGAGCTGGAAACGAGCACATGCATTAATGTCTGAATGTGTTTCAGCCCAAAGCAATCAGAAGTTTTTAGAAGCATTAGCAGATGATTGAAGAGCTATTATAGTAATGTGACTGATCCTAAGTGTACATTTGCAGGATATAAGGAATATTTTTATTATCCCCCCTCTTGAAGCTGCTGTATCAATTAACTCCCTCCAAAAAATGCATTTCTGTTAGAAAGCTGGATACTTCTGGCGAGCTGTAAAATGTATCGATCAAAAGCTTCTTGCACACAGGGAGCTTTTCATTTGCTGTGCATTTATTGCTGTAGCTTAAGTGATTTATCTTGGGGGTTCATTAGTCTCATCCTCATGCTCTGCATGTGAAACTCAGCACCTTAAGCAGACTGTCTTTTACTCTGACCCCCCAGGCGACTCCAAAGTTATCAGAGCTAATCCAGCTTTCAGAGAACCGTTTCATACTGGAGAAGACAGCTAATATGGGAGGGACTGTTAATGAGATCCAGGAGCGTGCAAAGACCTTTGGAGGGATGGGTGTTCAAAGTGAATAAGAGGCACGTAGAACATGATTCTCCAACACTTTAGATACTTTAGTTCAAGTGTTTTAACTGAATTTTGAATCCAGATTTACATAAATCCTTATTTAGCTGAGAGTTTCAGTAAGTTTTACCACCAGTGAGATGCTGTGAGATCTGGATGTTGGAGGAGCTTTGAGGTTCAGACAGATACTTTAAGTTTAGAATCTTCTGACTTCAGGACATATTGAAACTATCTGGGTCTGCAAGCTCAGTCTGTAAGGCAGTCATGTCAGTCGTTGTGTCCTTGGTATGGTACGGTATGCTTTATTAATCCCCAAGGGGAAATTAAGTTGCAAGACACTTCACCCTCCTTACCTCCTGGTGGTGGTCGGAGGGACAAGTGACACCTGTGTGTTCCAGGTCAGCTGTGGCTACGATGTAGCTCATCACCACCAGTGTGTGAATGGATGAATGATACTCTGTAATGTAAAGCACTATGGATTCCTCCGACTCTGAAAGGTGCTATACAAGTGCGGGTCATTTATTGTCTATAAACCTTTCTTTTCCCCCTCCTTCTGTCTCCAGGAGCAGCCAGGGCTTCATGCACATGAAGCTATCTCGGACGAAGGAGAACAAGTACATCCTGGGCCAGAACAGCTGCCCATTCGACAGCGTGCCTGAGATCATCCACTTCTACTCAAGCCGCAAGCTGCCCATCAAAGGTGCTGAACACATGTCCCTGCTGTATCCCGTAGCCATCAGGACACTATAGTGATCCGGGTCATGGACTTGCATCCATCCCTGCAGAACTCACTGGGCCACTGGGTGACTTTCTGTTCCTCTGGTCACAACCCTCATCGTGGAAACATGAACAGCAGCGTCTGAAACTGCTGATCCTGGCTCACCTTGCCGGCCAACAGATTCCTTTTTTGAAGGCCTTCTTTGTACTTTCTCATACAGACATTTTATTAGTTTATTGTATTTTATTTTATTTATGATGGACATCTGTTTATCATATCAGAGACTGACCTGACATGCATCACATCAGTAACCGTTGAGCACTTAACACTCAGAGAAAAGAAGAGAGGTACACCGTATTATTGGTTACTGCGATCAACCCATCTCATTAACTCTTGTACCTTAGTTCAGTGACTGAGCTCCTCATTTCAGACAGGCATTGTTGATACCGTAATTCTTTGTCAAAGGGGGACTTGAAGAGGGGTAAGGGAAGCAACATTTACAGTGCACGTTGAGCAAAATTGTCCATGTGGGCCCCATTCAGTGGCCAGGATATTAAATAAACTGACCGGCTCCAAATGATGTGTCCCGAGCTGCGTGTAAACAAAAAGCCTGTGAGTGGTGCAGACTGATCTCTCTATGTTGTCACAGTGCATGTTGTCTGCTATCCATCAATGAGCAGGCACATCACACCAATGACAGTGTAAGTACCACAATGGTGAGACAGGCAGGAAAAGCATGATGGATGGGTCAGCCTATCTGACACCGTACAATTGGCTGAGGCTGGGGTCCAAATGGACCAAATTACCCCCGCTACCCCTGTGTGGAATGGCTTTGCATTGGGAGAATGAAATATGCCTGCATTGTCTACCTCAGAAAATCAATTTCTTTTCCCCATCTGCAGATCAATAGGTACAACGGGATTGCAGACATCGATCTGCTCGCCCCATGACATTCCCAATTCCTTTAAAAGTGTGTCGTTGGTTTTAGGAACACGTTTCTTTTTTTAAATACACTTAATCTGAAAGATGAGAAATAAAAAGCTGATTTTTTTTCTCTTTTTGACCAGCAGTTGTATGTATAGTCACTGTTCTAAAGCTGTGTGATGTCAGTAACAGATGTTTGCTTAATGCCTTATAATGCATGGGTCAAATCAGTCCAATAGATCTGCTAATTTCCAATTCTGCTTCTAATGATTGTTCTGTGACTGTTACTAATAATGGGGTGATTATTCATAATGTGCTACTCCTCCGTGGTTGGCCCGCCAACCCAGTTCGCCAGTCCCCGTTCTGTTCTGATGTGATCGTGTTTTTAAGGCTCATTTGTGGCACTTTGCATTTTAGTTGCTTCCTGTTCTGCTATGTGCACGCTCACCTCAGCAGTCTGAGACATGAGTTGTCTGCTTCTTCTGACCAATAGGCCAACCCCCCTCCCTCCGAGCCCACACATCGATCACAGCGCAGCCTGTCCGATGCAGATAAACACCTACCTTCAACCTGTCATGCTTCCACTCTGCATTAAAGCCCCCACATGTCCATGTGTGTGTGAATGTGTGTGTATAACACCAACTTTATGTCCACGCTATCTGAATGCCTTTGAATTCATATGCACAGATTTGTACGAGCTCCAGAGTGTCTGTAACAGCGCTGATACCTGCTCATAACTTGTGGTTTTGGTTCAGTAACTAAAATAATGCTTTCATTTGATTTTTTTGTCCCATTCCTGCCATTTGTTTTTCTCCTAGCAGTAATATTTCCTAGTGGCAAGCAGAAGGAGCTGATTTGCTCAAATTACACCAACATGAACTCGTTCTAATGAGAATGCATAATGGTATGCTTATGAGTTGCAAAACTCAGTGGTCTATTGAGCGACTAAAACATGAGCTGAAATCAAGTTTAGAGAGCGTAACCACTGACCTTACAAAGTTAAATGAATACCAACTTGGACCCCAAATCTGCTGTATTCTATGTAAGTTGATACTGCATTGATTAAAGGGGAAAGGTTAGCAGGGTAATGGTACAAAAAAGGGTCCAAAAGGAGGAGAGTTAGTCAGCAGATGATCAGCTGTGCAGTAAGTGAGCAGAAACTCTGCTGTCATCAGATCTGTGTTACAAGAGTACTTCTATGTATCAACAAGAGTACTTATGTTGTGGAATAATATGTTGTCAAACTGGACCTGTATTTCTTTGACAGAAAATATTCCAAGATGGGATGTGAATTTAAAATATAACTTTCCTTTGTGTTCCGAATGTTCAACATGTTCAGATCAGATATTGACAGAAGAGACTCTATTTATCACCTGCTGCTGATGACTCGACTAAAGGAAAGAGCCTGCATGTGACGGCATCACTGCCAAGAGAGAGGCCTTATAGCTTTGGAGGGAATGGAGGGATGTAGGGGTAAAGAAAGGATGAGTATTCTGACAAGAGGGAGGAATTTGCTGCAGTCAGCAGACACACTCTTGACTTTCTGTTATGAAAATTCTGAAAGAGCCCTTCTACTCCCTGAGAAGTGTCTTAAAGCTCACGTGTGCATCAACACACAAACGTGTGCATGAAGCAGTGTTTCCTGGGCGAGAGTATATGTGTGTGTGTGTGCGTGCGCGCAGTCATCGTCCATTGACTTGCCTCGGGTTTATCTTGTTTATTGCTTTACTGTGGTAAAGTAGCATGTATGACTTTTCTTTGTGTACATCTCTTGCCATGTAAGTATGCACTAATATTACACATCTCTAAAGTCCCTCATGGCCAAATGTATATACTGAATGTATTGTACGGGGATGTAGAGGCATTTTGGTGCAAAAAAATAAAGTTGGGTTTATGAGTTTAATGTGTTCCTTGGCTATTTTTTTTAAGTCTTTAAACCTGTCATGCTAAAGCAAACACATCATTGTTCAGAGGAAGAAAAGCTCCCCTTCCAGTATCTCCACCATCACCAGTTACCATGGTGAAGTCTTTCAGCGTGTAGGGAAGAGAAACTGTTGTTTGTATCAAGGACAGCAAGCTGGAGTTATTAAACCAGTCCTCCGCCACTTGTTCTCTACTGATCCATTTTGTAGCCTAATTATATATATATATATATATATATATATATATATACACACACACACACATACACCGGCCACTTTATTGGGTACACCTTGCTGGTACCGGGTTGGACCCCCTTTTGCCTTCAGAACTGCCTTAATCCTTCGTGGCATAGATTCAACAAGGTACTGGAAACATTCCTCAGAGAGTTTGGTCATGAGAGTTGACATGATAGCATCACGCAGTTGCTGCAGATTTGTCAGCTGCACATCCATGATGTGAATCTCCTGTTCCACCACATCCCAAAGGTGATCTATTGGATTGAGATCTGGTGACTGTGGAGTACATTTGAGTACAGTGAACTCATCGTCACGTTCAAGAAACCAGTCTGAGATGAGTCCAGCTTTATGACATGGAGCATTATCCTGCTGGAAGTAGCCATCAGAAGGTGGGTACACTGTGGTCATTAAGGGATGGACATGGTCAGCAACAATACTCAGGTAGGCTGTGGTGTTGCAACGATGATCAATTAGTACTAAGGGGCCCAAAGTATGCCAAGAAAATGTCCCCAACACCATTACCTTTGATTCCTTTCCCACTCTGGTTGTTTGCTCAGTTGCGTCTCTGCGCTAAGGAACCTTCAACAGATTTTCTGCTTTCATGCAGGAATGCTTGGTCACTCACTCAGGGATACCTGGCATGTTAAAGAAGTTCATTTGTATGAGCATGTTTTTTAAAAGTAGGCAAGATCTTTCTTCACAATTTCCAGCACTCATTCTTTTGCAGGAGTCATCTCTTTGTCACCTGGGTGACAACTGCCACAGCAGCAACTTTCACACTTTGGTACTCAAGCAGCACCAATAATATCCTCATGCCACCATTTGGCACCTTCTAAGGTTCTACAAACCCCCAAGGTGCTTCACAAAACAATTAGTCACCCCTAATTCCAAGAAGTTGTGACTTGCTGTGGTGGTTTATGATGTCTTAACCTGGCTAGGGTTCTATACATTTGATAGTGGTTCCTGTGGGCAACTCTGATCGAGTTCTTGGTGCTTAACAGCGACTGTTCTCATTGACCTTGTGAAGTGTGTCTTTGTCATGTAAGCCACCATGGTAAACCCTTCAAAAATTCAGGATAGGTTCCGTCAACCACCTTGCCCAGAGCCCCCCTCCTATAATATGAGATCCCCCACAACTCTGGTCCTTTGAGGGGCTAACTTGCCTTACCTTTGGCCAATAAGCAAGTTGGTTTCTTTAAGTTGGTTTAAAGCCTCCATCACTACATTAGGGAATTTTGGAGTTTCTCCACTGTCACAGGTTTGTAAAAGGCTGCATTTCTGTCAAGTCCGTAGCAAACCAGTTGGTGCGACTTGAGCACATCTCTCGGGGTCATAACACAAATGTTTAGGAGGTAGTGTTTAGTTTAACAGGAACTTTCATCCTACGGACTCCATGCACAATGAGTGTGAGTTTCTCACTCCTGAGGTTTAGTCTGCTCACAGCTTTGTGTGTGATGTCAGAAGCTAGAACAATTAGTGTTCCAACTCTTTGACCATTGTTGGCTGTTACCCGCAGAACCATCATAAGTAATGCAGTGTGGTTAAGCAACTTTCTCGACGAGTGAATGATATCTTTGCTTTTGTGTAGATAGTCATCCAGGGAATGATAAGCGAGAATGTATAGTTGGAAACAACTAGACTTGTTTTCCTTGAAGACGTTTCACCTTTCATCCAAGAATTTTCTTCAGTTCTGAAACTTGCGTTGGGAGTATGGCTTATAAGGTGTGGTCTGAAACAGTGCAATAGGAGTTACTGGTGAGGCCATTGTTATTAGATACCAGATACCAGAGCCCTAGGTGCCTGCCTTAAAATCTAGTTGATCACAAAACATGGCGGTCATGGTGCAGTCTAGAGTTTTAACTAAACTCAGTGCTGATCCCATCTGTTGACATTGGTCACATTGAGCTATCTACAAAAAAACAACTCAAATTACAAACAATTTCACAGATATTGAAATGTAGCCTAGAAAACCATCCTATAAATATATAGAGCAAAATCATTTTGCTTCAGCAACTGACAGTCTAGAGTTCTAGGGTAATTAAAATACATATTTTATCCCGTGAATGGAATGACTGCATACCCACTTGTCAGTGTCCACTGTCATGCCACACCAGTAGCGTGAACACATGGCAGCTCGTGGTTTCATGGTTCCTGTATGTCCTCCAATACATGAGGCATAAAATGTGAATAAAGTCATAGCCTCCTTCTTTGCTTTATGACCCTTTTATGCCTCGATTTGCCAAAGAGTAGTTCTCCTTCTTTAAAGAATGCTGACATCATCAATGACAAATAAAACATATATATTTCTATAATGGAGTATTAAGGCCATTGTAGATTAATCAGAATTGAAGTAAATTTTTGCCAAAAGAACTCAATTTTCAGATCAATTTCACATTTTCAAGAAAAATCTTGGGAAAGAAATGGCCCTAATACTCTGCCGTATATTCCTGTCAGTATTAGTCATATTTTTTAATGGTGCTGACCTTGAATCCTGAATTTTAAGGCGTATTCTTAGGCTTTGCCTCTGCCCTTTATTTGTTCTGCATTGGCATGAACTCTTTAAGATCCAGTTGAAAATTTCCTCCCACTTTTTTCTCCATGGTTAAACTACAAATAACAGAAAAATAATCGTTAATCATTTAAAAGCTAAACATTATTCAACTTCTTCAATCTCAGTCAGATGATGCAAAATGCTAAAACTACAAGTTAACACCAGATTTGACAATTTGACAAAACATTAAACAATTTTACAGCCTTGCCTGCAAAAAATGATATATGGAAAACTTATGTTAACATTCCTTGTGATCCTATAAGGCAGGGCTATTCAAATGGCGGCCCGCGGGCCACTTCCGGCCCGCGGGCCCTCACCAGGTGGCCCGCCTGGCCCTATCCCCCAACCACCAACAGAAAAAACGCAGTTAAAAACAGTTTTTGCATGCGAGTTTCAAAATTCCCACACTGATATTGCACTTGAACGCAACACCATTTTAGCAATCACAGACATATATATGTAGACACCCCGTGGACTGGTGCTGCCTATTGGAGCTGCCCATCTACGTACTCATGTCTATGTCTGCAGTTGACCAATAAAAACACACCTTTGGGACGCCGCAGCAGCAAGACTCTGGTTTCAACTTATGCTTAAAATGCGGATTATAAACTACACACCCGTTTTATTTTTGTTAACAGACTAAATAAAACCAGAGTTATACTAAAATAATTAAACTAAGAATGGGTTCAGTAGCGTTTTGTTGCTGAGGGAGAGGATGGCTGCTGCGTGATCTGACAGCAGGTGTCAAAAGGTGCGCTGAGGCGCTGTCACGGAGCGGAGAAAACACTGAGACAGACATTGACGGCAAAACTTTAGATACTGGAGCAATTTGTGACAGATAGATAGTTACTTCTCTGTAGTTTAGTGGTTTTTTTGTATAAAGGAGGATGAGAAGGAAGGATGTCCAGCTGACAGCTCAGCTGTTTAGCTGGAAGACGGGAAAAGGAGCAGCAAGCGTTTTATTCATGGACGGAAATGACGGGAAACGTGGGTTTAGAGGTGGCGAGTGCATGAAGAGGTGGAGAATGAGGGAAAAAAATGTGTCCGTGTTAAAAAGTCTCTAAGATACAAAAAAAGGACTAAATAAACTAAAAATAAACTGTAAACACATTATATTGGACCGCATACATGACAATTTACCCCATAACTCACTGTTGCTGCATCTTCTTTTGTTTTCTGGAGGTTTCCCCCCCCCAAAAAAAAATCTAAAATCCGCTTTTAATCCAGCTTGGATGGAAAAATATGTGTGACAATGAGCATCCTGTCACCGGATCCCGATTGATCATGCACCTGGGCTGCTGGGCCACGAGTATATACGTTTGGCTGACTGGTTAGCGTGCGTGTCTCCCACCCGGGAAGTCCGCGGTTCGAGTCCCACCCGGGCCCTGTTTTGTCCACCTTGTCACATATGTTTATTTTGCATAGCTGCTATGCTATTATTTGTTAATTTTCATTTAGTAGCTGCGATCGAGTTAATGCAGGTTAAAAACCATAAAAATGTTTGTATTACCAGCTCTGCAACTGTTGAATTGATGCCGATCATTAAAACAATAAGAAGACGTGCATTGCTGTTATTTTAGTTGTATTTGTACGAGTGGTGGAGGTAATAATATCAGTCAAAATATTAAAATTTAATATTTAAATGTTGTCAGTAAAATACATAATAAAGATTTGGGTATCCGGCCCTAAGCTGATCCGCGATTTAGAAATCTGGCCCAGTAGAGAAAGTAATTGAATAGGCCTGCTATAAGGCATGCAATTAGGTAATGAATGAATAATATCCCATAGAATACACCTAAACTCATTGCTTTTAGTGTGGAGTATACTGAAATGGTGGTTTGAATTTAATGCATGTGCACAATTCCACAAGTTTCACTGCAGCACATCCGTTACCTCGAAGGCATGCCATTTTGGTGGGCATGGTGTTTTGTCAGATCACCGGCCCTACATCCACCCCGGCCCGCGACCATAGAGGGCTGTGATGGTTTAGCATCCAGGAGAGAGCAGAGCATGTCTCTGCTTGTAGAAGCTAACCGTTAGCATTAGCAAACCCAACAACATGGCAGGATATGTTCAGACTTGTGTGATTTGTGGTGATTAAAACATCAACTTTGCAGAGCCAAAGAGGCAGCAGAAGAACCCATTCACTGTTAGCTAATCAGAGGCAATACGTTTGCATGCCAAGAATATTAATGAGTACGACTCCAAATTCTGTATTGCACCTTCAAGCCCCTCCCCCTTCTGTGATACCGCTTGCCAGCAACGCCTCTCATTCGTGATCGGGCACCTCTAGCCGGGAAACATGGCTAAAATACGTTTTACAATTATTTTAACGTCATGCTGTTTATTCATATATATATGAATTTTAAAAACCTACCTGTCCATGAGAAAGGTCTCCTACTCTATTTGTTCAACATCTGAAAGAGTTGAAAGCGGTGATCCTTCCATTGTTGAAAAGCAGATCCAAGGTCAAATCGGTAAGTTTAGTGCGTGGGCTTTTCCTTACTTTTGTCTGAGTAGAAGCAGGCAGTTGTGGAATCTATATCTTTGCGGCTGCGGGTAGTTGCGGCTGCCCTATGATTCGCTGTGTCTTTGAAAACGCTGCTCAGTCCAGACACTTTCACAAATGTGCATGTGCACGCTCTGTGATTAACATCTGTATGTAAGCAGTTGTTATATTGGCTAATGCGGAGCGGAGGTCAAATAAAATTGCATGAGGCTCTATGGGACAGGGGGGGTGCTTATGCCAAAAAACAATGTATTGCCTACATTATAACACACAGCAGTGTAAGACTCACTTTTGCAGATTTCTAAAAAATAAATCAGACACAGCACAGAAAAGAAGAAAACATATTGCTGCTTTAAAGGACAGATCCTAATAGCACCAACTCTCCTTGCATTAGTACTGATGGCCAGGCTGATGACACATAGGACTAAGCAGATGACTATAGAGTTTGTCTACATAGTCCTCTGGTCCAAAAGAAGACTTTAAACAATAATACATCATCATTAAAACATATTCTGGAAAGATTGCTGGGGATCAAATGTTGTAATTGTATAACAGATCAGGCAAAAACAGCAGAAAGCAACATATTATAGACTTCAGCAGTCCAAATCATTGAAGAGAATCTAGAGAGTGAAATCACAGATCCCTCATAATGGAACTGTCTGCGATGGTGAAGACAGTTTTCACGTAGCACATTTTGGTTAAAACGCAAGTGTTTTCCACGGGGGCTGATGAAAGGAAACTGAACCTTTACAGCCTCTCATGTTGGGATTGTTGGCAGAAGCTGTGATGCACAAACTGGTTTCTGTGATGAATACAGGACTGGCAGATGCCAGCTTTACGTTAGGACATACGAGAAGACAAATATGCATCTAAATGTTTTTTCTTGTTTATATAAACTCTCCTTCAATCTCTCCTCAGTTTAAAATGCAGCATTTTTGCCTCTCGCTCTGCTGCAGCTCTGCTCTCCTCCAGAGGAGCCCCATCAAGGCTTAAAGCACCTGGGATGAAATGCATCAAAGAAGCTTTTGTGGACAAAAGGGGTGCGTTGAAAAAGAGGAAGAAAGAGTAAAAAGCATGGCTTGAAAGCAATGAATGGGCAACAAGGGTATAAAATGGCCTTGGATCCAACAGAAGCTCATTTAATATTCCGCTCAGTCACGCCCGGCAGAAAGCAATCTCAGGTAACAGACCTCATGCTAATAACATGTGAGTTGCCTCCATTCAGAAAGACAAAAGCGTACAGAGACCATTATGCTAACTCAGTCCTTTCCTCCTGCCTTGGGATGTTTGAGGATTTCATCTGCAGAGTGTTGGTATTGTTTAGCATGTCTGTGAAGACTTGATTAAATGAGCTTTTGCACATTTTCAACAGCCTTGGCGCTGATCATTTCCATTGCTTTAATATATTGTGGGTAATGACACGGTGCAGGACCTCGCTCATTATCCCAAATCCCAGGTGTGGTGGGAGTAATTGGGCAGAATTGTGCCGGTTTCAAAGCTGCAGGTCGGATTCATTTGGGAGGTCTCCTTCTTGTTGTTTATTACCTGCCTCTGCTTCAGAGGTGGCTTTTCACAATTATGTATCCTCGATTATTGCAGCAAACAAGAATTAACAACAAACATGTTCTAACTAAGAAGTGACTGCCAAGAAGAATCCAGAGAGTTTGAATAAAGGCACATTTCATTAGAAAAGCTCTGATTATGGGATGGCTTCTAACACTTATAATACAGCCTTGGCTGCCTTTCTGAGGTAGTTTCACAAACATCAACTTTTAAACATGATCTAACACCTGTTGGTCTTCCTGGTAAACTTAGGTTGTGACGACCAAAATGATTCATGCAACAAATGGATGGATGAGTGTTTTCTGTGCTGCAGTAGTGCAGTAAATAACCACACAACTATATAAACCACTACAGAATGTCAAATTTACAGCAATAGAAGTTTATAAAGTAACTTTTGCATGAGCCGCAATGGCATTTCTTTAGATTAGAAGAGAAAGACTTTGAGACTGACCCCATTCAGACTAGCTTATTCAGAACTGATCTCTGTTTCTCCAAACTAAAGTTGTTCAAAGGTTGATTCACAAAATAATTGTTCACAGGAACACATTTAGTCATGTTAAAGGTGCTATAGCAAATCTACAGAACAAGCGAGGTTTTGAATGCAAACACGGTCACGAACACTCACCCCTCCACTCGGGTATCTTCCCTGGTACTGCCGGAACCTGAAACCCACGAAGTCAGAGGAAATGAGATAGAGCTGACTTCAAATGGTGTTTTTCTTTTTGGGACTCTGGTAGTTTGTCCTAAAGTTGAAGTGGTAGCAGCCGGCTGTTTCTCCTTCTCTGATATTATTGAGCGGAGCACCTCTCACACCAGTGGTGTTCTGTTGCTAAATATGTGGGTGTGTGATGAGTGGAGGACCCAGGGAAGTGTAGCGGTTCGGCGAGACCGACAACGGGATGGTCCATTAGTTGCTTTTGGTCCAAAACGTGTTATTGGTGGAGGTTTTTAGACAAATGAGAGAAAACCACTTTTTTTTTCTTAATCTCCATAATATATTTATAGCTGTACTGTGTTAAAACATTGTTAAGAGGCATGATAAAAATATTTTAAGCTAATTTGCTTTCCAACTTTGCTATTGCAGCTTTAACTATTTCTTTAAACCATTTATCCTGCAACTTTAATAAAAACCTGGACTTTTGTTCTGTTGATCTGCACTGTCTCCCTGACCCAAAATATACACTGCTCAAAAAAATAAAGGGAACGCTTAAACAAAAACAATGTGACTCCAAGTCAGTCACACTTCTGTGAAATCAAACTGTCCACTTAGGAAGCAACACTTATCGACAATCAGTTTCACCTGCTGTTGTGCAAATGGAATAGACAACAGGTGGAAATTATAGGCAATTAGCAGGACATCCCCAATATGGGAGTGGTTTTGCAGATGGTGACCACAGACCACTTCTCAGTTCCTCTGCTTTCTGGCTGATGTTTTGGCCACTTTTGAATGCTGGCGGGGCTTTCACTCTAGTGGTAGCATGAGACGGAGTCTACAACCCACACAAGTGGCTCATGTAGTGCAGCTCATCCAGGATGGGACATCAATGCGAGCTGTGGCAAGAAGGTTTGCTGTGTCTGTCAGCGTAGTGTCCAGAGCATGGAGGCGCTACCAGGAGACAGGCCAGTACATCAGGAGATGTGGAGGAGGCTGTAGGAGGGCAACAACCCAGCAGTAGGACCACTACCTCCGCCTTTGTGCAAGGAAGAACAGGAGGAGTACTGCCAGAGTTCTGCAAAATGACCTCCAGCGGGCCACAAATGTGCATGTGTCTGCTCAAACAGTCAGAAACAGACTCCATGAGGGTGGTATGAGGGCCCGATGTCCACAGGTGGGGGTTGTGCTTACAGCCCAACACCGTGCAGGATGTTTGGCATTTGCCAGAGAACACCAAGATTGGCAAATTCACCACTGGCGCCCTGTGCTCTTCACAGATGAAAGCAGGTTCACACTGAGCACATGGCAGACGTGACAGAGTCTGGAGATGCCGTGGAGAACGTTCTACTGCCTGCAACATCCTCCAGCATGACTGGTTTGGCAGTGGGTCAGTAATGGTGTGGGGTGGAATTTCTTTGGGGGGCTGCACAGCCCTCCATGTGCTCACCAGAGGTAGCCTGACTGCCATTACGTACTGAGATGAGGTCCTCAGACCCCTTGTGAGACCATATGCTGGTGCGGTTGGCCCTGGGTTCCTCCTAATGCAAGACAATGCTAGACCTCATGTGGCTAGAGTGTGTCAGCAGTTCCTGCAAGATGAAGGCATTGATGCTATGGACTGGCCCGCCCGTTCCCCAGACCTGAATCCAGTTGAGCACATCTGGGACATCATGTCTCACTCCATCCACCAACGCCACGTTGCACCACAGACTGTCCAGGAGTTGGTGGATGATTTAGTCCTGGTCTGGGAGGAGATCCCTCAGACCAACCACCACCTCATCAGGAGCATGCTTAGGCGTTGTAGGGAGGTCATACAGACATGTGGAGGCCACACACACTACTGAGCATCATTTAGACTTGTTTTAAGGACATTACATCAAAGTTGGATCAGCCTGTAGTGTGTTTTTACACTTTAGTTTTGAGTGTGACTCCAAATCCAGACCTCCATGGGTGATAAATCTGATTTCCATTGATAATTTTTGTGTGATTTTGTTGTCGGCACATTCAACTACGTAAAGAACAAAGTATTTAATAAGACTATTTCATTCATTCAGATCTCTTATTTTGTGTTCCCTTTATTTTTTTGAGCAGTGTATTTAGAATTTACATTTCTACAAACTCAGATTAAACACTTAAAATACTTAACTTTAGCTCCATGTTGAAATGTTGAGATAAAGGGTTTAAGACAAAGAACCAGTTCAGTGTTTTCCACATCTATTTGACTACATGTATCAATGTTTCTTTCACGGTTAGAAAACAAAGGAGACCTTGAAGTGTGGATGGATTCATCTCCATGACAACGTTACAGTCTGATTTGTCACTTTGTTTGCAGTTTTATAAAAGCCTGGTGCCTACTCAGAAACTCTGAGTGGTATTTATTAGTGCATCCTTTCCCAGCTTAGCAGCACAACTCCACATTGTTTGCTCAGCTTTAAAAGCCAATTCCCTCCATGAGCAACCCCAACGGTCTCTTCTTTAGTTTACTGAGAAGCCACTTTTATTCACTATTGTTCTGTTGAACCACTGATACTGTCTCCTTGAGCACAATGGAAATGCTTTATTTTAAAAATGCCCTTGGAGGCAGTTGGAGGTGGAAATTGCTCGCAGGTGCGTACCATAAACTGGTAACAAGGACAGACGGACACAAAGCGCTGTTTGGGTGCTGCATTCATGAAAGGCCAATCCACTGATTGAGCCGTCACATCAGCAGATGCAGCAATAAAACCAAGCAGGGCAATTACTGTAGATGGAGGGGGTGGGTGGGGGTGGTGATATGCTCTCCCCTAAAATGCTCTGATGGGAGACGATGAGACAAAGCAAACGTGTCTGTCTGTATTAAAGCTGGTGGGTTTAGAAAAAGGCCTCAGCTTGGCTCATCTAAGGGTCCTCAGATTTCTCCTGTTTTGGTTCCAAGCTAATGACCTGTATGAAATATTAAACAGAAAAACTATTAACAAAAACATTCATCAACACAGCAGATCGAGATCAGAATTTCAATTTAGTTAAAACTGTTCTGGGTAAAGCTCTATTTAAATAAACGACTACATTGCCATCTAGTGTCAGAACTATAGAATTACACTAATAAATCCTAGAGATTTCCTACATAGTTGACTAAATAAAGATGTTTTTGAGTTGTTTTCTCATAAATTATTGAATTTAAGAACCATTTCCTGAAAGAAACATTTTTCTACCTTGGAGATGCTGAAGGTTCCTACCAGTCAGATTTTCCTACTTCTGGATTTTATCAAGACAGGTGAAAGAAAAGTGGTGGCAGGAAACAACGGATTTAAATTTGTCACAATTTCTCTAAAGCAGTGCTCTTCAACCCTGCTCCTCAAGATCATCTGTCCAGCACGCTTGGTTGTTTCTCTGCTCCAACACACCTGATTTGTTTCAGAGGTGATTGACCGGCTTCTGCAGAGCTGAAGTTTCCTGCTGAACAGGTAACTCAATCATTGAATCAGGTGTGTTAGAGCAGAGAAACAACAAAAACATGTTGAATATGGACTCTCCAGGACCAGCTTTAGCCAGAAACAATGATCTCTGTTACATTTGAGTATAAAGGTGTTAACTGATGCATCTATTGGAAGACCTTGTGCCGTGAAGCCCTCTGGAGTCTGACCCTTAAAGTGCGGGTTATTTATCATTCATTTACCTTCTAAATAAATGTTTTTGTTTTCTATGAATTACATAAAAATCATAAAAGATCCTGAATGTCTTTGTTGATGTCTGTTTCCAGAATTAAAAAGCAAATGAATATTTGAAATCAAATAAGACAGAAGATTGTTGTAAAAATCAACTTTATTATAAGAGGTCACATTAAGAAGAAGAATCTGTGGACCTTGGTTGAAACTGGTTATTTTTCACAGAACGAGGCAACAGTCTGAATAGTCCAAGTCATATTTTCCTCATCATCGCTGTGAAGTCGATCAGTCCGATCTCATCTCTCCTGCTCTCTTCTCCATGTTGGGCTTTGTCTGAGGGGGTTTGGCCTTAGAGACCCGGGCCTCCAGCAAATATGAGCTCTAGGGCAGCCTGGATGTCACCATCTGTGGCCTGCAGCGCCCTCAGCATCAGCTCTTCATCCTGGATCCCCATGTCCCTGAGCTGCTGCAGCTGAGACTGCCAACGGCCCTGGCAACAGAAAACCCGGTTCAGAAAAATAATCTTTTGTCCAAACAACACCTGGTTACGGTTATTTATATCCTAATCCCTGCCAGGAGCTGAGCAGGCTTTAGATGGTTGTTCACCTGGAGAGCAGACATGTTGGTGGCCTGCAGAGCTTGTTGAAGAGCCTGGCTGAAGAGATCATTACTGACTGGGGTGCCAGCTGGCATGGGAGCTGAACCACCAGAGGGGTCCACCTTCATCAAAGAAAACAGGAGTGTGTGGGTCATAAACCACACGAGAAAGAAAACAATTCTTCATCATATCGGTTTTTACATGTATCACATATGAATGAATTAATACAAAATGCAGTTTTCAAAGGATAATTTCAATTATTAAGGCAAAGAAGGTTCATATTTATAGAGTCTTTAGACTCTAACGGGTATCTATGGAAGAGGAATAAAAGGGTCTTCTTCTCAGATTTATGAGAATAACAGGAAAAAGTCTGAACTCTGAGATTAGTTAGAAATATTTTTTTTAAATCTACTAATATCTACTATAAGAGACTTGTCATTAAAACACATAATTTTGATTCTATTATTACAATTTAAAATGAATTTAAAAACAAACATTTCTTTTATTGGATGTTGATATTTGTGGGAAATAGCATTAGATCTTCAAACATCAGAGACATTCATGCTATTCCATGAAAAAACAATCTCTGCTTAAACCTGCATTTTGTTATTTTAACTCTATTTAAAGACACGAGTTAGTGTTTCATAATTTCTAGCCAAACTCGCTAACAGCCATTGTGGAAGGTCCAAAGAGCCACCTGTGGCTCCAGAGCTGCAGGCAGACCCCTGCACTAGACAAACCCAGGTGTGATTACAGCCAGACCTGTAGAAATAATAACTTACATATATAAAACCTGTCTGACTACATGAAGTAGGCTAAAAGACCTCTAAAGCAACACAACGTGCCATGTTCTAAACTCAGAACAACGTTTAAAGCCCTGCAGGCCTCACCTGGTCAGGTTTAAGGTCAGAGGTGAGGGACCGTATAAGTTACAATATATCTCACCTGGCTTGATGTTGTCGGGGTAACGGCGCTACTGTCAGGAGTGCTAGCGAGGGCCAGGGCAGTTGCTAGCTCACTTTGCGTTATGGGTCGAGGACCAGCTGCTCCGCTGTGGCCCAGAGACACGGGTCGAAGTCCTGCCGAGAGGCTGCCTCGGTTGGAGGCTCCGGCTGGACTCCCCTGTTACACACATTCAGGTGCACCACACAGGTAAGATCATTCACCACTGTACTCAAAGAATGAGGCTAACATGCTAGGAATGGACTTACAGACTGGAATTCTTCCTCATCATCTGACATGCCTTCAAACATGAAGCCTCCTGTCAGAACACAGAAAAACAAAAACCAGAACTTCAGTAAATCCAGGTGTGTTGGCTCCTCCCTTTCAGTGACCTACACCCCCCTACCTGGCATGTCACTATAGGAACTGGCAGAGACGTTGCGAGAAGAGCTGGCACTGGACTGAGCGGGCATGCTGCCAGCCACCGAGTGAAGGACCAGGATGATGGCGTTGACGAGAGCTGGGTGTGAAGCGATTAATCTAACGGACAGACGCAGGGCGTGGAAACAGTCCTTTACAATATTCTTTTACAGAATTTATCACAAGAGCTGAGAAGTTATAAAGATCAAACTCACATGTCCAGCATGTTCGGGTCTGTGAATTGTACAAATAAGTCTTTATCCTGAAGCACCCCTGGATGTTTCAAAGGGAAAACGTTAGAACGACATCATTTCTACAGCGTAGCTGGATAAAGGTGAGTCTTACCTAAAGCGATCGGGTCTGACCTGAGCCCAGGTGTGGCTACAAGGATCTGATCCAGTGACTCTTTGTTCGTCAGCATTTTATAAACCTAAAGATTAAAGACAAAGAGGTTTGATTCATTAAATGATCTGGTTCTGTTTTTAACCCCTACAAACAGAATGTTGGTGAGGTTTAGGGTTATGAGGGTTAGTGGGTAAACCTGCTCAAGATGAGGATAATCTGACCAGTTTTTAGCTGTCTGAGGTTCTGAAAACCATCAAGAGATGAAATCAGAGGTAAACATCTGTGAACACAAGTGTGAGAGAAAACCCAAACGGTCTCCAAGAACAGGAATAAGGAGAATCCCACAAACGTCCTCAGCAGCAAAGCTGAACACGTGTTTCATTAAAGATTAGACCTGCTGTGTTTTAAACTTTTAAAGGTTATTAACTCAAAATAAAAAAGCAAATCTAGAAGACTTTATCACCTCTTGTGACTGGGTTTGTGGTACCGCTCTTTAAATTAGCAGATTAATATTTAGAAAATTAAAAGTTGAGCCCATCTAGAGGAGAAAAAACATCCCAGCAGCTAATTTTACACATGTGAACAACGTCAGACGCAGCTTGTTTATGGCAGCAAAACCTGAGTAACAAGCTATCCAAACACTTTTTAGCTGAGTGGTTCAGGATCAGCTGTTTTCAGCATCATCGTCAGCTTTTGTTGCTGTTCTCTCTACATGTTTGACAGATTCAGGTCTTCAGCGTTCCTTCTAACTAAAGAGATCCAATTTTCTCCGTTTAGTTGCTTCCTAACAGCAGGAAGCTCCTCCGGGGAACAAAAACTTTAACTCCCGGGTAGGCCTGAAGGGTGTAACGACGGTTTTAATTAATATAAAATAATTAAATATAAAATCAAAGAAAACTATTTACACTGATATAGTTTGATGTTCTGAGTCTGTTCCTCATTTTGAAGGCGACCCGCTGAGCTGCAGACTTGAATTTCTAATGTTAACATCAGTTACTAACGTCATGAATCTGTCACTAGATTTTAAACTTCTCAACACGCTGGAGTCACGTGATGTTTTAGGCTTTTCATGTCAGTGAAAATTGATTTAGTTAAAATACAGTATAAGACATAAAATCAGAGATTATTTAAACAAAAATGACATTTTAGCCCCTCTACTTATTATATTTAAAACATTTAATTCATAGTTATTTGAAAATATCAAGATTTACTATATTAGTGAGTCTGAGAGAAATAAATGTCATTATATCCTAAACATGGAGGAATTACTTCATCATCAGCGTTAGCTCAGGAGATAGAGAAGGTTGTCCAGTAATCAGAGATTTGTAGATTTGATCCCTGCATAATGCTGCTGTTGTGTCCTTGGCAAGACACTTAACCCACCCTGCCTGCTGGTGGTGGTGGTCGGAGGGACCGGTGGTGCCTATGTACAGCAGCCTCGTCTCTGTCAGTGTGCCCCAGGGCAGCTGTGGCTACGTTGTAGCTCATCACCACCAGTGTGTGATTGTGTGTGTGAATGATTGTGCTGTAAATCACCTTGGGGGATGCTAGGACTCTAGAAGGCACCATATCAAAAACAGGTTATTTACCAATTATTACGTTTTTATATTCATGTTAACAGCTCTGTTGCTTCAAACGCAAATTTGACCAGTTTCTACCATTTTTAAGCTAATTTTATTTGAGTTAACAGTTTCTAGTATATTTATTTTTTCGATGTTTCCATATTTATCCATCCATTCCTCATTTTTCCAGCCCGAGCCTCAAAACAAATGGATACTCTCATGTTTCATCTGCTGTTGACACAACAGGAGACAAAGTGTCCTCCACTTCATAATCACATCTAGTAGCCGTTGTATGTACAGAAGCTACCAGCTGATGCAACAATGAACAGCTGCTTCTGTCTCCCTCCTGGTCTCAATGGGCAAAACACACCGGTTCCAGAAATAGACACTTTTATGATAGCAGGTATGGATAATTATGCTGCTTGGATGAAAGGCAGAGGAACAACAAAGTCGGATCACAATCAGAACTTCATGCTCGAACACGGTTTCTATATGTGGGCCTTAAAATCTGTCTTGCAGCAGCAGGTCTACTTATAATTCTCGTTTTGTCAGAAACATATTGTCTCATTGTGTGTGTTTTTTTTGTTGTTGGAGGGTTAGGCTTACTAATAAAACTCTAAATGTGAGTTGATACCCATAATATTGTGCTGAAATGCAAATACAAACATTTCACCTTTGAGAGAGTAGATGTGCATAATATGTATTTGGTATAATCACCATCTGTTTATTACATTTTTACATTAGAAAGGACTTTTTATAAATATAAAAATTAAACTTGATCACACATGGAGGCTTCAGATGGAATGTAGAGCACGTTAACATTGAATCTAGGTGGTTATTATGTTATTAGAAATGGAAATATAAACCTTTATCAAATTCATTATCTATAATGGTCATCACCCATAATTCAAATATAGGTCTTCTGGATGTTAAAGAAGTGTCTGATATTCTTCCAGACCACGATGAAGTGTGTGGATCCTCTACTCACCGAGTCTCTATAGGCCGAGTTGAGAGAGTGAAGAGCAGCATGGAACACCCTGAACTCCCGAGCTGCAGTTGCTCTGTTTACAGGTTCTACACAAATAAATAAAAGTTACTCACACATTCAGAGTCATACTTTTTGTGAATAATGCATTCACACTTGTTTTTAATGACACACAAGCAAGCAGAGACCTGGACTGCTCTCTGGCTCTGGCCACGTCTTTTTGAGGACATGTAAGGTGGATCCTGGCTGAACTCCACAAGCGTCCAGCGTCAGATCATCCTTCAGCTTCCGGCCACAGTGAACTAGCTCTGGTTAAAACACAGACAGGACAGTTTAGGGCATAGTTTATGTATTCCAGAGACAGAGATGCTTAAAAACTTCATCTAATCTGGAGTTTATGCGGACAGACCTATTAGTTCAGGATCCGGGACGGAGTCTGGAAGCTGAGCTGCTACCAGCTGCTTTAAGGTGGCCACCCTGTATCCTCCAGGTGGGACGTCCCCTGGCATCATCTCTGGGAAGTGGAAAGTGGATTTGGGCTGATCCACCAGCTTCAGGGACAGGTGCCAATCTGAAGAGGCCATCTCGAACTTATAATGACAGAAAATACAACATTCACATTCCTGGATTACAGACAATGAGAGGGAATGATGCTAAAGTTGACAGGAGCGAGATTAGCCTCAAGTAAAATGTTACATTAGGGTATATCTATATACGTGTCACTGAATATATCAGACACAATGCACAACAACACTAAAACATTATAAAACCTAAAACATCACTTCTTTTTGCTAGGTTGATTAATAAAACAGTCTTAGCTGCCTAGCATTTCCTACAGAAACATGCGATTTGCTACAATAAACGTGACAGTTTCATCTGGTGTGATTAATTAGAATTATTTAACTAATGCTTAAATAGCGCAGACCCTTACATGTCAAACATGAAGGCTAGAAACGCCGAAGACGATGGTAAATATAACACACTCACCGTGTATTATTGACTATCAACTCACTTCCTGCTTTGAGTCACGTGGTCTGTGTTGCGTTTGAGTGCACTGTCTGAATATTGGAATTTTTTACATCGCTAAAGAAGTAAAACAACATGAAAATTAAATAAAATGCAATTCTTTTTCTCACGCAAAGTAAACATTCGTTTAGTCAATCTAAAACGTAAATTAGATATTGTTTTGTGAGGATAAAATAAAGTTCTCTGTATATTTAACTATTATTATTTCTATTAGCAACGTACAAATGTGTATTTTCTAATTAGCTACAGTAGTTAAATTAGTTAAAATATACAGTAAAGTTTGTGAGTGGTTTTTGGTTACAAATATAAACAGAATTACAATTTATAACTTTTTTATGAATATAGAATAAAATAGATTTTACATATCAGCAACCAATTAGTAATATATATTTTATAAACGCTTATAATTATCTGCCAGTTCAGCTATGAGTATATATATATATATATATATATATATATATATATATATATATATATATATATATATATATATATATATATATATATATATATATTGTGATGATGATGATATTATATAGCCTTTTTATGATAAATATATATATTATGTAATATCACATTTCCAACAAGAAGTGAATAAAGTGTAAAAACTCCTCCTGGCAGGATGACAGATCCTGTCTCGTTCAGTAAACGGTTAATCCCGTGTGTGGGGGTCGTACCGGGGGAGGCTCCGCATGACATCACCGCTGGACAAAGCAACAAGGAGTGGTTTCTTCCAGGAGAAGCTTCCCAAATCAATGAAACATCCTAAACACGAAACGCTACAACGTTTGTAGTTTTATTGAGAGTCACACCAAAGTGGAGCCAGAGTTGATTTTGTACAGAGGAATGAAGTTCTGCAGAAAATAACCACCCTCAGAGAGAGAGAGAGAGAGAGAGCACCACCGCTGGACGGTCGGTGAGTTTTGGGTTTTTCCTCCAGAATATGGTCCTGGTCTATTAATAAGTCTCTAAACTCACGGAAAACAAGGAAATAAGGGTAGTTTTGGAGCGCTTGCTTGTCCAAGAGTGTTTAACTTCGGTTATCTGTAATAAAAACGAGCAACAGCTGTGGAGGAAATATGAACTCACGAGGCAGGAGGACTAACTTCTAACTGGAGCTGTTCTCAGGCTCGAAAGTCGCTTTTATTCTGCTTTTTTGTCTCTGGGAGAAACTCAGAGGGTCTGAAACATCTAAAGGTAATGAAACCTAAAACATGAATGAACAGACTGCGCCCTCCTTTGACTGAAAACCATCCTGCATCAGTGGCACTAAAGTGATAGTTCAGAGGTTTTGCTTTTGGAAAAGCTTATGAACAAAAAACATCCTGCTGTGTTAAATGGCTCAATGAGCAACCTCAGTAGGGAGAAATGGAGATTAGTTTTCATTGCACTAATCCCACATGGGTTCACATCCTAAATGGATTAAAACCAAATCTAATCTCACGCCAAAGTGGTTTATGTTAACAATAATTCATAAAAGCTGCAAGGCATTGTAGATTGCAACTCTGTTGCCTCAAAGCAAGAAGGTTACAGGTTCAAATCCCGGATGTGGCTTTTCTGCATGTGTGGGTTTTCTCTGGGTGCTTCGGTAACTGGAGACTAAACGTTTCCCAGGTGCGAGTAACCTCTTTCATAGAACAATGTCGGTGGCATCAGGGAGCCTTTGGTCATTCATAAGTGGTCAGACTGTGGTGGTAATGTGGCGTGATCATGTGCTTTTCACAAAAGATTACGCAATGGTGATATAGAGGAGGTGTGGGGGCAGTTTCTGTGCTGTCACAGACTTCCTTTTGGACATAACTTGCTTTTTATTGTGATTGAAGCCATGCTCTTCAAGTTTGGCTCCTTAAATCTAAAGGTGTCTGTCCTTAAATCTCCTAAAGGTGTCTGTCCTTGTTACGAACCACCCCCTCTAGGTGGTCTGGGTAACAATAATTGGGAGGCATGTTCTGGTGTTAAAATCATGGCAAGATGTTTTATTAACAAAAGTAACCAAATTCAAACACAAACTAAACCGGTGGGTAAACAGAATTAACAAAGGTCTGTAATGGAAAAAAATGTCATTCTTCTATTTACTTTTATTTAATACAATTCTACAGTGAGACGGTATTTCTGGGATCAGAGAAGTTGGGGGTTATAGTTATTAATGTTCTGTCTCACAATGGCTTGGCCACAGCATGGTGGAATAATTTTACTTTGTCTCATCTTTTACCTTGTTACTCTTGTTCTTCATGTTTTACATGCCAAAGGAATGTTCCTCTCCCAGATAACACTGTCCTTTGTTTGTGCTCACCCTTGGGCGGGTCAAGGGGGATAAATAGAGTGAAGAATCTCTGCTCAGCAGGACACACTGCTGAGACTGCTTTGGGAAGGGTCTCTGTTGGTTGTCTCCTCATTCTCATATTGCAATATTGGAATTAAAACCTTTTGATTGAATTATGGACTGTTTTCTCATTGCGTTATTAAAATTTTTCCATGACAGTTGGCGTCACGAACAGGATCCAGCATGCTGAAACCTTGGGGGTTCTGCTCCGAGTCCAGGCCACCCGAGGAACCAATTTTCCTTGGTCCTCCAAGAACCTCGATTAGGCTTAAGAGAGAAGGAGGAAGCTCGGAGCTGACCTCCTGGGTCAGAAGCTGCCTGGATCCTGAACGAACCTGTCTTTAGAGACCGGTTTCAACTATCCAGTGAGAATTCAGTCCAGATTCTTCTCTGTCTTTTCCCTTTGACATGGGCCTGTCTGGAGGCATTGCGTGCTGGGTTTTCCATTTGTTTTGTGTGATGGGAGCAGGGTGCTCCAGCAGAAACTATGAGCTTGAGTCAAGAAAATAGAATAACTGCTTCCTGACAGTTTTGTGTATTAAATAATGGACCAATAGGTCTTGGGTATGTTGGTGAGTGTTGAATGATTGCAGAAAGTAGAAGTGTTTAAGTGTTGGGTAGAGTTAACCTAGGTAACAGAAAGATTGAATCTAAAGTGCTGAAGGATTTTGAAGGATGCATGGAATGCTTTAGAATGTGTATAGAGGAAGTTGAAAGATGGGAAATTGGGTCAATTTAGCTCAGCAAGGGAGAAAAAGGAGGATTTCAACAGTGTTGGACTAACAATCAGATGTCTTTAATAATGATTGGAAACTTGAATGCTGAGAGCCTCTTGCTGGTTAAACTAACACCATATAGGCTGTCTGATAACACAACATTTCATCCTCATGCTATTTTCACAGAAGCAGGTCACAGATTTAAAACTGAGGAAAAATCCTCAACCAGATCTGAACTCCGTCCTCCAGTCATACCACCCTAATTCACAGTCGACAAGCTGCAGCCACACTGGGAACTGAAGTTCACCTGTCTGTTCTGAGGGGGACATTTCTCCTTTTGAATCGGATGATGATGGTTTTATCAACCTGCTGATATTTGAGGAGAAATGCCCGAACCCAGTAGCTGAACTGAGAGATCCGTGTGGATGCAGCCACAACTGGGCAGACTGGCTGGAGGATCGGACCTCAGAGAAGATGAGAGGAGAGGGGTTTTTCCCCAACACATCTGAACAGGGAAGTAAGACACCTTTAACCACTACATTTTAGCATAACAACACATTTTGTTACTAATACACATAGAAATGCTTACAGAGGTAAATCATAAACTTAGAATGCAAAACAACACTCTGTTAAGTATTTATGCAATCTCAGACATATGCCTGTGTGTTAATTTCCCTATTAAGGGTACTTTCTTAGGTTGTATTGAGTGTGAGGTTGTTCTGTGATGTCCTGTGTGTCTGTCTGTTGTGCCTCAGTGTGATACGTGTGCCATACGTATACATTAAGGATATATCAGTTGATAAGCTGTAATGACTACTGTTGATTTGGGCCTTTATTAATTGCTAATTTTGGTTTGAGTTTGTGCTTTCCCCCTCAAAACATCATGTTCATGTGTGCCTCTGTCTCTGTGTGAGAAACAGAAGACTGTGCATGTGTGGGAGATACAGTCTCCCTGAGTCGATTGATTTGGTGAGAGTAAAGTCCAAATTACTTATTTTTCTTTTACAAATTTAGAAAACGGGTTGGGGAACTTGGAGTTAGAGGGGAGGTGCCCTCTGGTAAGAGTTGGAGTGTTGCATCCTTCGTATCAGTAAAAGAGGGGCGGTCCCCTCAGAGAGGATCTAGAATTCTCCCAGTGACTGTAGTGCTTCACACTGGAAAAGAATAGAAGCACTGGGAACACAGGTTGTTCCAAGGTGATTTAGCATTTTCTGACCTGAAATTAACAGAGAAAAGCCTATGGGGAGACGTCTTCATAGTAACATGGTCGACCAGTACTAAGGATGGGACTCCACCTCCAGATTCTCCAATCCACAAACAAATCAATTAAAATCAATTCAATTTTACTTAGATAGCACATTTTTGAAACAACCAAAGTTGACCAAATTGATAATTATAATGATTAACAAATAAAAGTCTCAAAAAAGAGGAAAATATATATAAATAAAAACATGAAAGAAGAGGGGGGGGGGGGGGGGGCACAAATGAAACAGATTAAGAACACTGAAATTAGCGAAAACAAAAAGCAATCTGTGGAGATAAAGTGCTGTACATTTTTTTCCATTACAGGTCTCTTTTTGTTATGTTCTTCCTGTGTTTATTTTCTATCTCCATTGGTTTATTCTTGTTTTAACACAGTATTACGATGTTTCATTTACCTTTAATCACTGACGGTTTCGGCGACTACTGTCGCCATCTTCAGAGTCACGCCGACTTGACGGCGTCACTTCCGCTGTTTATTTGCAGGCAGTAATGGGGCGTTGCCGCCCCCTACTGCCTGCGCCTTCCTGGTCGATCAACACGTCCCATGAATGATCCAGCGTGTACACATGAATAGGGATGAAGGAGTGTACACGCTGGATCATTCATGGGACGTGTTGATCGACCAGGAAGGCGCAGGCAGTAGGGTGCGGCAACGCCCCTTACTGCCTGCAAATAAACAGCGGAAGTGACGCCGTCAAGTCGGCGTGACTCTGAAGATGGCAACAGTAGTCGCCGAAACCGTCAGTGATTAAAGGTAAATGAAACATCGTAATACTGTGTTAAAACAAGAAAAACCAATGGAAACAAAGGTCTCATTACCAAACAGCAAACTGAACCAAACACTGAGGTGATTGTCTTAGTCTGCTTTAAGCAGGCTTGTCAGAAAGACATCACATTACTTTCACTCGAATGAATACTTAACCCATAGTTACTCTCAAACGGCTATCAGAATGAATACTGAATTGTTTGCTAAAACCTTAAGAGACCAAACTAAAGAAATCACAATTAATACACAAAGTAAACCACCGCCGGGGAGCCAACAGCACAGAGAACCGCTCTGTCCTGCTGCTCCCAGAATCTGAGGTGTGGCTGGGCTTTGTAGCAGTGTCTGGGCTGTACCAGCTGTCCCAACTCTCAAAGTGGAAGGTGATCAGTGGGAGTGGAGTTATCTGCTGCAGGTGCTCTCCTCTCACTCACACAGGAAGGAAGGAAAACCAGAGGAGAAGTTTAAAACACACAAAACAGCCAGGGGCTGTAACAGTCCTCCACAGTCCCCATGAACGGTCTGGTGATCTGAGCTCCAGCTCTAACGGAGAGAAGCTCCTGGAGCTCTGCATCGCTCCAGTTTATCATCTCAGCTGATTCTGTTTACAAAAGCAAAACTTATGTCTGTGTTTACTTTCATTTTCAATATAGTTGCCAGCTGGAGGTCAGCGGTAATGCCACACATGATCATGACACCAGCCTCTGTTGCACCAAGGCGTAATCTTCATTCCGGCGTTGCGGTAATATTACTACCAAGCTCGGCGGCATGAATACTTAAAAATTGCTGCATTGCCATGCAGCCACGGCGCTTTCATAAGACACACCGTGGCAACAGTATTGCGCTGATTTACTGGCATGGTGTCTTATGAAAGCGGTTAGTGTGTGACTGGTGATCTGTCCCTGTGGGGGTCTGTGATGGACTGGAGACAAGTCCAGGATGTCCCTCGCCTCTTGCCCATGACTGCTGGAGACAGACACCAGCTCCTCATGAGCCCGCTAAAGACTAAACAGTTTAGAAGATCAATTAGGGAACGTTTTACAAACCTTGACATTACCATACGTGGTTATTGATCAACATACATCCTGTTACTTTGTGAGGAGGTTCTGTAACCACAACAACCATGTTAATGCCATTTATGGGGAGGAGCAAGCACATTGGTGACTGTCACATGGATGACAGCAAACTAGCCAAAGGGGCCTTAAAGATTCATTTTTCTTATTGGTTAAAAGCTTTTGCAACCATTTTATGATAGCTCTTTCATTTATCAATACATTTTAGGGCTGCATATTATTAGAACAGTTGTGTGTTTTAGCATCTGGTCACTATCATCTAAACTAGGCAGTGAGAGTCTATCAGATCAACACCCAGATCCTATAATGGTATTTAGTTTGTTGTTTGCAATACTAAAACGTGATGGTGGCATTCTACTGTATATTATTCAGTCATAGCCTCTAACTCTGGAAGTGTTGTTGATAAAATACCACACTAATAAATTAATAACAGTGAATAAATGATCAAATGTAATAATTAAATTAATCAAATAAAATTTTAAACTATGAAAGAAATGAAATAATGTATGACTTCTTGTACCATAAAACATTCTGTATGATTGTCGTTATAGAAATTCATTAAAGGATTTATTTATGTCTTATTTAATATTTTCTCTTTCTACTTTTTAGCAATTTCCTAAAATAAATTAGTATAGACATTAGTTTTGATTGCATTATTCACCAATCACAAACAGTGCTGTTGGTTTACAAAAGAACCAAATAAATAAACCTGAAACATAGATAGACTATGAGACAATAAGTAAAGGATTTATTTTAAAATCTGTGGGTTTCCCGTTGACAGCCACAGTATTTCCTGATGAGTTTTCTTTTTTGGCATCTCTGACATTATGGTGTAGAATTTCACAATGCATTGTGGGTAACATGTAACATTCACAAACGCTAATCGATCTTCTACTCTAGCAGCAGAAGTGAATAAAAAAACATAAACATCTGGTCAGAATTTCATATTTCTGCCTGAATCATCATAACACGTGAAACTGATGGCCGACTATCTCTAATGAAGGCTCTCCTCCTCTCCTAATGAACGTGATTAGTACCTGTGTTCAGTCACATGAAGCCCAATGATCATGTTAATAAAACAACTAATTAAACTTTAAAGAGTTTTAATAAAAGTAAAAGTTTTATGCTGCTTCTCAGACATAAAACTCCCCCGAGGTTTATGGAGCTCTTCTACTCACTTAGGTGAACTAATGTATAATTTGATTAAGTCATATATTAAATGACCAGTCGTTCTCAGGAGGGATCATTACATTTTAGTTACTGCTGCTGTCTGAATTTGAAGGGCTCACAAATGGTGGCCCTGTCGTCATGGGGATGGGGGTTTCCAGTGGTTTCAGGAGCTTGACTGAAATTAGCCACATGCTAATGACACATCTCAACCCATTCTGATGAGATGGATATCTGCAGTAGAGAAACAAACCTCTGAGAAGTGTCGGTGCTGTTAGCGTAGCTTCACTGTAAATCTTAATGATCTGTGTAACCTCAAAAATCATTTATCCTTTCTTTGACCTCAGTAGCAAGTTTAATAGTCCTTAGCATAGTGACAAAATGAAATACACGAGTGATTATGACTCAGAGGCTGACAGCCACTCTCTAAAAGAAGTCACACAGTCATTCAGAGACTTCTTCTTTATATTTATAGCCTTTAAATAGGGCCGTTACAAGCTAATGCCAGGAACGCCACTGAAATCGGAATAAAAAGCTCTCTACATTTTTTATCTACAGATTGTTTTTCAGCCCATCATCTCAAACTTTGAAGGTTATTTTATCATTTACGGGATATTTACCTCCTTAGCTGTGGGCTTGGCTGATTTGTTTTAATCACTGACATCCAAATGAGTCGTAAACCAAAGGGAAGAAAAGAGCCTGCAGCCTGGCGAGAGTCAGAAAAGTGCTTGAGTCATTCAGTGAAAACCCCTTTGATGGCTTCCTGGTGTCTGGACGTGTCTGAGTCAGACTCGGTTTGTGTTGTTGGCACTTTTCTCTTCATGCTATCCTTGGGATTAAATCTTTTCCATCTGTTCTTTTCTTTGTTGAATATATTTATTTTGAATCCCTTTGCTGTTGGTGGGAAGATACTCGCTGTCTCAGAGGTTGAGACATCTCAGGAGCTTTATGTGGGGTTACGAACGTCTTGATTTGGACTTCTGCAGGCCTTTTGGGCACGTGGTGAATGGAGCTGTGATGGAAACTGCATATTAAACCCAAACTCCTGCCACATCCTCTCTGCTGAAGCCATAAAAGGATATTCATGGAAAAAAGCTGCAGGAAGGCCATGAGGTGGAGCTGCAGAGCTGAAATAGTTCATGGAGCCAAACCACAACAGCTGATCAGCTGAGGCCATATAGGAGCGTGGGCAGCAATAAGCCAAACCGTAACACGTTATTTATAGAGAACTACTCTGGTGACAATGATCCTGGCAGATCTCAGGTCTGTTTTTATTTGAGTGTTAAAAAAAATCTCATAAATCTCTCTCCTAAAAGATTCCTGTTGTTCATTTTTATCTAATAAATTATTTTACTTTGTTCCAAATTCTGCTAAACTTTAAAATTGTGATTCTGGAAGTAAAAACTTCCACGTGGAAGAACGACTGTTGGTGGCATGGATTAGAGATTCACGTGAGTTCACGTACCAGGAATTTTTGTTGCTGCTTGGTAACGGTGCGTTCACAGACCAAGAAAACAAATAAATGGCTGATGATCTAATAAATCTTTAAGCTGCTACATCTTTTTAACTCTTCATCTGTTGTTTCATAAACCTTCTCCACCCATTACTCGTGTCATTGTTAGTCTTTATATTTTCTAAATTTTTATTTTCTCCTGTGCTGGTCATGTTTTTGGCATCAAATGATGTGTCTGGATTTTGATTTTTCCTCTAGACAGGAAGAGATTTTGTTTATTTGTCACATTATCTTTATGTTCCTTTTTATTTACATGTAAAGAAGCTGATTTTACAGTTTGAGTTCTGAAACCTATGAGAAGATATCACCTTGTTTACCGGGTGATGGTGTTCACCAGTGATGATAAACATTCAGAAATGGTGGTAAAAGCCTTCATCTACAGGATAAATCAAGTTTTTATCTCGTCCGTTCAGAGACAAATGGTGACCTCTGCAAATCCAGCAGAGATAAATATCCCATTAATGTTGAATTTATAGGGATGGAGATAGTCTTGTGTGTTTCTGCTCCCTCCTGAAGGCGTGTTTTCCCTCTGGAAAGCCGGGAGAACAACTTGGCTGTTTTCCAGTCAGCTTGGGAAGTCCCAGTTTTTCATCACGACTCTGCTGCTGATGAAAGAGACAAGCCCTGAGGAAACTGAAGCAGTCATCTTCAGACAAACTTTCATAAAGTCTGATGAAAAACACGTTTTCAGAAACGAGAGTGACAGCCACACAGTAAAGTTGTGTTTCTGTTCCTTCTCGTCCACTCTTCTCATTATGTCCTTCTCACATGTGTCTTTTTGTCTCCCCAGTGCTGTTTGAAGACGCTGACCTGCTGCTTGAATCCACCTTGGAACACCATGCTGTCCCTCCTGCTGCCTGCGATGCTGGCAATCCCAGTAATGGGTGGGTGTTGCCGCTCCTCGTGTTCTTCCATTAGATCCAAGTCACTGCAGTGGGAGTGCTGCTGAAAACACCCCACAGAGCCGAGCGGTCTCGTCCCTTCAGAGGCTTCAATGAGCAAAACAGCAGTTCCAATAATGTTACACCCAGACATAATGTTCCTGTAGTTTGAGAGACCTCCCTATTTAAGCTCCATCCACCCAGACGAGTCTACAGAGAGCTTCTGTCTGTTTCTACTCATGTCCCGTCTGCACAAGCGAAGGGCCATTTGTCAGGGAAATTCCCTCTGAGTTTAATCTTCATGGGGTTTTGAATCTTTGACACTTGGATGTTTTTATGCTGTTTCCTTTATAATTCAGAGTGTAAAACACAATGGCTTTGACCTTTTCCAAATAGGTGCAACAGGGAGAGCAGGAGGCCTGGACCAGGCCTTTCATGAAAAACTGCTGGAAGTGCAGTTTTTCCGCTGTGACTCAAACGAGCGTGGTGAGGAAATCATCCTCTCATATTTATAACTTGAGAGAAGTAGTGTGGCGCTGGTTGATGTTGCAACTGAGAATTCATGGCTCACGCACTCAGAAGTTTTTCTTCAGTGGAAGCGTGCTCCGAGAACAACTGGTGTCATCATAAAAAGGAAACAAATAGCCCGTGGGTTAGTTTGATGGCATCTCATGACACAGTAAATAAAAAAGGAAATTGAGCATGTCAACACTGGGATGAACATTGCATATTTTGTAACACCAGATTTTTCCCTAGTGTGCAGCTGACACGTTGTGCTAATCAAAATGTCAAAAGAATGAGCTGAGGAGGAAGTAAAACACAAGCTCCTAAAATTCTAACACTATAATTTAAAACATTGGTATTCTTTGGCAGACCCTAAAACAACCTTCATATTTGGAAACACTAGAATTAAAATCTGCTTTTTGTCTTTTGCTGGAGATGCTTTCTAGTTGAGCTGGCACAACTTCCTGCTGGCCATCAGTTGCACATTTCAGTCCAGACTCGGTGGACCTAAGTGTCTTCAGTGGTTCATTAGGGACCTATTCTCTCCCAGCACAAATGGGCTTGCAGCCTGCTCATTCCTTTATGTCTGGCATCCTCTGCCTTACTCGCTCCCCTCACAGCGAGGGAAGATGGGGAGGAGGTGTCGTGGACTGATGGAGCTCTTTAACTCACAGGTAATGGGCTCTTGTAGCTCGCACAGTGATTCACTTTCTCTCTGCTAACTGGAGCACTAAGTGAATTAGTGGGAGTCGAGTTTGCTACTACAGACTTCCCCCGTTACACAGCCGTAATGATACCGAAGCCACACGCATCACGGCGCTCGTTTGATTTAATTAAACATCGGTAAATTTGGTCAAAGCTTCAACGATAGTAAAAAATAAAGTCATCCACTTTTTATTTGTGTTAAATATTCTGAGTCTGGTGGCATGCGACAGCAGAGATCGACCGATATGGGGTTTTATATTGCTTGTTTTGAAAATGACCAGTTTTAGATCAGCTCAGTAGCCTAATGGTATGTCTGCTCTGACACTGGGATATTGTGGGTTCAAATCCCGGTCGGGTCATACCAAAGACTCTAAAAATGGGACCCAATGCCTCCCTGCTTGACACTCAGCATTAAGGGGTTGGATTGGGGGGTTAAACCACCAAATGGTTCCCGAGCCCGGCGGTTTCTGCAGCTCACCGCTCCCCACGGGGATGGATCAAATGCGGAGAACAATTTTCACCAGTGTGTGATGAATAATGGGACTTTAACTTATCATGTTTGATATTAACCTAAAGTTCAGATTAGCTAAAGCGCTAGCTAGTGTTTACTATTCAGCACGTTGATCGCTGATTGGATGGGACAGATTTCCCAGCATGCCACATTCTTTCTTGAATGTTGAAAATTAACTATTCATTAATTACAGTTTATTTTTCTTCAAAGTTAAATTATCATTGATTAAATGCAATTCAGACCTATGTGTATCAAAGAAAAGTCGGATATAGTTTTTAAGCTAACAGTAAAGAGGCGACACCATGACTGAAACAGGTGATGGGGTTCAGCGGGATAGGGCCGAGCTTATTGAGGGAACACGAATAAATACATTTCTCATTAAGAATAAGAGGGAACAAAACTCCTAATTCTTAATAATCCCCGGCCAAAATAACGCCTTTGCTTACCTTCCTTAAACATAAGTTAGTGTTAACGGATCCTAGTAAACCGTTACCGGAACGCACCCTTTCAAAATAAGACAGTTCCAGCTCAAATTAAGCAGAAAAATACATATACATTTAAATAAAATAAATACAACTTTAGAGTATAAATAAAAAAAATTGTAACTAAAAAAATATCTGAAATAAAATTTATAAAAACTAAATAAAAATAGTGTTGAAAACCTAATAGCAGCCTTCTAAAACACACCTGCAAAAACTAAAGTGCATTCAGTCTTTTTTGCTTTGTACTAATAACTCTTAACAACAATCTTCATGTAAACAACAAATAGAAGCTTACAGTGAACTTGACTTAGCAGCAGCATCATAGCACCAAACCTTTCATTTGTGAGACTGAGACTTCCTATCCTGGTGTCCGTGGATGTGACCGGCTTTAAATCAGCTCTACTAAAGAAGGATATCGGCTGATGCAAGTATACGAAAATAGAAAACATTGGCCAGCTGATATATTGGTATATACCTACTCGACGGTGTTGTTAAGTGAATAAAAAAGAAACAATAAACCCAACAGGAATCCTCTCTAAACTCAAAAACAAGCCACGTTCGTTTCACTCGACAAACAGATGGTTGTTATTTATCCTTCTCAGCTCCTTGTCTCTTCAGAATCCAGGCTATAAATTTGTTCTCCCCCTGCTGTTTCTCACCCAGTACTGCACAGAGGTGTGCAAATGAGGAGTTGTTTATTTAAATACACTATTAAAAAAACAAGATTGATTAGTTTGCCATCCAAATCCACTGTGGCCTGGACCCCTGACCCTCCTTGCTACTTTTAATAGCTTAATCTTTCATCAAACGCACAAGTTGTTGTAGTTTTGAGTGTCAGCGAAATGCACAAGCTGTCACTGTGTGTGCAGTAATGAGTGGGCCACAACAGTTAGCTGAGTAAAGTAATATCCTTGGCTCGCGTCAGCATAACACACAGCAGTGTCAGCCAGCGGCGGAGCTAACAGGAGGCTGTCTAGCGAATTGCTTGTTGTTGTCATGGTGCATGCTCAGTTAGCACAGCCACAAAGCTGCCAGGGCACTGTGTGTGCAGCTCTTAGTACCAAAACAATGAAAGACAATTGTATTCATGCAAATACACAAAAAGGAAAGCCCGACCTAATGATGGCAGCTGTAAGGTAATTGAAATTAACTAGCGTAATTGGAGAGATTGCATCTAGTGTCGTAGTCGGCAGGCACACATTATTGTAGGGCCCCGGAGCGTGAAAACAGCCCACTCATGCCTTCATCTCTGGTGTACTTTTTAAAGGTCTGCTAACTATGAATGCCTTCTCCCTGCTCCCCCTGTTCTCTTCACATCAATTGATTCTGCAGAGAGGGGACACTTTAGTCTGTGCAGATATTCAATTTAGGGTTATTACCCCGTATCAGTGATGTTCTTGCTAATTTGATTGCGTCCAGTAAAGTATCCTTTAAAAACAATCGAGGACAGGCTCAACAAAGATTGGCTCCGTTGTAGAGCATACATAATGAGCCATCTCTGCTGGCTCGCTGGGTCCCAGCTCTTCTTTTCTCAACACTTACTCGTTGAAGCAAATTGCATTAGCCAACAACCACCTCATGATTTTTTCAACAAGTCCTTAAAAATGCTGCCTTGGGGGGATCGTTAAAAAATTGATACCGGTGATGTGCCACGATTTCAGTCCTGGAGGGGAAGAGGGGCCTGCAGCCATATGCTGATCTCTGTGAGTCTAGTGGGCTGTGATGAATGTGTTGAATGGATGCTGATCCGTGCTGGGAAAGCATCGGAGATGCTGCTGCAACATTCCAGCAGCAACCAGCCGTGTGTCGATCCCTAATTACTGGATGGTGTGACAGTGACATGTTCTGTCAGATGTAGGGTCTGCCACTGAGACAAACACCTGGCAACAAATTGAACTTTCACCTTTCTGTCACACATTTTTTTTTGCGATCAGGAAGAATTGTTTGTTTGTTTCCCAATAATGTTGGGGCTTAGGCGAGTTTTACCCTGAACATGTCAGGTCCAAAACAAAACCACACAAACTGATGCTTAAATTCATTTATAAAGTTCTAGGAGGAAGCCAGAGTGTCTGGAGACAAACCTACACTAAGATAACATGAACATTCATGTCAGCATTTGCATGTGACAAACTGTATTTGCAGGCAGTTTGCAGGCTCCACCTCCTCCGTGAAGCAGAGTTTTATGCTGATGTGATGATGTTTCCACCCACATCTTGCTGCCATTTTACTGCATACTTATGTTTCTGGAGCAGTGACAGAGTCTCCATGCTGCTCCAAACACAACCCTATATCACCAGCTGTGTCTCACAACTCATTACTTTAACTTAGATGTCGATCATTGGGAGGTTTTGAACCCTTTTTTGCATTTTTATATTATTTTTGGATTTGTTTCCATCCATACACTACAGCAGCTTATGGAATATGAAGATATTAATAATTTGTTTCTGTTTACTTTAATTTCAGAAAGTTGAACGATGTATGCGGAGAACTTAAAGAACCACCTGTGACACACAAGCCTTTAGCAATGAGTTTTGTTTTTGGTTAAAGTATGTTACTTAAAGATTACATCTTTTGGTTGAGATAATCTAGAGATGTTTTAGAGATCATAATTAGGATATTTTGTTATTTAGTGATTATTTATATGTAGAGATGCTAGAATCTGTTTTCTATAGGCTTGTTTCTGCAGTCAGGTGACTGTTGTCATTCACTTTAGTTTGATTTTCACATGCTGGATTTTGAGGTCTGTCTATTTATTAAAGTACAAATGTGTTTAATGAAGTTAATGTTTTTAGCTTTCTTTGCCTTTAGAACTTCTGATGATGAGTTCAGGGACCACATGTTTTCTTGACCTTCAGCCTTTCCCCATAATTCTCATTTCTTACTAGATGTTCTGGAGGTGAGAACTGAAATGTATAAAAATTCAAATATCTTTATTTACAGCCTTTTCTTGCCTCACAAGCTTTAGTTGGCATTGCTTTAGTTACTTTTTGCTCAGAGCAACTCCTGCCTGTCAAAACTCAGGGTTCATTTTCATCTGATAGTTGTTCCAAATAAATCTGAACAAACTATGAAGTTATGACTTTTTACTTACTAAGAACCAAATTTTGCACATGAAACGGTTTATTTTTATTGTTTATGGGTTGTTGTTATAGAAACGAGTCGTATTCAGCTCACGCCTGATTTCGTGACCCTGCTGCTGCCTTTAGCTGCCGCCCGTTTCAGCCTGCAGCTCATCAAAGGCTCTCTGTCCCTCAGGCGTGTACGCCAGAGGCTTGCCTTTATCTGCCCACTTTTCTCCTGCAGACTCTTGTATTTGAATGCTGGAGTCCATTAACAGGTTATTGATGGGATATGAGATGGCTTATATCCATGAAGAATGGAAGATAGAGGAAGTAGCAGTAGAGGAAAAAGGAGAGAAATAGTGAGTTCCTTTGTGATTCATGAGCCATCATCTGTATCTGTGCCTTAGTGGGGAAACACACACTCCATGATGGGTTTTCCAGAGCAAAATGGAAGAGATTATTCTCAGCACTTATTGTTGAACGTTATTCTTTTATAGTGCAGAAAGCTCACTTATTCCTCCCATACCGGCTCCGTTTCACTGATGAGAAAACCACAGTTTTCACTCACAAAAATATTTCAGATTTGTTATTTTGATCCAAACCCGACTAGCTGAGCACGCTACTTAAGATTCTTCAGATCATATTGTCTCTCTTTTAAATGTTAGCATAATAAAACATCTGCTCCGGATGACATTAAATCAGAAAGTGTCCTTCCCTTCAGACCTAACGAGCCATCGGATGTATCATAAGAATTATCAGTCACAAAAAGGCTCGGCGATCTTTTGAGGCGAACTCCTTTTGATGTTTAGCTGGTGAAAACTGTCCAGAATGACAATGCGTTGCAGTGCAGTTGTGCTGGTTGCCAGATGGGGGCAGTGTTGTAAAAGCATTTTCCTCTTGCATTGCCTCCTCCTCCTTTTTTCCTTCTGTTACCAGTTCACCCTGCACACTCGTGTACTTTACTTTGTCAATATTGCCTTTCATAATTCGTCTCCTGATGCAGATGTTTGCTCGTCTTTGTGTACAGAATCACTACGATGCTTCTTCCTGTTTTGTAAGTTTACATTTTTGGTTTGTGACCAAATATCTCGTTTCTGACGATTAGCAGCTGTAAAAATGATCCCCTTTATGAAGGAAAGCTGTAACATAGAGCTCACTGAGAGGCTGAATCTTACTGAAGCTGCGTTGCTTTCTGAGGAGGAAGACTTCGATTCTGAATTGCAAACTAACAGATACATCAGTGCTAGCAGGTATGGAGCACACTGCCTGAATAAATCAGTGAACTGTGAAAATAATCTGTTCAGATAATGCTAATTTGAACCGTGTAGTTTGGTTCTGTGTGTCAAGGACAATACAAGGACCCAGGCACCTGTGTGTGTGTGTGTGTTTCTGGTTGTGATTACGAGAACCTCCCTGCTCCAGAGCGGCTTTGTAACAGCGTCTCCATTGTAGTGTCAGGGTACCTCGTGTCCAATCCCTCAGACAGTGTGATGCTGTGGAGCTGTCAGCCGTCATACAAGTGTGGAATATCAATGTGTTCTCTGGCCTTTGGGAGTCTGTTTCAGCATGAAATTGTGTGTATGTGATGGTTTGTGTGTGAGTGGAGGTTTGTGGTTCTAAAAATAAAATTAGTTTGAATTTCAACAGCTGTTATTTTATCATTTTTCTGTTTTCTTTTCCATTTTTGCAGAATGAAACTAAAGTAATGATCGGCTATAATTGATGGGTTTTTTTCAGTAGATTATTTATTCCAAAACCTTGCTTGTTTTTACCCTTAAAGCCATGTTTGACTTTGTAAATCGTCCAGTATTTGCCTCTTTATAAATTAACAATTATTAGCCATGCATGCTCATTCAGTCTTTTATAAAGAAGGGAAAAAATGATGCATGACATGTGTACCTGCTGCAGCTATTACTAGTTCAGTAGTTTGGTCTTTTAGACAAGAACCCCATGTCTCATTGAAGAAATGTTTAAAGAGACAATGTGTAGTTTTTACCATTAATCTCTGGAAATATCCATCAAAATGTTGTTGAAAATGAATTAAATGATGCCCAGTTGTTGAAAAATGTTGACGGCTTCCTAACATATATCTATAAAAATCAGGTATAAAATACAAGTCTCTGGGCGACACCATATTGGATGCCATATTTCCTTCTACGGGAGCCCTTGAGGACAAAAAGCATTTACCGATTTATAACAAGCGGTTACAAAATTTTCACCATTCATAAAAGTTTTTGTTTTAAACATTTACCTCTTCGCTCGTTGCCAGTGATGAAAGGAAGTCTGATGTGCTTTTGCAGGAGGTTGAGCGATCTGATGAAGCACTCATTTGAAAATTGTGCTCCCAGGGATTTTTGACCCTAATGACCATCCGTTCGTAAGGTCATACTCGAACACAAAAATACCGCTTGCTTGCAACGATGTAGGTTTGTACCGCCCCTATCACCAGGGAAAATACACACAGTCACTTTAAGTTTAGCAGTTGCATTATATTTTCTGAGATGCAGCTAGACAAGGTAGAATTGTCCTTGTCTGTTGAATATTGGTCTGCCTCTATCATACTATGACTAATGACTAGACTTGTTTATTTAAATAAACAAGGTGAATTAGCAGGACACATACACACACACACACACACACACACACACACAGTGGTGGTCTACCACCAAACTACAGGTCGGTGGATGCTGATGCACCAAAGAGGAGGCCTAATTATCCATAACACTAAGTCCACATTGGTCCTGATGAAGATGAAGGTGTAAAGGTGAACACTCGTTTATTTGAACTGGGCTTTTGGACTCTGGTCAGAGTAGACCATTTTATTCAGCCTGTTTAATTAATTTCACTCTCAATTTCACTTAAGTGTCATTAAGTTTCAATCTGTGTTTAACTAAGTTTCACATTTCCAAATGTTCTCCACTGATCCAGACCACCTTCTGCCAGGAGAATCAGCAGACGTTCTGAACCTTTTGACCGGTCAGTAGAAGGAAACCTGCCACGACCTGAAAGTTTCTTGGCTGTTTTGGAGCTTTTCATTCAGACGTGTGTTTTTCGTGGACCAGGAACAGCTCAGGTGAAAGAGAGGAGTGTGTGATCTCAGCTTAAGAAGTCACAGCACTAAGAACTCAGGAGGAACAAAGAAGGATGGTTTAGTTCAGTGAATGTGGGAAAACTATTCTTTCATTTGTGCTTGTGACATTTTCTTGTGTTGTCTACTTTTTGGGTCTTTGTGAATATTTTAGTACAACATTAATGGCGAATGCTAGTAATAAATAATGGCAGATTAGTTCTGACAGCATATTTCTTTTGCATTCCAAGGAAATTACCACAAATTTACAATTTGTCCGTCCTCAGCCTTTTGTTTGAGGGCAGCATCCTGCTCACTACAACAACTACAGCCCCATCGAGCCACATCAAGCAGAAAATTTATAACGCTTTTCACTCCATTAGTCGAAATTCAGCATCAAACCACTGAAAGCCTTTTTATTTTTTACGAGAAAAAAAAGCTTCTGTTTCAGTTCAGTAGTCATCACAGCTTTTACAGATGAATTTGTTGAACATTGGGTTAAATTTACATGCATTGTTGTTGACTTTCCATGTTAGAAATCCATGTTGCTCCTTTATTTAAACCCTTTTTAATCTGCTAGCAGGGCTGGTCTTTTTGAAGTATTTATAAAAATATAAATATGCATCTGTTTTTCATGGAATATATTTAAAAAAGAAAGAAACTTGTTTCAAGAAGACATGGTTGGTTTAAATGGTTACACGTCAAACTCACATGACTGGTTATTGTCCCAGTGAGCCACGCCGCCACACCTCAAACCGCCGGAACGACACAAGTGTTGTTGTTCATGAGTCTGTTTTAGATCAGATGTTTTTGTGGTTTATTAGTGTCGAATTACAAACATTTCATAAAAGACTTTAGTTGATGACTACATTGGGTTTATGCTGGCTGGTTGGAGGCTCCTGTCTTTGAACAGCTTTATGTAGTGGCCAAAGCTGTTCCGTTTATTCAGACCCTGTAATCCTTGGAGTTTTAAGCTGTTTGTTTGGTGATATGCAGTAATGCCAATGAGCTTTTGGCTTTGGGGACCATTTGTTTGAAATAAACACAGCTATAGGGGTTGACTGTTGCTGAATTTAGATACAAAAATGCAATAAACTAATAACCAGCTTGACTGGGACTCATAATCCCCCTTCAGTTAGCTGATATGTGCACATAACGCATACATAATTGCACAAGGTTGCACACGTGTGCACTTACTGCGTCTCCCAAGATAATGCGATTTGTTTTTGCATTTAACGAACAAACATCCTGCAAACATCTCCTTAATAGCTTAACATTAAAATTTGCTGTCTCCTTGCATTCAGCAGTCTGTCAGTTCCTCAGTCAGCCTTCACACTCATCTCATGTGCTTTGCAAGAATGTCATTCACCATAAGAAGGAAAAAAAAGTGCTGAAGCAAACCCAACAGCAGCCGTGCCATGCCTTGCATATCTAAGAGAAGCAGGTTGGAAGGAGGGGTTGATACTGACAGGGTGGTGGGTAGTTTTGAAAGTAGAGTGGAGTGTCGTGTGAAGATCACTTGCAGCCTTTTCTAGCCAGCCCTGTGCCTGGCTGGTAAGCGGGGCCCATTGCCAACACTCGCAAAGGCTGTAATGAGTTTATTTCATGTCGGCTGTGAAAGTGCTCGTCTCTGTCTCACAGGCACTCAGACAGAGTTGAGGCCCATAAACACAAAGTGCAGCGTGTAAATCCCCACCGCCTGACGTCTCCCAGCCGGCCCTCCGTGGCTTCTGAGCATCTCTTTATTGAGAGGAGGAAGGGAGACGTGATATCCTCGCTTGCCCCCAGAGAAGACACGGTGGGCCTCCCTACAAGTGTGGAACACTAAAGACCACATCTTCTAACCTTTAATCTCTCTGACTCATGCTTGTTTGCTGGTAAGAAACATGATTTTTTATTTTAGTGAACCTGAGGAGCTTCTGTACACAACATGCAGGTTGTAAACACTGGCAGATCAAAAGCAACCTGGTGTGCAGTGATTTAGCTTTGGACTGTGGTGTTTGACTTCTGATGAAGTGAACCACACGCGTGCGTTTTCCATGACGTCAGCCATGTTAGCTTGCCCTGCGCTTCTGTCCAGCCTTGTGTTCTTTATAAGTGCAGGTCAGTGCCTCTGCAGATGCTTCTGTGGAGCTGCATCCTTGCAGTGAGTGGTAGGTCACTGGTTAAAGAAGGGTGAGGCAAACATGTCCAACTCTCTGACATGGCTTTGGTCTGGGTTGGGGCATTCGTGTGTGTGAGGCTCCGTCACACACTCTTTGTTGGCTTGTTTCCAGATATTATCTTTAAGTGTGAGCTCAGCACCAGTCTCATTTTTTTTTTTGTCTCCCTTCCCCCTTTGTGTATGAAGTCAGTGGTGTGAGTCATCCCAGGCTGCTTGGGGAGTGATTTAATTGCTCCCTCCCCTCCTCCTTCAACATGCACGCCTCAGAAAGGGCTGTCACTGACCCCAACTCCAAAAAAAATAAAAAAAACACTAGCGCTGCAAAGCGTTGACCACCTCTAAAGATGCAGAAAACACCCTCTTCAGAAACGTGCTGTTATCGCTGCTCCTGATGAAACAATGCAGCCTGGGCTTTGCTTTGCTGTGATAACTTTTCTGTATTGTGCAGTCCTGCTGAGTGAATGTGAACACAAAATGGGGAGATAACCCCCACAGCAGCAGAAGAGCTTTTGTAATTGCAGTTTAGAGAGAAGGGGAAAAATCTCCAACAGTTTCACTGTGGGAGTCGGAGAATGGTTTTGTGAGTGGCACTTGGTTGGTATGGACACTTTGATTTGTTCCAGGTCAAAATTGTGGAGCAACGCTGAGTTGAAGTGAAGTAATGCCAGCCTATTAACTTGTGGCACGGATAGGGTAGATTTTCTTTTAGTTTTGTTCTCCTGCCTCCATTTTTTATTTCTCCTAGCGGTGCAGGAGAGAATATTTTTAGTTTAAACTGTCGTTTACATTTTTACGTTTAGGTGAAAAAACTATTTTCTCTCTGAAAGGTTTCTCATAAGCCTTTACGACTCGAGCACCCATGCTGACATCTACACACGCTTGTACTGGTATCACTTTTTTTTCTCCTCTCTGCACTTGTGAGGTGAGACATAAGGTGGCACTGTTTGTGCAGATAAACGTGTCGGTGGGGGTGTGATGTGGAGAGGCCACCTTGTAGGGATTGGCTGAATGTGATTGAAAACAGGGCTGCCTTGACTTAGCAATACCCATCCGTATGAACCCTCTCAGATAAAAGGCTTGTTTGTTGTTTATAGGGGAAGTAATTATTGCACCTCTGCGGCAGTCAAATCTCCTTCACAGCAAAGTGATTCAGCGCTGACATTGGCTGTGTGATAGATACAGCTCAAAAAGGGTGAGGAGGCTAAAACGCCACCTTGATTACAACAATTAGAGGGGCTGGGAATGAAGTAGAATGTGTAGCTCCAAGGGCCGGCTGGATTTTTCTCCCCTGTGATGCTGATGAGTGTCTCAGATTTGTATAACAGCAGACAAGGATCAATGGAGAATGCTGACTCTTGAGAATACCATATAGTGTAGGCCGCATGAGATGGCTACTAATCCAGAATGATTATGCAGTGTACTCTTTGCTCTTGGACTAGTCTAGACAAACCGAGCACACGAGAGCATTCACACAGAGGCACAAAAAAAAGTAGTGCAGAAATCAGGAAGCCAGGTTTTTTAATTTTCTCTAAAACACGTTTAAGAGTTTCGCTGAGTTTCTCTTTCAGCAGCAGCAGCAGCAGCAGATTTCGTTTAGATTTAACTAAAGATTAAACTAAAGCTGTACAGATGTTGCCTCCGTTAGTGAGTTTTACTGCACTGAGCCATCACCAGGAGGCAAAGCCTTTAGGAACACAAACAAAGTCATGATGCTTACCTCCAGGTCTCTCCTCCTCCTGCTCATGTACATCTCAGCTCACACGTTCCACACATCGCAGTTGCAGCACACAGCTCCAGAATGATTTCATTGTCAAACACTTTCAGGTTTGAGCAGGTGTCAGTGTGTCCCATAGCATGCCATGGTAATGCTGTATTTGAATAAATACTGTATACTTATACTCTGTTTTGGCCGAATGAGCTTTAATAATACTGCTACTGTACTTTTAAGACATCCTAATTGTCCGAATATTTAATGTTTGACAGGTAATACTTAAATAGGGATGGCCATTTTCTAGAAGATACTTAAGAGGCTGACAACCTTGTCTGCGATAACCTAGCTTGCAGCAAAAGTATATTAATTAAGTATTTTCTGTTGGTTGACCAGTTTCTGTTGCTTGTGTCTTACAGGTGAGCTGGAACTGCATGTCCCAGAGCAACTAGTGGTGGCGCTGCATGGCAGGGATGTTACACTCAACTGCTCCTTCGACCACACTAGTCCCTTCAATCTATCCGATGTGAGCATCTTCTGGCAGCTGACAGACACCAAACGTGGTGTTCATGGGTACTCGGAGGGACACGACCAGCTGGCGGACCAGGCAGAGAGCTTCGCCAACCGTACCAGCCTGTTCCCCACCCAGCTGCGGGAAGGCAATGCCTCCCTCCTGCTGAGCCGAGTGCTGGTGTCTGATGAAGGCAGCTATACCTGCTTTGTCAGGGTGCAGGACTATGGGAGCGCTGCTTTGTTCCTGCAGGTGGCCGGTGAGTCCCACATGTGAGATGATACATGTCAAAGCATCCCCACCTGCTGAAGCCAATATGTTCTTTTTACAGGGGCTGTCACGTTTAGTTTTATTTATTTAACAGATGTTTTTTTTTTTTCAAAGTCACGTACGATAGTGTTATATCGTAGTTTCATTTTTGATAAAGATATAGTTGCAGTAAAATAACCTAAAAAGTGTGTTTTGGCCTGTGGGAGGAAATTGGAGAACCCAGAGAAATCCTATGAGGGCGACGGTGTCAGAGGAGGAAAGTGTCCACCCTGTATCTGGAAGGTTGCAGGTTCGAGTCCCACTCAGTCTGTCGCTGTGTCCTTGGGCAAGACAACCTCCTTACCTGCTGGTGGTGGTCAGAGGGCCTGGTGGTGCCTGTGTATAGCAGCCTCACATTGTAACTGATTACCACCAGGGTGTGAGTGAGTGTGTGTGGGTGAATGACTGGTTGTGTTGTAAAGCACCTTGGGGGGTTGTATATCAAATACAGGCTATTTACCATCTATGTCAGGCCTATTCAATTACTTTCTCTACTGGCCAGATTTCTAAATCGTAAATCAGCTTAGGATACCCAAATCTTTATTATGTATTTTACTGACAACATATAAATATAAAATTTTAATATTTTGACTGATATTACCTCCACCTCCAAATACAACTAAAAATAACAGCAATGCACATCTTCTTATTGTTTCAATGATCTGCATCAATTCAACAGTTGCAGAGCTGGTAAAACAAACATTTTTATGGTTTTTAACCTGCATTAACTCGATCGCAGCTACTAAATGAAAATTAACAATAATAGCATAGCAGCTATGCAAAAAAACATATGTGGCAAGGTGGACAAACAAGGGCACGGGAGGGACTCGAACCTCAGACTCCCCGGGTGAGAGTCACACGCGCTTACCAGTCAGCCAAACAGATATCTCTGTGGCCAAGCAGCCCAGGTGCATGATCAATCGGGATCCAGGGACAGGACGCTCACTGTCACACATATTTTTCCATCCAAGCTGGATTAAATGCGGATTTTAGATTTTTTTGGGAAGCCTCCAGAAAACAAAAGAAGATGCAGCAACAGTGAGTTATGGGGTAAATTGTCATGTATGCGGTCCAATATAGTGTGTTTACAGTTTATTTTCTGTTTATTTTGTGCTTTTTTGTATTTCAAAGACTTTTTAACAAGGACACATTTGTCCCTCATTCTCCACCTCTTCATTCGCTCGCCACCTCTAAACCCACGTTTCCCGTCATTTCCGTCCACGAGTAAAACGTTTGCTGCGCTTTGGCCTCAGACTCCAGATGTGGGTCTCCTTTTCCCGGCTTCCAGCTAAACAGCTGAGCTGTCAGCTGGACATCCTTCCTTCTCATCCTCCTTTATACATAAAACCACTAAACTACAGAGAAGTAACTATCTATCTGTCACAGATCGCTCCAATATCTAAAGTTTTGCCGTCAATGTCTCAGTGTTTTCTCTGCTCCGTGACAGCGCCTCAGCACACCTTTTGACACCTGCTGTCAGATCGCGCAGCACCCATCCTCTCCCTCAGCAACAAAACGCTTCTGAACCCATTCTTAGTTTAATTTATTTAGTATAACTCCGGTTTTATTTGGTCTGTTAACAAAAATAAAACGGGTGTGTAGTTTATAATCCGCATTTTAAGCATAAGTTGAAACCAGAGAGTCTTGCTGCTGCGGCGTCCCAAAGGTGTGTTTTTATTGGTCAACTGCAGACATAGACATGAATGGGCAGCTCCAATAGGCAGTGCCAGTCCACGGGGTGTCTACGTATATATGTCTGTGATTGCTAAGATGGTGTTGCGTTCAAGTGCAATATCAGTGTGGGAATTTTGAAACTCGCACGCAAAAACTGTTTTTAACTGGGTTTTTTCTGTTGGTGGTTGGGGGATAGGGTCAGGAGGGCCACCTGGTGAGGGCCCGCGGGCCGGAAGTGGCCCATGGGCCACCATTTGAATAGCCCTGATCTATGTATTCATGGGAAGAACATGCAAACTACACAGAAAGGCCAATAATGGGATTCAAACCTGCAATCTTCTTGCTGTGAGGCAACAGTGCTACCAGCTGCTACCATGCATGAATCAGGTTGTAATTTTAGAGCTGGATTCTGTGCAACAGACATGTGGAATTAAATCCAGGTGTACTTTTAGGTTTTTAAGTCAGAACTAGGGGCGGGGCTTAAAACCTATACTGCAGCCAGCCACTAGAGAGCGTTTTGGTTTCTGCTTCTACTCTATCTTGCCACATCTAGCTTTTATGTAAGACATTTACAAATAGTAAACAAAAAAACATGACTAAACCAGTGGAAGGACTTCATGTTCGCTTCATTTAGACAGGATTTATGAATTATACACATTTCATTTCTTTGTTTTTTTTTTATTCTAGTGTTTTGTACAATTTAGGCAGAAAACAAGAATGTAATTTATAGTTTTCAGTGAAATGTTAGAACAGAGCAATTTGTCTTGAATAGTTTTCCTCACATTTTTTCAACTGTCCTCAGAAAACAGTTTTATTCAGAAAGATTTAGATTTAGGATTTACATTATCAGGAAAAAACAACATTCAGGGACATGGATGCAATGAATTTGGCTGAAGCAGATTAATTTAAGAGGTCAGCATGAATTTACAAGACTAAACACATCAGCTGTGAGATATTTTAACACGTCTGCATTACTTTGTTGGTGGGTTGATAAACATACGAGGAACCTGCCTCCAGCATCAGAGAAAAAACAAAGTGACCACATTTTAGGACAAATAAATCTCTAAATCATGAACACTAGTGAGTGACTAACTAGTTTAAAACTGAAAAAAGAAACAAAACTAAATATTGATTTGATAAATTAGTTTCCAGTTGGGTGATACTGTGTTCAAAATAAATAATATAAAAAAATAAATTAGATATGTACGATTGGTCGGTTTCCTATAAACTAAACCAATCAAAACTATGCTAAAACATTATTTGTCTTTTTCTGTTTAAAATGCACACTCCTGCCGTGTAGCCGCTTGAGGATAATTTCTTTCCACGAGATGTAAACAGGTGATAAACATCTTCCTCTGGATTGTTTTTTGTCAATAAGCACTGATTGCGGCCTCTGTCATGGTCAGTATCTGCTGACTTTGATTATTAGCTGTTGTCACGGTCAATCAACCATCACTAACATCTTCTGTGGTGTGCAACCACATCGTCCACCTTCACAGCTGAGAGGATTTTATTTATTTACATTGATACTGGGCCTTCACACCCCTCTGTCTGTGGCGAGATCGCTCCACTGTTCTCCAGCATTAGGTGGTGTTGATGAGTTACCTTCTGTTTTTATCCACCAGGGAAGCTTTAAATGATCTGCCAACACTGGTTTTATTGTTGGCATGCAATAATAATAACGGTTTTATTTTATTGTATTTTTAGCCAGTTTCCACCTTTACTGTTGAAAGGAGTACGTAATAAGTCAAATAAACTTCAGGGTGGTTTTGTGCTAAATGCAAAGTTCACGTTTCAAAAATCAGCTCAGATAAAGATATTTCATCTCCATCACAGCTCCTTGCCTTGGTTTCCGGTGTTGTGACATCAGCCTAAGCTTCATCATCTTCATATTAATCCTCTGTTTTGTGGACTGAGTTGTCTCAGATTTCCTTGCCGTATTATTTTTATCAACATTTTTTTCTTTTTCGTGCAGTAATTTTCTTTTAGGTTGATGTTTTGGTCTTCTGGAGGGACTAACGTCAGGGTAAAGAGGTGCAGCACAGATATTGCTTGTGTAGGATCTTAAGCACTGCCTTAAGCTTCATAAATATAATTAGGAAAAAGCTGCAGTCAAACTCACTGCAGAGAAACTTAAAACCAGTTAATTAAGTATGCATCTGCTGCTCTCTCATGCTCTGTTTCTCCGTTTCTCCGCTCCAGCTCCATACACCAAGCCTGTGCTGACTTTAGAACCTGAGTCCAACCTGCGTCCCGGTGATGAGGTGGCCCTGACGTGTCTGGCATATGGAGGGTATCCTGAAGGCAACGTCATATGGCAAGATGGAAGTGGCCGTAACTTGACAGACAATGTCACCACATCAGTGGTCGCCAACGGAGAAGGGCTGTTCACAATGACCAGCGTGCTAACGGTTGTGCTGGAGCCCAACAGCACCTACAGCTGCCGGCTGATCAACCCACTGCTTGGAGAGGAGGGCTACGTCTTTGTTACAATCACAGGTGGGAAGCGGTCCTAAGATTTTTTTTCTCTCTTAACGAACTCCAAATCCACTGCAGGAGCAGATTAGTTTTCTGGGAACCTTCTGTTAATTTCCCTTTAATGGAACCAGGACTAAGCAGCTTACCAGTGTTGAAACGTACCCCAGGAAAGGGCCCAGTTATGGAGTTATTACCAGCAGGTGTGGTTCCACTATGTGACCCAGAACCTTCATTCAATGATACTTAGGTGACTTTCACACCCGACCTCATCTCAGCAGGTGTGAAGTCTGATCTGAACTCTGGACTAGACCATTGGTCTGCCTGAAAAAGTGAGTCTTGATTTAGTTGCGAGTGAACCCTGGAAAAGCTAACGGACTACCCAGTGAACCAAAGGGAAGGGAAATAGCTGGCAGCGCCTGACTGAAGGAGATGAATTTTCATTTTGGTTCCTGGGCAATCAGTGAGCAGAGTTTTCTTCTTCATGCCTTTTACCTTCATGGTAATGCTTATTTCAGGCAATAGCACCCCAGTGGGTCCGCTGTTGTGACTGTGTGACATTGTCCTGGTGCTTTGGTCTGCTTTCAAATGTTCAGTGTGGAAGTGAACACAATTTTCAACATTTATCACTAGAGGTGCCTGAAAAAAAAATAATTCATGCCTGAATCACGATTCTTATTTATAAAGATTCAGAATCGAATCATAAAGGTTCGGAATCGATCCTGTCCGAAAGCCTTTATGTAAACTACCGTATTTCTGAGCGTCCCTGAACGCATCATCTCTGCAGCTGGTGCTAGCTGCGCTTCTCCGCTCTGTGTGCTCCTACGCTTCGGTCTGCTGAAATACGACAGACTCACCTTTATTATTGTCCTATGGTCATTCTGAGTCAGAAGTCAGTTCCATGATGTTTTATAATGTTTAAATGGTGTTATCCTGTTTAGTTTGTGTGTTGTTTCATGCCGACTGCACCGTGCATAACACACACACACACACACACACACACACACACACACACACACACACACACACACACACACACACACACACACACACACACACAACTACATTCTAGTCTACACTCCAGTTGACCCTTTGTTACTAAGAGAATTGATTGAGAATTGATTCTGAATCGAATCGTCACCCCGAGAATTGGAATCAAATTGAATCGTGAGCTGTTGTAAGACTCACATCTCTATTTATGGCCCAATGAAACCAAGTCAATCACCGCCCTGGTCTGGTCTTATTTACCCTAACCCACTACCTCCCCACCAGGGTGATTTTCTGGGATACATTTGGTCTGTTTTGGCTCTGGTTCCTGTGGAAACACATGGCCTAAAGAGATTGTCAATAAACTAAATGGAAATGGAAAATGTGGCTTTTAATACCTCGCGATCCTTCAGTCAGCTGTGTCACCTCCAGTCTTGTGCATAAGTAAACAGCTGATATTTACCAACATCCTATAGAGTTGAAATGTTACCAGCCCAGGAGCAACAGACGTATTTTGTTTACAGTCGTGCATAAACAAAGTGTCTTATTAAATTCTTGTCTGCTTCGTGGATCAATCTGTCAGCCAAATACCCTACTGTGGAGATTTAACTTGTTTCTCTGTGTAGCTTGGTCAAAGCAAAGCTGCAATAAAACCTGTGGGAAATAAGAAAATCTGCACAACAGTTCAATAAGCAAAACCTGTCAGTTTTTCTGCATCGGTAAGTTGGATCAGTAGGTGATCATTCCTCCAAGGAGAGTTAAGCAGCCATTCATCACACAGACCAAACAGGAATATGAGAATGTACAACAAGGATGTGAGTAGTGTCCTTGCTGCTGTCTACAGGAGATGGTTATTAGCTATGTTTGTTCCTGTAATTGGTTATAGTGTGTGTGTCTGTGTGTGACTGCACCTGTGTGATCATTTAAATGGTCTTTAATGGTCTTCTTCCACACGTCAAGCCACCACCCAACCATGTCCCCTGTCTCTGATGGTGTACTCTATGTGTTAAATGTGATGAGAATGCCATGTAAGGTGGACTGGGGCTGGGTCTCTAATGGGAGCAGCACTGTGTGAAATGGCTCATAAATAAGTAGAGGTGGCCCGAGCCGGCTCTCTGGACTGGAGCTGGTGCTGGTGCTCGGCCTGTTGAGACGGAGGTCGAGGCAGAGGTCAGGGAGTGCTGCTCCACTGGGCTGGGAAATGACTGCGCTGTCTGGAAACAGGATGGCCAAATGGCAGGACTGGACGGCTGAGTGAAGGTGGCCTTTCTAACAGTTTGGTTGGCCTCTTTCAAAACAAATCAGATAACCAGTCAGAAGAGCTATGGTGGGAGTGGGAAGGTATTAAACACAGGGGAAATATAGCTAAAGATGGGCTGGAATAGTCTCATGCTTTTATCCTCGTCCGTCCCATAGAACACTTAGTAGATACACATAACCAACATGCACTGGGTAGAGTCATTAAGCTACACAACACTTTTTGTATTTTCCTTCTTCAAATGCAGTCTACAGGTAGAGAGAGGTTGAGTAAGTCATGCATTTGGACTTTTCAGACAAGTGAGTTACTCTCAAAACCATCAAATGTAAAATATTTCAACTTTAAAGGCTGGTGTATTAGCACATACGTTTGGAAATTCAGTGGGAAAGACAGAAAAAATGATTAATTGCGTTGAATATAGAAAACTAAACATGGAGGAGCGTAAAAGGCTCAATGTTTTACTTAAATTGCATCATTGTTTTCCGGGATGAGTGCAATCCACCATTAGCAAATATCACATCTATTACTATGAGTTTTATGAGAATTTATAGTCCTTTCCTATAGCCGGCAGTCTCATGACCCTCTTATCTCTGGGATTGTTATGATACGAAAATTATAGTGAACAATCACATAGCAGGCAAATAAATGTAATGTCTGACATGGAACAAAAATAAACTTATTGAGATTTCCTTTTTGATTCAAAAGCAAAATGTGAGTCTATTTTATCTTTGCAGCTAAATCAAATGTTAATGAATGTTAAAAAAGTTGTGTTTGATTTTTAGTTTGTGCTTTAAAGTCTAGGAGACTTCGTTCATTGTTTAACTCTTCTTTTGGTGCCATTCCTGCGGTTTATTGATCGTGTGTTTTCATAACTACCCCTGCTGTTTAAGAGCAAAACTACAGCCATGCCAGTTGACCCTTTGCACCTACGTCACCTGATCACGTGGGTCCACCATAGTCGACGTCTACAGTGAATTATTGGACTATTGAAGAGAGGGCAAAAGCAGCGACTGAGGTTGTTTTTTTGTTAAGTGCATAACTCCACATGTGTTCATTCATAGTTTTGATGCCTTCAGTGAGAATCTACCAATGTAAATGGTCATGAAAATAATAAACACACATTGAATGAGGTGGGTCCAAACTTTTGGCCTGTACTGTATGTGTAAAATGCACTTTGCAGTTTTTTCTTCCCTTTTTTGCACTATTAGGGTTTTGTCATTTCAAACCAAGATAGGCATTTTTTAATTGGTTGTAATAAATAGTCTCATGAATGGGAAAATAAAGCTTTAGCCCTGCATTACATTCTGTTGAGTCTAACTCATTATTATCATATTAGTGGTATTTGCTTTTGGATCTTTAGTAGATTTGATCGTTGGCTGTGTATCAAATTAAATATTGTATCGGCTGCAGAGCAGAAATGCACATTTGCAGCTCTGCTTAATACTAATAGATTCTCATCTAGCTGTATTTAGTTGCACATGTTGAACTAAATGGCTTATAGCAATAAAGCACGTCCAAAAAAGTTACTGCAATTATATTTTTCATACAAGGATGGATCCAAATTGGTGCACCACTATTTTCTGACCTATGAAATTAACTTTTTTTAGATATGCGTGGTTATCTTTAAGTCAACAGTTTTTTTTTATTCTCCTCTTGTCTTGCCTGCTGCTCTCTGTCCTGTCAGTCTGTCTGGAGCACATCTCTGCATTCTTCTCTGGATTTGTCTTTAACCATGGATCTGGTCAGCTGGTCTCTGAATGAAATTGATAAAATTTTCTCCACATTACGAACGGCGGAGGGAGCGCCTTCCTGCCCTGACGGAACACACCCAGCTGGATACATGATGGATCGGGTCTATGCTGTTTGGAGCAAGTGTGTTCCTGGTGTATCGGAAGATTCAGAAGCTGTCAGGAGCAATTGGCAAGCTGCTTGACCTCAATGAAGGGATGTGTCTGTCGTACTGTGAACTCTCAGACTCATGCGTTGCATGAGCTGAAACGTAAACTGGATGCTCTGAGCATCATACTGGCTGCGGTTTTGGAACTCATCCTCGGAATGGAAGACAGTTTGGAGAAGTTCTCAGCTCAGCTTGGTGGAAACAGACCCCCTGATTCGACTGTATGGAGTTGCCTTGAGACTGCAGAAGGCAGAGGAAAAATAAATCTTTAGCCTGTACCAAAACTGTTATCTGAATTTGGTTCCCCGATGTCAGCCTCGAAGGTTGAAGATTTCAAAACTCCTCTGGAAGATGGATGCTCTGCCCCTCCCTCCCCTGTTTCTCACATGGGCCTGTGAACTCCTTGGATCAGTTTGCTGGGAGCTCGTATCATTACATCCTAGACCAGAGACAATGTGACTGAACTGTGAGAAAGGTCATGGACTCACCTGTTACTGATGCCGCACACATGCACGAACAGACAACATTTCACAGACACGCACACACCCTCCCATGGTCTCAACATTCTCCCCCTCCCCGATTCTCCTTCCCACTCCTGGGCAGCGGCTGCCCATTTCTTTTCTCCTTCTCATTTCCCTCCCTCTTGTCACCCCTTTCTTTTTATCTGCATATGGGAGCGCCGTGAAGTGGCTGCATGCCCACAGTCAGCCTGATCCAGTTTACGTGTTTTTATGTGCTGTATGTCTGCTCTTGGACAGGTTGTGCTGGAGCGAAATTTCATTTTACCGAGACGCTGGTTCAGTGACAATAAAGTGATTCTGGTTTTGAACAGTTAGGGTTAGTTGACACAATAATAGGTTAGTTGGCTGATCCAGTTAAAAAGAAAATATTTGAAATTTTAAAGGACATCTGGGTTAACAGACCTTGCTATAGAGGAGAATAAGAACAGCTCTTTCTGAAGAACACTAAAACTGTAAAAAACGATGTTGCAAAGATTCAAAGTGGAACAACAAAACAAGCAGATCCACAAATAAACCTCTGGAAACCTTTAATTACAGCATCAGTGCCTGTTTTCCTGCAACTGGGTGAACATGAATAGGAGCAATTTCTCACTTGTAGTGTTAGCACAGCTTGATGGTGAACCAAGTTGTTAGTAAATATGCACATGATTCAGCGCATAGTTTGCTGGGGAAGCTATGTTCTCGGGGGGGGGGGTTAAAATAAAAGAAACATGTTTGCATTCAACAGCTGGTGTGTGCTTAATAGTCGCTGTAATTAATTTTGACCTAGGAAAACTCTTCTGCTGCAATAGCAGATTGTGCAGGGCTGAAGTTGATATAGAGAATGTGCTTTCTGTAAACACAACCCCCCCGAATCCTATTATGAGATAAACTACTTAATATTCTAACATAGGAGGGAAAACAGTGAGAAAATAAGCTGGGGTGGGTGCTTGTGAGGGAACTAGAGTGTTTAAATTTTACACACTTCCCAAATCTCTGATTGAAAAACTGTAATTCTAATACAAATATCCTCCAGGCAGAACAGGAGTTCGACAAGGTTAATTTTGAGGAAATGAACCTGTTAGCCATACTGAGCAGAGCACCGTGTGGTCTGCAAGTTGAGTCATCCGGGTTAATCTCTACTTTTTATTAGTCACCGGTTAAACCAACCAATGTCAACACAGCATTCACATCATCATGAGATGTCTCAGAGACAGATACCTTTGTAAACACCGTCTGCAGAGTGCTGGCCAGTTTTGTTGTGCTGCTGGGATATTGATGGATTTGCAGAGCGAAGCAGGACTTAGATGCAGGGAGACCCACAGGAACAGCTGGTAATAATGAACAGTCGGGTGATGGAAAGGAGCAGCCTCATCAAATGAACCAAGTCTTGTCTGCTGGCATGGACAGTGTGTTTGTGTGCTAACCCCCTCCCTCCTCTCTCATGCCTTTGTGCCGTGCTCACACCACATTCCTATTCTGACCACGTTGTTCTGCTTATAAATGATGATGTGTTTGTGACCAGAGGTCTGTACCCTATCATTGTCTCCCAACCCTTTAATGTATCTGAAACTTTCAGGCATCCTCTCTGCTGTATGTGATTGCTGCAGCATGTTGTCTGATGGCTAGGCTGTAGAACCTCCTCCTCCAGCACCACCCCTTACCCTAGGATGGCGCCATTTCCCTGGTATCATTCTGCTGACACAGTATTTACAGTGAAAAGTGTGTGGATGGAGATAGAGCGAGGAAGGGAAGTAGATGGTGAGATAAGCCAGGATGGTAGTGAGTGGGACCCACTGATGTAGAGTCAGAAGGAGACAGCGATGGAGACAACTACGTTTGTCAAACTCAGAGATGTGGCATCCTGGCCTGATGGGTTGGAGATAGACCCCGACCTCTGGAAGATTGTATATTCAAATCAACTTAATTTTATTCTCTGGCTGCCATTTTCTTGGTTTGGTTTGGTGTAAAACTGTTTCTCTGCAAAATTTTTCTTTTTTTTTTTTGGGTTTTCGTAGGTGATGTGAGAAGACTTTTGATCTGGGGAGAGAAACATCTCCACATGGCTAAATTCCTGCACACTTTGGTATTCTCTGTAAAGAGAAATCTTCATCTTATAATCTGCATTTTCTAACTGTGGAGATGATCTGCAGATCTCAAAGATCCTGTCTGCATGAACAGATGAGAACTTTTATTAACAAGTAGGAGTAAGGATTTAGACATTTCTTAGGTTTTCTCTCTGCTTCACTCTATAATACTCCTTATTCTCAGTTTGAAAGTGTGTCCCAATACTTATGGAAATATGTGTTCCACATTCTGTCCACTATGAGGAGAGATTGTCTTCAGTGAAAAGCAATTGAGCCAAGTCACTCAATGCAATGTAAAACTACTGAAATTATCATACATTTTCGAGAGAAGCCAGTTGAGGTGGCTCGGGCATCTAGGGTGCCTCCTGGACTAACCCTAACCCTGGTGAGGATTTCAGGCACGTCCAACTGGGAGGAGACCTAAAGGAAGACCCAGGACATGCTGGAGGGACCATGTCTCTCGGCTGGTCGGGGAACGCCTTGGGATCCCCCTGGAGGAGCTGGCCCAAGTGGCTGGGGAGAGGGAGGTCTGGGGCTGTCTGCTATGCCCCAGCAACCCAACCCTGGATGAGTGAAGGATGGATGGATGAATGGATGGAAGTACGGACATTTCTCTGATCCTACACAAAAAACAATTGTCCAGCCTAATTATCTGTATGAAAGGCCTTTATTCAGAAGTAAAAATTGTCACTATGAAGAACATCTTTTACCACCACTAGTTTCGGTCAGAATCATTGATTTTCTTTAGATGCTCTTTTTAAAAGTTGGTTTATTTCATTCCAGGAACACGACCAATATTATGTGTTGCTTTTCCCCAAGGAAGCTGATTATTACTAATATGAAGCACGAGCATTCTCGGCTAACCTTCAGTGGGTAAATCAAGGTTTAAAAACAACTTCAACCACTATATAAACATTGACCTTTGTCATGGTGATGGATTCTAATTCTGCTTAAAACCATTAACCGCTTACAGCTTTCTTCTTGACGTTATAATTTCTTCAGAGTATCAACTTGACATGACTTTGCCATCTAACCGTTTCTTGACTCAAATTCCATGTTTCTAACAAGTTTCTACATATGTGTCCGGTGTCCGGGTTCAGCCTAAAGCCTAGTTTATACGTCTCCATCAGGAACTTTGCGCTCACACTCTCATGTATAGACGGAGACATTTTCCTTTTATACTTCTCCATTTGTGTGTCGTTGTGAAGCAATTCTCCGACTAGACAACAGAGGGCGTAGCGCTTTTCAGGGGTACCCTGCCACCATTGCAGTCATGTCTCTTCTCTAGTGTGTTTATATTGTGTTTATGTATTTCAGAGACTTTGACATGGAATATTTTGTCCTCCACCTCTTCATGCAGTCACCACCTCCATACCCACGTTTCCTGTAATTCACAAATAAAAACTTTGATTCATATCTTTGTACTCCTTCAGTCATGGGTGCATTAAAGTTTATATCGTCAGACCTTTTCTGTGACACATTCTTCAATCTGCTCCGTGTCTCTGCAACTAGATTTGTTCAGCATTCATTTTATTTTTTTGAAGGGGAATGGTGGTGCTGGTGACGAAGTTAAAGGAAGCAGCGTCCTGACGAATCACAGGCTTGTGGTGTGTGCGCCGCTTTCGATGAATAGTTAGAAAAGTGGGCTTCAGTCCGTTCGTCCTTGCAAGCCTGTTGGAGAGCCCTTGCAATGACAGATAATGGCATTGCGTGTCTCCGCACCTCCACAGACCAAGTATGAACTAGGTTGTAGAGATAGGGCGAGGAGCTCAGACATCCAAAAGAGACGTAGAGTAGAGCTGCTGCTCCTCCATGTCAAGAAAAGCCAGTTGAGGTGGTTTTGGAATTTGGTCATCCTGGACGCCTACCAGGGAATGTGCTTTGGGCATGTTATTCCTGTAGGAGGCCCTTGGGTCGACCCAGGACATGTTGGAGGGATTATAGCTTCAGGTTGTCTATGGAACGCCTTGGAATCCCACCAGTGGAACTGGAGGAGTTTGCTGGGGAAAGGGCAGTAAGTGCCTACTAGAGCGGATAAGCAGGGGAAAATGGACAGTTAGATAGAGTTTCATATAGAATCTTTGCCTGGACTCCTAGAAAGTAAAAACAATATATATGTCCGATGTATGCATGATGTTCTAGCATGGTATAGTCAAAGGACAAAACAGAAATGCCTCTTATGGTAAATGGTAAGTGGCTTGTATTTTTATAGCGCCTTCTAGGGTTCTACAACCCGCCAAGGTGCTTCACAACACAATCAGTCATTCATCCATGCACACACACATTCACACGCTGGTGGTGATGAGCTATAATGTAGCCACAGCTGCCCTGGGGCGCACTGACGGAAGTGAGGCTTTCCAAGAACAGGCGCCACCAGTCCTTCTGACCACCACCAGGTCCAAGGACACAACAGGTAGACAACAGGATTGATCCAACAACCCTCTGACAACCCGCTGTACCTCCGGAGCTACTGCTGCTCCTTTTCTGTTGTAAATGTATACATTAAATATTTTTGAAGCATATTTCTGTTCTAAGCACGGTCGTTCATTTTATTTGCAGTCCAGTAACAAATAGTCAACTACTGAGTTGTGTTTTTTTCTTCTAGCTTCAATAACAACCCACCACGCTGGTCCTTGTTCTTCCAGAACAAGGACTAATTTAAATGCAATTAACAGAGCCTTCAGAGAAGCCGAAAACGGCAATATAAATGGATCTGTTGTCAGTAGAGCAGCGAGTAGGCAACTTTCTCAACTAAGCACTGTATTAATTAGTGCCTGGTACACAAATAGGTCTTTCTCTTGCTGAATGCATGCTCAGTCTTATCAGGAGCCCAGCTAGGGAAACAACTGAACAGAAGAATGAAGTAATAAAGACAATCTTAAACAAATTCAGGTAGGCATCGGTGGCACCATTGTGTGAATGTTAAAACCTGCCTGCATTATTCGCTGGCACCACTTGCAGGTGTCGCCACTCTTAAGATGTTCAAATGTCCTTTTCTTGGCCTTCATTATGGGAGATTTCATTCCTGCATTATGGCCACGGCAGTGTCATTTATCTTGCTCCCAGTTTTCCTGTCAGCGGCTCTGAGGGAATGTTGGGTTCCATTCACTTGTGTTCACTTTGTGGTCAACGCAGCTCCTTCAGAGCATTTTAGTTAGAGAGATGGATAAAACAGCTCCTCTCTTTTGTGTTGGGATGTACGCTCCGATTATTCCACAGCCACTTTTCCATCTCTGAACATTAAAGCCTTTTAACACTATATGAATGTCAAAGTCACTTTCTTTGTCGCAATTAAAAGCTACATTAATGCATTTTTTTCTTTTGGACATTGGTTGTGGAGAGTTTGCTTATACGAGAGCTTGGTTTTGGTAATCTAAATGAGTGTTTATGCCAGTCTATGTTCCATAATTCTCTCAAATTTGTTCATGAGCAGGGCTTCTCTTTGGCATCAGGTTGAAGCAGCAAGGTGTTACCCTCTGCTGTCGGACAAACACTATTGTGACATCTTTATGTCTGTTCCCAGACAGGCGGAAAACCTGCCTCTCTTTGTCCTCCCTGGCTTGTCTTTTCAGGACACTGTATTTATGATGCCAGTAAACACACAAAAGCCCTCTTTTGTCATTGATCGGGTTCATTTTGATTTGGGCTCACAGCAAGGAATATCACTAGGACCAGTGGGGCCCTGTAGCGAACATTTCACACAGCTTCCTCTAAATCCTGTAAGAAGGATTGGTTTCGGGAGGTCTGGCATCAGTCTTGGCTTCACAATATGAAATCATTTTAGCTTCAGCTTTCCAGAGTTTCTGGGAGAATAGCCACCAACAAACCGCTAGGCTCTCCTTCACTGTTTGTTTATTTAATTATTCAGCCCATTCATTTGATGCTTAAACTCCACCAGATAGCGCTATGAGTTATTGTCTCGCAAAGGATGTTTGCACACTCAGTAAATTGCTTTGTTCTTGTGTATGCAAACAGTTCAAATTAGTGGCTGATACCGCAAAGAGACCATTGCTCAAAGAGTTAATGTGGTTTTAATTAGGAGGTGATGATAGATTTAACATATTCACAATCTAGGTGTGTGCGTGTGTGTGTGTGTGTGTGTGTGTGTGTGTGTGTGTGTGTGCATGTGTGTGTGTGTGTGTGTGTGTAATAGGGGTTAAGAATGAACCAAATGTTTCTCCTTGGCTCAGAGGAGGGGAGTTTTGAGTAGATTTAGTGATTAACTGACAACATAGGTTGAAAATATGCCAGTTTCTGCACTCATTGGATAAGATAAATACACACCTGCAGCATAACCTTTACATTTAAACCTGTGTCATAAATCACAGTATTGACTGTGATTATGATACCAGTTTCAATGGGCTTTGGATGACTTGCTATACTCTTGAAGATGCATTAGTATTGCTCCTCTGGCTTGGGCTGTAAAGCCACGCTTTTCTCCCCAAGTCTGCCAAGCAGGGCCGGCTCTACCCCGTTTGGTGCCTTAGACGTGGTGGGCAGTGTGTTCATGTGTTGCTGCAACATGACACCATACTATCGAACCCCTGCATTAGGTTTTTAGTGTCATTCTAAATCACCTTAAAAATTAAATATAGTTTACTACAAATCTGTCTATGACTTGTGTCACATGATCTGCCCTTTGACCCTGAGGTGTGCACACGTCAAGTGACTCAGCAATCAGCACTGCAATTAAGAAATAAGTACTTTTTTATTATATCATTGTTGATATTTATTATTTAGAACACAAAGGGGGCACCACAGTGGCCTTATTAAAGCTGTCCGGAGTTTTGCCCTTTCAGGAATTATGTATGATTTTTCAGAAATCCGTGAAAGTGATTGTCTTATCATGTAGTGTGATATAATGTAAGTAATACTTCTTTTTTGTTTGCTAAGCCTGCCCCCTGCTCCGTAAAACTCCGTGCAAAAGGAAACTGAGCGCCGGTCAGAACTAACCAAAAGCGTTAGACTACCGCTTACGTGCTATAGAGTTAAGGACGCACCTCAGCTGAGGCAGAGATAATAAACTTTTCACAGACAAGTAAGTCTTTAAAATATAAATATATGAAAACACAACATGACATGAGAATAATGGGCTCGACACATAGGAGGCGACATCGCCTCTCCTCCATTCATTTTAAATGAGACATGCCTGACAAAGTGATAATCACGGGTCTCCCTGCTGTTAAGTGACACGTGAAAAACGTGCATGTGAAATTTTGCACTTGTGCATGTGTTGTGCACACTCAAGCCAGCGACGTGATCCCAGAAAGTTGAGAAATTTCAACTTTTCATCACTGTCGCTCGGACAAGGACCAATCAGTGGAGGTTTCATTGACTGACCAATGAGCGGACAGGATGCTTATCAGTACATCTCCGGGCAAACATGGAGGAAAAGTTAATACTTGCCATGCTGGATTTCCCAGAGCTTTAAAAGACTTCACTTAACACCTTGTGAGACTTCATTTCTACTGCTTTTTCAACTCTGAACTGCTTTAATAACCCAAAATTCCCTCCAATCTGACGGCCAATCAAAACAACGGAGGACTCGCTATTCGCCCTGGAACCTGGCGTCGATGGCTTCTGCTGCTGCCGAATGTCGCCTCCCGTGTGTCAGGTTCTCAAAGCGATAGCGATGAGTTTTGCTGATCGCGGTCGTTTGTCGCCTACCGTGTGTCGAGCCCATGATAATTGTAAAACAATGTGTTTCAGCTCTGTTTGTCGGCTACAGAATCACATTCATAAACAAGAAACGTGCAGTCGCCATCTTAAATTACCGAATCGAACGACTCTTGGTGTGATGTGCTTGTCAGCCACTAGATGGTGCCATCGGATAAAAGAAATACTCCATACAGCTGCTTTAATATTGAAATGTTTTTTCTTCCTCCGTTTGTGGGGCCCCCTGATGGCTGGTGCCCTTAGCGGTTGCCTATACTGCCTACGCCAATGGCCAGCCCTGCTGCCAACTACAGCTCACTACAGAAGGAAACAAACTCACTCTTCCTACCTTATTAATATAGTCAGCTGTGTTTAATTTCATCACATGCCCTTGTGTGTTGCCTCAGTGAGTATAATTCTCTGTCAGAGGCAGGCAGCTCAGTGACCCACACCACAAGACTGTGTCATATCTATAATGTACCTGTCTCAATACTTCCCCACAATTACTCTGCCAGATGAGGAGTGATGCCGTTTGTAGCATGAGGTTGTTTTCCAGCTTCAGTTGTTTCAGGGTTTCCATACAGTTTCTCTCTGAGTGTTTCAGAGTACCGACTGTTATGATGGGAAACCAGAAAATCCACCGACACCATTACTTCTACTGCTAATAAATTCTATGATCTCACATCAAACTCAGCTAGAGACACATGCGACAAGCTAGGATGTGTTATGGTCAGAAGATGCTCTTGTGTGCTACCTCTGAACATATAGTGGATGTTGTCACAGCTGGACTATTCCTCAGAGATTTGGTCTTGTGCTGCAGTGACACACATAACAGCTATACAAATGGTCCAAAACAGAGCAGCTCAATGTGCACTTCGCTGTACATTCAGAACTTATGTGAACTAGATGCATGATACATTGTCCTGCTAAAGGTAAAAGATACATTTACAGCATCTTTGTTAAAATTGATGAGAAAGATGTTTTAAAGTGCCACAAGTTCTTTATCTGGGGCTTTTTTGTACTATTGTTTTGGATATAATTAGTTGCTTTATCGTTTATGGATATTATTCTATGTTGGATTCCATCGACTCCAGGAAGAAAAGATGTACAAGTTGCTTCTAATGCAGATCTAAATAAATAAATGGAAATGCTCAATGATGTTACTAGATATAATTTTGAATTATCTACAGTTTCTGCAAACTGAAGATTTACATCCAGAAATAAAAAAAACCCTCCCAGTTATTAAACATCTGTCACTGGAAGAATTACTGTCATTACTCAAAAACAGGTAGACAACCTGTCAAGGTTACAGAGTCCAATATAGCTTAAGTTGTAATGTTGTACCTTGTAAATCTGACGTCAATTGTACATGAATTACTTTCATTTTTCAGAAATTCAAAAGTTTTGGAGACACATCTGCATGAATAAGAAATATGTAGAGTTAAAAAGGGCAATCCCAAGGTTTCCTGCTAGGTTTACCAGCTGGAGGACACAAGCAGGGTTTAGAGGTATTTTAGGTAAAGAACATTTCAGTAGTGTAGATATTGTGTTTAAAGTTAACATTTGGCAAAAGCCTGTTAGTTTCTATGTAGTCTAGTCAGTGTATTTAGTTGATTTTATTCATTCACTGTATTTATGTAGCATTTTTGTAGACAGTCCCTTTACTTCGACCCAATTGTAATGCAGTTCAGTTCACTAAAATCACTGGTATGATGCCAGTTTGTGAAAAAGCTGCAGCTCCTCCCTTTGATTCAGGCCTCTTAGTGATAGTGGCACGTGACTCATTTGCATGTTTTCACTGTTTCTCCAGACATCTGCTGTTCTGTGTAAATAACATCGTCTCAAAGTCACATCCTAAGTAGAACAATCAGTTTTAGTGAGATTGCTATTGAGGAAAATGCTTGCTTAGCATGGATGCTGTTTAAAGCAGTGTCCTAGTTCACCTAATGACACATGGGAACTACTATCCTAATTTGCCAGCCTTTGAACAGTTTTAGGGCTTATTGTGTTGCTCGAGAACAGCTAAACTACAGGATTAGTGGAGCAGCATTTTGTCACACTTTTTACTTCATCATTGCATTTTTTATTTTATTAATTTCCTGTTAAGGTTTGCAGAAAAGGGGACGGAATTTTTTTTCTCTAAATCTATATAGTTTATTTTTTTACTACCAGCAGCAGTGAGAATATAATCAGTTTGGGGCAGAAGTTTTCATGTTGGAATTGAGACCAACCCTCTTCTCTATCTATGTTTTTATAGAGAACATCATGTTGGCATAGATTCTCCTTCAACCAGGATACGGTGATCCTAAAAGTTAATATGCCAACTGGTAGGTGGTTCACTTCTCATCCAAAAGGCTTCTTCAGGTCTGATTGCAGTTGGGAGTTTATATGTAGAGGTTTATGGGTGAGCGACGCGTTCACGCAGACCTTTGAGAAACATTTGAGACTGAGGAAGACAGGATGGAAATGATCTGCTCCTCCTTTCATTGCATCGTACCTTGACTTCCTCATGAAAACATCAGAGTGAATCTCCAAACTGACAGTTGACACTGACTGCTGATAAGAAACCTCCACTACACCTTACAGCTATGAGAGTAACTGCATATGCATCAATATTAGTTCACATTTGTTCTGTGAAATCTGTTATTCTCATAGAATATTGACAAGAAGTAGTTTTATATTACTCATGATCCATGGTCGGGTCATACCAAAACTTTAAAAATGGGACCCAGTGCCTCCCTACTTGGCACTCAGCACTAAGGAGTTAGATTGAGGGGTTAAACCACCAAATAGTTCCTGAGTGCTGCCGTGTCTGCAGCTCACCGCTCCCAAAGGGGATGGGTCAAAGAACAAATTTCACCAGTGTATGATGACTAATGGGATATTAAAGTGACAATGTGTAGTTTTTACCATTAATCTCTGGAAATATCCAGCAAAATGTTGTTGAAAATTACTTCAATGATGCCCAGTTGTTGAAAAATATCGGCGGCTTTGTAACATATAACCATAAAAATCAGGTCTAAAATTCATTGGAGCGGGTCTAAGTCTCTGGGTGACGCCATATTAGACGCAATGTTTCCTTCTACGGGAGCCCGTGAGGACAAAATGCATTTACAGATTTGTAACAAGCGGTTACAAAACTTTCACCATTCATAAACGTTGTTGTTTTACACATTTACCTCTTTGCCCGTGATGAAAGGGAGTCTGAAGTCATTTTGCTGGAGGTTGCGCTCCCAGGTATTTTTGACCCTAATAGCCATTCGTTGGTAAGGTCTTATTCAAACGCAAACATGCTGCTTGCTTGCTATGATTTAGGTATGTACTGCCCCCTATCACCAGGAAAAAAACACACAGTCGCTTTAATTTTTAATCTTCATACATGTTGTAAGTTTGAGATTATCTATGTTATCTAACTGAGGCTAATTCACTGCACCAGTTTCAATGTGTCTACAGTGCAATTTTCCAAAAGTGCTGGGAGGAAACAAATCATATTTAAGCAATAACCCATGAGGAGCTGAATTTGACAGTTATTTTTAGAAGAGCTTAAAGGCATTGTTAGAAACTCTTATGAAAGAACTGTCACACTTCAGCCTTGAGTAGCTTTTTGCTTTTGTCAAATGAGTGCAATGAAGAAATAATGTGAAACTTTTATTTCAGTGACATTCCACGATATTCCAATAAGGTTTTTTGGTTCCAGAAAGTTGTCAGAACATGGTACGAAAATAATTCAGATTAAACATATAGTAAGGAAAAAAGACTCTAAATGTCAACAATAAGGACAAAGTAAAGATGTTTCATTTTGTTTGGTGATACTAAAATGTCTACTTTAATCATTTTTCAGCTCACCAACAGCGTGTTTGAGCCCAAGGTTTAAGGTTATGGTTTTGTAAAAATTAATTTCTATAATAAAATGTAGGCCAGCTACATAGTATCTTTATTTAAGTGTGTTTTTTTTTTATTTATGAAATATTTTAATTAGCAAATGAGAACATCTCTTTGGGCATTAGCCAATTTAATAAACCAAGCATTACCACATGCTGAACATATTTACGGAAATGCTGAGTGATTAAAATATATATTTTAGTTTAAAAACACATCAATAACTTTTTTTATTATTTGCATATTGGAATCATTAATATGACTGAACATAGATGAGAAAGTATTATAGAATATACTTCCTATAGAAAATATTCACAGCTAAATCTAATTAAATCTTAATTTTAAATGTTTCATTTCAAATTCATTGAAGCCGTGCATAAAAGAAAATTATAATTATATTTTTCCGGTTGCTTAATGGACCAGACTGTCCAAATTTCCATTTAAGACAGAAGCTAAAAGCAGCGTACTTTAATCCTGAGAGGAGGTTTGGTCGTGTTTACGACATGAACGGCTAACAAGGATGCTCTGACCTGCACCGGCGTCTGAGCTTGAGTGCTTTGAGAATATTCAGCTTTCTTACCCACATCCACCAAAGACTGCAGAAGAGGAAAATGAGAAATGCTGTTTTATAATGAGAGCCTAAGGCAGAGACATGTCTTTTAAAAAAATCTGTCATTACATATTCTCCTAGTAATACTTCAGTTAGAGGAGCACACTGAGAACTTGTGCTCTTTGAAGAGGTTCAGTCAGTTCTTTAATGTTACGGATCCAGTGTACGTTTGTTTGTGATTCAGGGTTTAGCTTACATCCTGTAATTTCGTGTTCAGAGATTTTATCGTTTGAGCAGCAGCTGTTCCAGTGGATTTTACTTGTGGCTGTATTTCATCAAAACAAACATTGATCCACAAATGACTGCGCTTTTAGGCTTTGCTGACAAAATCAAAACTGAGTTTATTTGCAAAACATCTGAAGTAATTGTGGGTTAGAAGACATTAGCTAAATAACTCCTGTTGCTATCTAAAGAATCTAAAGCAAATGTGAGAGTGACGCTAAAGCCAGTCCAAAAAAACAAAAAAACATTCAAATGGTTCAATATGTGTCACAGTGAAGTTCAAATTCTGGATGATGTTTCACACACACTTTACACTAAACTGATGCAACACAGGAGTTGTTTCAGCAATAAGGTGTGTGTACATTACAGAGCAGAGACTTCCATGTGTGTTCTTGGTGCAATGAGCCTGTAGACAACAGAGATGTGGCTCATTCACAATCTTGGAGGGAATGAGCTGAAGCACGTTGATATTTTTGTGTTGGGTTTGGTTTTTATAGAACAGCAGTTAGGATTGAGTTATTTGTCCTAATGGAAATACACTGCCTGGCCCAAAAAAGGTCACACTAATATTTTGTTGGACCGCCTTTAGCTTTGATTACAGCACACATTCTCTGTGGCATTGTTTCAATAAGCTTCTGCAACGTCACCAGATTTATTTCCATCCAGTGTTGCATTAATGTTTCACCAAGATCTTGCATTGATGATGGTAGAGTCTGACCGCTGCACAAAGCCTTCTCCAGCACATCCCAAAGATTCTCAATGGGGTTAAGGTCTGGACTAGCCTGGCAAGCCATCCTATATATGTGAATATATAGTCTGGCCACGAACCACTGACGGCTCTCAGTCGTGAGGCGGGATCTACGGTTGTCTTTCAAAATGTCAGCACGCAATTGGATAGCGCTAGGACCAATCAGAGTGATGAACAACATGACGTAATCACGGCGACGGAAAAGCGGGAGGCTTTAATACCGTCTAGCTTCAATGATTTCTGTCGTTTTTGTATGAAAAACACGCGAATATCAGGTGTACTGGGACATTGCACTACTTTGTTTGATAAAAATAAGAAGCCGCTAAGTATAGCCGACAGACTTACGCACGTTGGAGTCTAAATAATCCAATGTTGATGACAAAGCCGTTTCAAACGAACGTGTTTTCCGAGTTGCCGCCATGTTGCTTGGGTTCGCGGCGTTCGCGGCCGCAGCGCTGACGTCATCGGCTACTCCCGCTCTGTGATTGGCCCATGATATAGAGCGCTGTGATTGGCCCAACCAAAACTATAGCGAGTTGTGATTGGATAGACACAGCAGTGGTTTGGGCTGCGAGGGTTCCAATGAAGCGTGCCTAGACCAAACTCTGCAAAGCAAGAATTGGTCTAGTTCACTAGGCTAGGTCTGGACTCTGTGGTGGCCAATCCATGTGTGAAAATGATGTCTCATGCTCCCTGAACCACTCTTTCACTATTTGAGCCCGATGAATCCTGGCATTGTCATCTTGGAATCTGCCCGTGCCATCAGGGAAGAACAAATCCATTGATGGAATAACCTGGTCATTCAGTATATTCAGGTAGTCAGCTGACCTCATTCTTGGAGCACATCCTGTTGCTGAACCTAGACCTGACCAACTGCAGCAACCCCAGATCATAGCACTGCCCCCACAGGCTTGTACAGTAGGCACTAGGCATGATGGGTGCATCACTTCATCTGCCTCTCTTCTTACCCTGATGCACCCATCACTCTGGAACAGGGTCCATCTGGACTCATCACACCAGTTTTTAATAATGCGTTGGACAGTTCTGAACCCAGTTTTAGTCGTTTCTGCAATCTCCTTAGATGTTTTCTCTGCTTGATGCCAATGATGTGACCCTTCTCAAACAGACTAACATTTTTTCCACGACCACCAGATGAGTCTTTCCACATGGTTGTTTAAGAAATGAGAAGCAACTCATTGCACCAGTTGAGGTTAAATAACTTGTTTCCAGCTGAAAGATCATCGCCCATGCAGTAATTATCCAATAGGAGGCTCCTACCTGTTTGCTTAGTTAAATCCAGGTGGAGACTTTTTTGGGGGGGCTGACTGTATTTCAGATAGTCTGGTTTGGCTTCGATAGTTGGCGCTGATCATGGCCTCCTACACTAACAAACATTTGTTGTTAGTTGGTGTTGCTATACCACAACTTTGTAAACAAATAATTGCCCCAAACTTCACCCCCATTGCAAAGTTGACCTAGTACAGAAATAGAGCAATCTTCCCAAAAAGAAAGAAAAGATCAATAGTCCACTCTGCCTCCAACATCTTAATGCCACTCTCAGTGGAGAAGGATGTGCCAAAGTGATGGGCTCTCTGTCAGTTACCACACATCAGAGGAGTTTTTAATTGAGGCCCCAAGGGGGCCGGGAGGGAAGAGAAAGATGCTGAGAGACAGTTAGCCTGGCCCATGTTGGGAGACGATGCACTCACCCACTTGGGTTTCTGCACCATGTCAAAGGTCAGGCACTTTACCACAATATATATTCTCAAAGAAGCCTTCTGAAAACTGATGGTGGCATATGCCATGTTGTATTTTCATCTTTTTGTTTTGCTGGGGTGTGCAGGGCACCCTCTGCTTCAAGACTGATTGTTTCACTTCAGCACATTAGGTTAGGATCTGTTGGTGTAAGAAACATGAGGGGAGCTTTATGCCTCCTGGTAATTAGTAGCTTTATCACGGTGTGCAGCAGACACTACATGAGTTTGTGTTCGCTTCTGTTCTTTTCCACTCCTGCACCACAAATCTGAGATCTTGTTTTGACTGAAATGCCTGCCAGTCTCTTTTCTGTTTTATGAATTTTCCGCCATGTCCTTCCACAGCTGACTTGTCTTATCATTAGGATGGGGACTCTGCTGGCATCGCCTGCTTTGTAATTTTCCTTTTCACCCTTTTCACACCAGTGCTTCTTGTGTCAGAGCTGCAGCGCGTTTTCAGATATTCCTCACACTAGCTGACATGTTTCCTCATGGTTTGCTTTTCTTAATGTAGCTGTCTGACTGCATTTCCTCAACCGCCCGGATTTTTTATGCATGCAAACGCGTGTTTGTTTTAGAGAAAACCCCAGCCTTATTGGGTAACATCCAATAACCTGATGCTCATGGTGCACTTTGACGTGACATTTATAATTCATTCTGTATCAGAAAAAATAGTGTTTTCAGATCCAGATCAGGGCATGTATCTCTACTGGTGTGAGGTTTATCCTGGTTGTATCTCCCCCCTGCACCCTCCGCTGGTGTTTGCATATTCCACCAAAGAGCTCATCTCACTTCCTTACACCCCTGTGCCTGTAACGTACCCTCTGCCCTGCTAACGCGACAGTCATGTGGTTGGTTCACAGCTTTATATTCAGATAATTTGCTGGTCTACTGGGTGTGGGATTACTTTTAGCTTCTAAGGTATGAAAAAAATTCACTCCAGTCTTGAACTGAACATGGATCCATGTTACCTTTAAGGACTCTTCTGCAGCACTGCCTGTTATTTATATATAACATTTATATAACCCTATCCCTTTAAATAAAAAATAGAAACATCTTACTGAGCTGAAGCTAATTAAAACACAAAAGGAAAATATCAGTTCAATAGTCAGTTTTATAAATGTAAATTAAACCACGATGACTTGAAATATTTTAAGAGTAACTTTGTGAATTACTGAAAGACGGTTCGGTGCAGCAGGTCCTTTCAGGATTTGATATATTTTGGCTTGATTACATTAGCAAACAACAAATCATCTTTTAGAAACCTTGCTCCTGATTGACAGGTGTTATGAGGTTTATTAAGCAGGTAAGTATGCAGCATTACTCTATCCCATCTTTCTGTGAGCGAGGCCACGTTGACAGTCTGTCGTTCCCCCGACTACTCAAACTGCTGAGCATGAAGCTCGGAGGAAGAACAGAAGTGTGCTGAGCAGAACCAGCTGTCCAGACTCAGAGGTGCAGCTAATTCAAAAGAACCCCAAATTCAGAAAGACCTCCTGAATCAGTCTGAACCGTTTAACAACCACAGACACAAGAAAAGGGACATTTTTTAAGTTTTTTATACATTAAAGGCTACATTATACTGCAATTTAATGATAGTTAATCTGTCAGTAACGGGTCATATGACATTATTTATCATGTTTATCATGAGAGCAACAGCATAACGTTGAGGCTTCTCACCCCTGGACGTAAAACTCAGAAGGCAGGTGATGGAGGACGCTATGCTAGGGCTAAAACAGCAGGAGAGGCTAGAAGCCAGGCTCAACAGCCGAGACAGGGGGACATAAAGATACATGACATGGTTCCAGTAGTGGAGGAAGATTTTTCATCAATGATTCAATTTGTGGAAAAGTTATTGCATGAAATTTAGTTTGTTTTATAAAAAAATAATTACAGCAGACAGTAGCTGTTTGCTTTGTATCAGTCCTGCTGGCAGATGTGTTGTTTTTCAATTCAACACCAATCTGGACCAACTTTCAAATTCAGTCAGTCCCTGTGTGTATGAGTGCATGTGGTGCCGTTGGACAGCAGAGGGTATTCACCTATTGACCACTCAGATTAAACTTTTGCTGTATTGCTCAGACATCTGTAACACATCTGTAATCACCCTGAATCCAGAGGTGTGCTCTAAAGGCTGCAGACCTCTGGACTGAGCCAGCCCTCTCCTGAAGGAAGGTCAGCAGCACCTCGGCAGGTCCGAGAGACAGTTTACAAGCTCAGGGTAGAGTAAGAAAAACTTCATTGTGATTCAATCACAGCATTTATGCACTCCCTGGCTAATGTTAGCAGTTCTCCTGCTTCTGTTTTCACATGCTCGTGTCACTGGGTCACTCACTGTCCCTTCAACCTTCACACACTCACTAACTCATCCACCTAACTCCCTCGCGTGCCCTCCATCACTCCCCCCACCACCAGATGGCTTTTATAGTTCTCCCGCTGAGAAAAAAAGAGGGCTGTTAAGAACTTTATTCCTATAAATGCAGAGCCATTACTCTGTTTAATGTGCAAGTCTGCACATCGTACACTCGTGTTTGCCACAAGCCCATAGCGTCAAGGGAAGGGCAATAATGTCAAACAAATTGTGTAAGTAAATGGGCGCTGGGTTGTCCTAGAGATCAGCACATTACCTCTCCGCATGCCAATAAGACACTGAGGTAGCATCTTGCTGAAAAGCTATTTACTGAAATTCAAAAAAGGGGGAAGGCTCAGAGCAAAGATGCTGACAGGATGGAAACCTGTCACCATCAATCTCAGTTTGCCAAGTTTTCTTTCTACAAGTCAGCTCCTTGTCTTTACCCAGAGAGGAGAAGCGTTTCTAGAAATATTACAAGAGCAGCTGGTGGGGCTGCATTCTGTAATCAGAGGGTTTTTTCTACTGCAGCAGAGCAGGGAGGGAGGGGTTTTTACAGATTTGATGGATACCTTTTGAGGTTGATAATAAAAGCATGTAATTGAATCTGAAGCTGAATCAAATCCATAGCCATTGGTTTAGCATCATCCCAATATTCATGCTCATGTATTTCATTTTGGCTAATCGGTGTCCACTGACTCAGAGGCACTAAATTTCACAGAAAGGGAATGGAGACATTTAAATCACCAAAGTTAGTTCATCCATTCCCACTAAGCTAATTCACATCAGTCACCTCTTGAATGTAATTGAAACATGAACATCAGGTTTGTCTCATCTGATTTACTTTGTCTTATAGTTTCATCTAAACAAACATCGTCATCTGTGTCAGTGTGACCAGGTCCTGTGGAGGCCTGCATGGGCCCAGTCCACCTCCGGGTCAGCACCTAGGCCACATCACTCCTCTGTGATCAACTCGTCACCTCTTCAGGTCCACCTTCTTTTTTCTGCTGTTTCCACATCCAGGCAGGATAAAACCAGCTTGTTCGTTGTGACAATGAAAGAAAAACCTAATTGACTTTTCCTCTCCTCTTCCTCATCTCTGCAGCTTGTCTGCAATGAGCTTGAGGCTTTTCTTAGCCCGAAGCCGTCCTTCTGTCAGGGGACATTATTCTTCTTTGGTCCCAGCTTAAGAGGCTAGGTTTCTCGTAGGCAGGTAAAACTGGGGTGACAGAGAGAAAGCAGCTTTGATCTCCACTGTCTTTACGTTGCAGAACCAAGATGACAGGCAAGAGAGTCTTTGGAGCACTTTATTCCACCAAAGGTGCTGGAGAGAAAACACTCAGGCTTGTAAAAAGGCCTGCAAATCTTGGCTCTCACATTCACTGAAGCCCAAACAATACCTAAGCTGGCACCTTGTGAGTCCCCTATAGGGTCTTCCTGGGACTAAGGTAGCTTAATTCCTGGCGTTGCGCCCTGCGTTCGAGGCTCCATATGGAGCTGGGTTATCATTCTCCTACTGGCCTCCATTAAATATCTATTTTTACCATTCTGGTCTTCTGTGGCCTCCTATAGAACACTAAACAGCAGCACCTTATAAGAAGTATTCATCATGAGATGACTCCAGGTGGTTATTGTGACGTAAATAATGCTGTAAACACCAACTGGTAATCAGTTTTAGTTTGTTTAGTAAATACATTTAATGGTTCTCAACAAAAGTTTTCAGATGGGAACAAAGACGAATGTTATAGAAACCCTTCAACAGAAAATAAAACTGTAGCCGTAACACTGACCGTTTTTTAATTTTGTTTTCTGAAATGGTATTGCAATGTAAAATCTACTGAGCCTATTTCAAATATATTTTAAATTCCCAGTTAAGGTTTTGGGTTCTCCTTTCATTCATTTCTCATAAAGTCTATGACCAAGAACTTGGCTGCAGTATTTTCCATTATGGAAAATAAGGTAACATTTAAATAAAAGAGTAGTTCAATTTACAAATCCAGAGATCAAAATGCATCTAAAAGAAATTATACAAAAACAATCATCACTGATTTGAAATAATACATTTTATATTGGATTGTGAGACCTGGTGCCTAACTCCAGCAGTCATCAGGAGAAAGGCGGAGTTCAACAAGGACGTGTCCCAGGGACACAGAGACAAACACCTAGTCACCGTTCAGAGTCACCAGTTAATAACAGACATGTTTTCTGGCTTGTAGAAAGAAAATTTGGAGAAAAGGCTGAGTCCGGGGATTCATGCTGTTGCTACCCCCCACACCACCAGCATACACTTGGTTACAGTATAAGTTCATAGGGCCTGTTGCTTTTCCTTCCAGAGTTTTAAACTCAGATAATCTCATAATGAGATATGATCAACTCACAGCCATTTTGGTGAATATTGACAGTAAAGTTAGAAGTGCTAGTCTCTGACACAAGTCAGTGACTCGATGCAATCTGCTGGCTTTCCTTATAGTGGAACACTAATTGGCATAATGAACTGAACTCAATTAGAATGTTTACTTTGTGAAGTGCCTTGAGACGACTCTTGTCGTGATTTGGTGCTTTATAAATAAACTTAATTGAACTGAATTGGTCTCACTCGGTTTAGGGATCTGTGAGCACAGAATATGTGTTGGGGATGAGTCTTCGCTCAAACAACGTGATATTTTTTTATCAGTATGTAAAACACTGTCAGAGTTCTTTAAAATGTTTTTGTTTTGTAAGTTTGATCTGCTGTGGTGAACAAACACGAACAAGTTCACACGCAAGAAAAACTATTTGGCCTGTAAAAGACGATGAGTGTGATTTTTTTTTACTCGTTTTATTTTGAACAAGGTTAAATAATATTGAATTCACAAAAAAACAAGGAAAAAACACAACAAATGTTTTCTGTGGAAAAAAAATAATAATAAAAAAAATACCTTACCATATAAAACTTTCCAACTTATATCAAAGTATCACAAACTAAAATTGTTCGAAAAGGAATAGGAAGAAGCACCTATCCCTAAATTACTTTACACACTTTACAACAACTGAGGGCAACATCACAATACAACAACACAAAATATCAACATCAGAGTATAACAAAATTAATATGTCACTACCGTTTATGTATTACTCATTCTTACTCTTGTCTGTATCTGGAGAAAATTAGTTCTTTGTATAATTTTTTAAATTGCAATATATTTATACTTTGTTTGATAGTTTCTTCAAAACTGTTCCATAATATAACTCCACTGACTGACATACACATACTTTTAAGTTTAGTTCGAGCATAATGCTGTTTCATATTTAATTCCCTTCTCAGATTATATCCCCCTTGTCTTTCTGCAAACAACCTTTGAATATTATCAGGCAGTGTTTTTTATTGACTCTATACATGAATAATGCATTCCTAAATTCTATCAAATCTTTAAACTTTAAAATTTGCAATTTTATCAACAATCTATTGGTATGTTCTTGGTATCCAACATAGCTAACCCACCTTATGGCTCGTTTTTGTAACGTACAAAGTGAATATAGGGTGGTTTTATAGGTGTTTCCCCACACTTCAACACAGTAAGTTAGATAAGGTACTATCAGTGTAAAATACAATATATATAATGCCTTTTGATTCACAAAATGTCTTGCTTTTCCCAACACCCCAATACTTTTTGTTATAGCAGACATCAAAAATGATTCTTCAGAGTCACTAAACACTAAATTATGTAATTATTTTAATGCACGTATAATTTATAAAGAAATAACCTTAATATTGCATTTTTTCCATTGACTTTTCAGACTAATGTTTATCTTGTGAGCAGCTGAAGTAAAATAAGATGTGTTTCTATTTCATATCTGTGTGGGTTTGCCATGAGGAGATTTGACTGACCTGCTGTAACCCAAAGCTGCAGTGTTCAGTAAATGATTTGGTAATGTAACTGCATACTTAGAATGTAATATATATGTTAATAAGGAAGTTATTTTCTTTATATGCACCGTAAACTTCCATCTGTTTGTTAGACGTGGTCTGAAACAACTAGATTCATCTGGAAAACTCTAATTTGTGGTTGTCCACAATACTTCCAAACCTCTCTAAAGTAATACTTTCTGTTCATTTGGTATTAATGAATGCAACTTATTCTTTGTGCACGTTTAAATCCAAATGAATAAAGTGATTTTTTATAATTGGAGCACCTCTTTTCTAGTCTGCAGAGGCTGGATAATCTTACAGTGAAGCCCAAAGCTCTCCATCCTTCCCCCCGTTTCACAGAAGGAATAAAACTGGGGAAAGGAGAGGATAGGTAAACAGAGCCATTAGAGACAAATCTATTTCTGAAGAAAACAAAATCACATCATCAAACAAGAGAAAAAGAAAAATATGACCCTGCAGCCCTCTGGGCCCCAGCGTTCGGCGGACTATGGCATTTGTCTTTATCAGTCCGCCTTAAGGGAGGGAGAGAGTGGTGGGAAGATGTGAGAGTAAAGAGATTGAGAAAGACCGTGAAAACAAAGAGCTGTGCACTTTCTTTACTCATCACAAAATGTCACACACATCTGTTGTTTTCTAACTTCATGAGACGTTAACTGTTTGGATAATATATAATGTTCCTTTTTCATACTTGTTTTCGTGGCTTTTGCCGCCTGTGGGTTTCAAATGGTCATTCTTTAAATATAGCATAGTGGAGCACTTTGTGAGCAGAGTCACAGTCTCATCAGTCATGCCCACCCTGGGGAGGCTTACGCAGCTTCATCAAAATGACAAGATTGACTTTCCAGATTTTATCCTTTCACTGTGACATTTTGTTGTTTATCCACTTTACAGGAGAAGGACCAACACGTCTCTGCAGCACCTTGAGCCTCCATAGCTGCATCCATTTAGCTAAAACACAAGGTCTTGACCTCAAAAGGACAACAGATTTAAAATGTACTTTTATTGTCATTTTTATAATGTAAATGTTATGTTAATGCCAACAGCATACTTACATGTTCACAGCAACACTGCTGTTATCAGTCAGTCTGATGTTATCATTTGTTTTGTAACTTTTGCTATCAAGCGACTATTTGGTAATCATCCCTACATATGTTTCAGTAGTTTTTTTTAAGTCTGCGTTGCAAAAGCATACATTTTCATTCAATGGTGACATTTTAGTAGAAGTTATAGAATTAATGTGCACACAAGTTTCATATCCATCCAGTCAAGCATCTGAGGCGTGGAGGGTAATCCACCTGCTCCCTCCAGTCATTAGGATTCATTGTCAGGGAATCACAAATGTCATGGCAGTCCATCTAATAGCTCCTGAAAGTGGACCAATGGGCTGACCAAATGATTGCCATCCCCAAAAGTCTTAACTTTCCTTTTTTCATCATTATGAATCAGGTGTATTTTCTTTGTAGCAGAATGGACTGGATTTGAGAGAGGGAGATCCATTTTGTCGGGATTGTAATGTAGTCTGTCCTCTGTCATAGCCGATGCCAACTCCTTACAAATGCTTTATCATTACGTCTCTCCAATGCCATTCATTTTTCAGACTGATTTTGTTCCTCCATCCTGCCTAAAGTGAGCTCTCTCTGAAGAAGGACTGTATGTGCTGCAGCCTGACTCACAGCTATTTAGTGGCTCTGCTTTTTTCCTCCTTTCTTCTCCTTCTATTCAGTTTGAATCCCCCTGGGAAATTTGGCTATGTCTGATATCTCTCTCTCCCTTTTTGCCCAGCTGACCAGGTTTTATTCCCCCTCATCAGTTGGCAGTGTGCCAGGATCCTTTAACTAACTCAGCCAGTTAATTGTCTGCAAAGTAATTTGAATGTATTAATGCAGTGCTGGATAGCTAAAACACATCTGTATGTGGAAGTCAACATTCAACATTTTTCCCTCCATGTGAAAAAAGAGCTGTTACAACACTTTGTGCCTTTGGCCTTCAGAAAGCAGAACCCTTTTGGGGATATTAAGAATCTGGAGAATATTAAAGCAAAAACACGAGAGCTTCTGACGTGTGAGGAATGTGCAGCAGAAGGCATGGCGGTTGTGACTGTGCCAACATCCTGTGAACACCGAGCCAATGCTTTCTGAGTGAAATGACAACACGGTCTTGCTTGTGCGACTGTTAAGCTATCTGCCATCTGGGCACAACTGAAGGGCTCAAAAGTCTTAATTGGACACGAGTAAAGAAGCTCTCACTGTGTTCACATTAAACAAAGGTACACACTAATTTGTGTTTTCTCTTGTTCTTCCAGTGTGTCTGAGAGCAACGCCTAATTTGGGATGGGTGTGAGAATGGTAGCAGTAGTCATTAGTCGTAGTCTCATGTTGTGTCTTACTAGTTTGGCTGTATGGATTGTTTATAATTTTAGTGCCGAGGCGCTTTAATCAGGAAACTGGTGGAGGAATGGTGATGAAATCCGCAGTGACAGTTGTACTCTTATTTTAGCTCTATAAGGCTGAATAATGAGATTCTCCCCCCACCCCCCACCCTCTGCTTCAGGTCAGAACATTGCATTCCCCCCAGTGGCTCTCTGGGTAACCATTGGCCTGGCTGTGTGTCTGCTGGTGCTGCTCGTTGCTCTGGCTGCCGTTTGCCGCAGGAAGATCAAGGAGAGCTGTGAGGAGGCCAGGAGAGAAGGTAGAGTGGAAAAATCTGGCATGTTTATTCCTGTCTATTTTCTTATTGTTTATAATGGATGAATTTTGTAATTCTCAACCCCTGCAAATCAAAAATAAAGTGTTGTTTATTAGTCGATAAGCCTCAATACATCAACTAGGTTATGAAAACATGCTGATGATGTTATATATATTTTTGTGTGAGCATCACAGTGATGTCAGTAAAAAACAGGAAATAAGGAAATAATAACTAAAATAGTACAAAAACGAAGGAGAAACATCTTTATGTGAAGTTGGCTATCAAAACAGAATTAAAACGACCTCAACTTTATAGAACATCGTTGTCAAATCAGCCCTCTGAAGAGAGGACCGTGCTCCCCGTGGGTTACCATCACAGCGGGAAAGAAATGTAGGTGTCTGCGATAGAGAAGGGAAGGCAGGCTATGGAGGCAGCCATTCAAACCACCACTACCTAGCTCTGTGTGTATGTGAAAAACAGCTGGTGTACTGACACTGTGATCTCTGGTCGTCCCTGTTCACCAGACATTGAATAGTTTTACCTTCCAAGGGAGGTTACTGCCGTCATTTACATTATAAAAATCTCAAAGCGCTTACAGGGAAAAACCCCCAGTGATTATGAAAAATTAAAAGCTTTACTAAAAAGAAATGTTTTTAGTCCTTTTTTGAAGTCTTCTGTATGTTGGAGTGCCCTTAAACTCTCAGTGAGGGCATCTTTAACCAATCCCTGCCACAGTCGACTGTCCCAACCTGTCTCAAGTGTCGGCAATCACACATCCCCAGCTCTGAGTCTCAGCACTGGCACACCCCAGGGCTGTGTACTTAGTCCATTGCTCTACTTCCACACATGACTGCACCCCTGTCCATTGGAACAACACCAGGGGTGGACTGGCCCATCTGGCATTCTGGCATTGCCCAGGTGGGTTGCTTACCCAATGTGGTCCGGTCCAACTGACAACCCTCCCCCGCCCTGACAGCCAGCGCACAGAGTGCCCCCGCTCTTACGACCGGCGGATGGAGTACTTTCCGCGAGCCAACTTTCTGGGAGTTAACGTAGAGGAAAACCTTTCCTGGAGTACGAACACCTCTGAGCTTTTGAAGGAGGCCCAACATCGACTGTACTTTCTCAGAACAAAAATAACATCACTCAGAGGCTGCTGGTGTCCTTCTACAGTCTCCATCAAAAGTATTCTAACACACTGTATTTGCATCTGGTACAGCAGCTGTACAGCAGCCCAGAGGAAAGCCCTCCAGGGGGTCATTAACACCGCCCAAAATATCGTCGGCAACCATCTCCCTTCAGTGGAAGATCTTCACAGCTCTTGCAGACTCAAAAAGAGCCCAATCACATGCAGGGGAAACATCCTATCCTGGCCTCTGCCTGTTTGAGCTACTGCCCTCAGGTAGATGGTACACAGGACAACTGCAGCAAGGACAAAAAAGTTCACACATAGCTTTATCCAGCTGCCGTATCCTGTCTCAATGCTGTGAAGAAATAAATGGTCACCGTGAAATCTGAGTATGTCTGCTTTTTGTGATTGTGTGAGCTAAGGCCGCTGTTTTTAGATATTTCTATAGTGTATAGTCGGATGTTTTATTGTATGATGCACCGTCTGGAGAGCACTTCTCTATTTTGTTGTACACGTGACAATAACAAAATAAATATATTCTATTTCATTCTTTCTAATCTCATTACAAAAGCATTTTTTGGGATTTGTTTTGCCTTTGTTAGCTACATGAGTTCTGAACATAAGTCAGCTGTAGGGTTATACTCAAAACTAAAACTTAACTTTCTTTTTTATTGCTTTCATCTGTTTATTCAGACAACATAACCTGCTGCAAACACAGTTGAAGAGCTTTCAAGCTCTAAATCGTAGCTGTTGATCATCTCAGGTTTTTTCAAGTTCCTTCTAGGTTTTAATAGAAATTCCTCAAACGCCTCACAACAACCTAACAGGTAAAATGCATCCTGTTGCAGCATGACGTGGAGCAAGGCAGGCTGAGCAGAAAACGATGATGAGATGTTAACTTCTCAAGGAACTTTGAAGATCCAGGGGGACTTTTGGTTAATGTGTGTAGCGGGATCTTGAATAGTGGGACACATTCCTGACAGAGGAACATCATTACTTGGCTTCAGTAATTAGCATTGCGGAATAGCCGAGTGTCGCCGCAAGTGCAAAAAGGAAAACTTTTGAAATGAGATAGATACTGCAAAGCCACCAGCTCCGCTGTAATGAGTTCTGCTCAGAGTGGAGAAGACATTTAAATAAAGGTCAGCCAGAGTCTGCGCCGGGGCCCAGAGGTTTAAAAATAAATATGGAAGTGACACAGACTCAGAGGAAAGAGTAAATAGCTGCATGGAACATATGAAATCAAATGAAAGGGAAAGAGAGAAATATAATGCAGTTCCTCCCCCGGGGAAGGGCCTCCAAGGTTTGCGGGGTCCTTTTCTTTAGTGGACTGGATGAGGAGGTACTCGTCTCGCCTGCAGCTCTAACACTGAAGGCAGTATTCATTATGAGGTCATCCACTGTCCGCCTTATTGAAATGTTAAATCTTATTTAGTCCCCTACCAGCAACATTCCTGGAGTCCTCAGGGTTTTCCATGCAAAGTTGAAGACGGTGAACACTGACAACTTCACAAATCATGCAGACTATTATACTCCTGATAGACTGATAGTGTAGGAAAATAGAAGTGAGGAGGGCTTAAGATGGGGTTGCTGTGCACACACCCTGAGCCGTTAGGAGTGCAGGAAGCAGGGATGTGCAACCTAATTGTGGTTGTCTTATCTTTTATTGGTATTCTTGGGTTTGGCCAGATTGAAGTTGACTTTCTGCTCACTGTGTCTGCGCAGCACGGGTAGAAGGGTCAGTAAAAGTGAAGAAGGGAGTAAGTCATTTTTCTTCCTTGTCATAATGTATGTGGAGCCCTGCAATGTGTAACATAAGAGAGCCGAGCAGCTGGTGGAGAAGCTCTACCCCAGAGGGGCCGTTGTGTCTCAGCTGCAGGATGACTCCGCTCTCTCACACATTGTGTTTTCATCATTCATCCCTCCGTTTGGCCTTCTTTACATAATGATTATGTAAAGAAGGCCCCGTTTGTAATAGATGCTTTCAATGACCCATCCAGAACCAGTGATCCATTGCTCCAAAGCTCCTTTTACATTCACACAAGCATGTGATTTAATCAAACCTTCTCTTGGGAACGAGCGTAATCGACGTGGGACACATTTCCTCTGTGTGAGGGAAGGAAGTCATAAGGGAGGCAGTGCTTTCCCACTGGGCTTTTACCAACAAGGTGCACATGGTTTACAGAGGTTAACCTTCAGATAAATATGGCTTATCCCAGGCCAAAAGCTATCATTGATCAATTTTCTGTGCATGTGACTCACATAAAACGGACAAGATTTATGTTACCCTAGTGTTTAGAAAAAAAACACTCATAAAAACAAATGTTTATTGAGTCCCTGATAGATGGTTTTAATAAGAAGTTGACATTTTTGCTGCACAAATGCAGAAGTGGTAATGTCATACGTCCTAATACGCATAATTATGCCACAAATCCACGTATTTTATACCACAGGTTTACAAACCATTTTCATTTCCTTACAATTGAGTTCCTCATGATGTCACAGCTGTTTTTGAGGATTTTTTTACAGACACGGCTTCGATTAGCAGCTGTTTCTGTCCACAGACTCTGCTGCCTTTGAAGTGTTTTGTCCAGCTTTTGCACTTCAGCTCTAACCACCTTCTTTCTCACCTCCACACAATGGGAATGCAGCCAGCGGGGGTTTAAAGTCGCATCCCTCTATGTTTAAGGGAGGCAGCTCTCACTCACTTCTCTCCGGGTGCCCTCGTATTCACCCTGACCTTAAGGTGCCTTTAAATGAGCCGCACTCTTCTATCAAAGCCGGCTTCCCCCCCAAGGTGTTTCCACCACTGCCACATTGGTGGGAATGGTTGGTGGAGTGGAAAAGCTTTCACACATCTGTATTAACTTCACTTTGCAATTCCCAAAATGTAAAAATAGTGTGTATATCACATTTTCAAGGTGCTTTTCAGGATTTCTTTTTCCAAAAGGTGCACATTTATAACTTTAACTTTAGAGGGACTAAATCCTGGTGGTACCAGCGATCAACCAGCTCCGGTGGCCTAGTGGTTGAGTGTCCGCCCCGGGACTGGGAGATCAGGGTTCGATTCCTGGTCAGGTCATACCAAAGACTTTGAAAAAATGGGACCCAATGCCTCCTCGCTTGACACTCAGCACTAAGGGGTTGGATTGGGGGGTTAAACCACCAAATAGTTCCCGAGCGCGGCCACAGCTGCAGCTCACCGCTCCCCACCATGGGGATGGGTCAAATGCGGAGATGTAATTTCACCAGTGTGTGATGAATAGTTGGGACTTTAACTTTGTTTTGGTTGATCTGACTGTATATTGTGAAGTGTTGAATCCACAGTACATGATGATAAAATGAGTTTGTTTTAAACAAGGAATCCTAATGCAGTGGGAGAGAAAAGCTAAGGATGTGCTTTGGCTGTTTGGATCCTAAAACGCAGCACGTTCTGCTGCTGCTGTACTAATGAAGATTTTTTTCCCTAATTTCCTGAGAGGATTACTGTCAGAGTCAAGGAAAACGGTGCCAGCATGCTGCAATGTAAACATGTACATTATGTTCCCTTGTTGTTAAGTTTTCTCAATAATTAGTTTAACCTCTAACATCGACAGATGAGTGTGAATTTTGAGGCTGATTGAAACAAATATCATGTTAGAGAAAACATGCTCAGCTCTGTGAGCTCTTTCCGTGCATCACGTCTGAGTCTGATAAGAGTGAGCCAACGGCTGAGGCCTAATGTGATTAGTGTGCTTGTGAAAGTGCTGCAGAAGGTTAAAGGTCAGACACGGTAGTGTGTGTGTGTGTGTGTGTGTGTGTGTGTGTGTGTGTCTGCATGTGTGTGTGTGTGTGCGTGCAGTGGTGTGTAGCACAAACAACCCTTTCATCACAGTTTGTCCTCTGAGCTGTGAAGGATTCACTCACTTGTATTGGATTGACAACGTTGTTGCTCCTGCTGATAATTATACCTGTTTCTGCTTACAGCTGAAGAGGCCAAGGAGCTGGAAGAGGAGGAATCAAAGACAGGTCAGTCAACACACACACACACACACACACACACACACACACACACACACACACACACACACACACACACACACACACACACACACACACACACACACACACACACACACACACACACACATGCTGTATCCTTTTGTGGGCAAGCAGCACTTGTCATGGTAAGTTTCCCCTTTAAAGTGGTACAGCATTTATACATCATCCTAGATGTCGTTTCAATCACAAACTCTCTCTCTCTCGCTCTCTCTTGATAGATAGATAGATAGATAGATAGATAGATAGATAGATAGATAGATGATAGATCGATAGATAGATAGATAGATAGATAGATAGATAGATAGATAGATAGATAGATAGATAGATAGATAGATAGATAGATAGATAGATAGATAGATAGATAGATAGATTTGCGTGATACTATTATCTATTATGTTCATTTTCATACCTGTGATAGTGTTGGGGGGTCCCACGTCTGTTTAATGCGCTATTCAGTTTTTGTGCTTCGGGTAGCGACAGAAGTACTGACTGGGTGTCGTTTTACGGCGGAATATGGCAAGCCAAAGGGATAAAAAAGCATGCATTCTAAACGCGCCTTTTGTCCACCAAAATGCGCGTCTTGAATGTGCGTTTTGATGCCAAAGGGGGCAAAAACTGGCCTGTTCTAAAAGCGAGCATTATGTCCGCCAAAATGCACGTCTTGAACAAGCGTTTTGGCGGACATAATGCGAGTTTAGAACGCGCATTTTTTTAATCTCTTTGGCTTGCCATAATTGTATAACGTAGACTGTAGCTATGGCAGATTCACCAAAGAAAGCTAGAAATCCCTTATCAGAGGAATATAGGAAAAGAAAAGAAGAACGTGATAGAGCAAGAGCAAAGACCAGAGTTATTATTGGGCCGTCTTTTCCTCGCTGGAGAGCTCTTTTAGAAAGAACGGCATGAACTATGGACTCTGACCTAGCCGTGCTGCTAATGGCTAGGTAAGTAATACATGATTTCACCAGGGTTGTTGTGTTTGGTCGGGCATAAAGTTGTTATACAGTCCTGATAAAACTATTTATTCAATGTGTGGAGGTGGAAAAGTTTGTTTTCGTTGTTTTGCCTGACATTAGGAATGTAAACATGCCGCTTTTGCCCGAGAGAGATTTAATGTTACGGCAGTGACATTACGCAGCAAGCCTCTAGAGGGCGACAGAGACCATATAACTGCAAAGTTGCAGAATGCTGCTTTAATGTTTTTATTTGTATATTTCTGTTTCATGTTGTACTTGCTCTGTTTTATCTGCCTGTTTATAAAGTGTCCTTGGGCATCTTAAAAGGCGCTTTTAAAATGTATTATTATTATTATTATTATTATTATTATTATTATTTGACATCTGGGATGATGGGGCACAAGGCAGAGAAGTTATGTGCCTGCCCAGTAACTGGAGAGTTGCTTAGTTTTTTGCTGTTGTTGTGCCCTTGGGCAACACACTTAACCCCCCCACCTGCTGGTGGTGGTCAGAGGGACTGGTGGCGCCTGAGTTTGTCAGCCTTGCTTTTGTCTGTGTGACAAAGGAAGAACCAAGCATAACAAAGAGAAAAATTAAACAAAATGATCAAAAGTTTAGTTCACTGCGTTACCAAGTTCCCACCAGCTTTGTACAAATAACTGACGTGTTTCATATTTAAACTGTAGGCTAACTCAGGTCAGCACTTTTATTCTGAACAAAGAACAGCAAGCAGAAACAACATCCTGAACCCTCCTGCTCAAACGGACAAGACACAGAGACACGTGAAACTCTCAGCTACATCAATTCATTTGAGACTATAATCCTAATTCCTGGCAGAGCTATGCAGGATCCAGGTGACTGAAAATAACAGAATTGAACATTTGTGGTCCACCATCTGAGCATGTTGTTGTGCTAGCAGACAGAGAAGGTGCAGCTTTTTATTATAAATGAAAGCATGCACATTTTGGACCAACATGTTTATCTAAATACTCAGAGACGTAAAGATCTGATAGCTGCAGCCCTACGGTTAACAGAGTCGTGGCTTTGGTTGGACCACTGATGATAAGTCACGTGTGTAACCGAAAAACAACTACAGGCGTTTCTAAGTAGTGTTTTTCTAATGACGCTCCTGTAAACCAACGTAACAGACCCCTACTTTCCTCTTACCTTTTCAACATGTTCCACAGGAGCTGCGGTACAACTTCTACTTTAACTCTCAGATCCAAAACCAGGTGATTACTTCAGAGCCAGGACTGCTGAGCAGTGTGCTGCTGGTGATCCAGGACACAATAGTGCTTTGTGGGCTTCTTTTTTGTGTGATTAGGCTGATTGTGATATTTTGCTGAGTAGAAATATGACCTTATGAGTCCAGAATTAATTTTTCCATTAGCACTCGGGGCAAGCTTCTTCTGCATTACCAGCTTCAGTGACTTCCCCTCACAGTCCTAAGCAGTTCTCCCTCAAGCATTAATGTCATTAAAGTTATTAATTTAACTGACTTTTTATTCTGATTGAATTATTTAGCCTTTCAGTGAACGCCAAAGTTAATACCATGTGATTTTAATAAGCAGAGAGGTGAAGGAGAGTCTCTGAGTGAAGGGGGACAATGGTTTTTATTCTCTATTCCCTTTCTCATGAATGTTTCAGAGCAAAATCTGTGCAGCCAAGAGCGAGGTCAGCCTTCTCACAACTAGCATGGCGTCATAGTTCAGCTTTGGCTAAAGGGGCTGGGAAATGGTGGCTGCACTCCCGTGACAAGGCAGAAACATGCAGCCAGGCTTGCCCTCTCCTCTCCTCGTCATCGTTGGTGCACCTGGAACAACCAGGTGGACATTCTGGGCGGTGAGCTTGTGAAGTCAAGCTAATGGCTCTGTCTTATGAGATCCCTTTCTAAGCACTCCAGACAGGCAGCTTTGTTTTGCCATCTGGCTTCAATTGCGCTGACAAAGCCAGAGGTTCCTGCACGAGACAAAAGAGCTAAAATGAGCCTCACTTTAATAAACCCAGGATGATGGGGAGCTACGTTTGTGTGTTATCTTAATGAGCTGTCCAAAGGAGAGTGTGCCTTCCCTTTCAAAGCCAGCCTGATTGGAACAATAAGCAGTGATAACTAGGGACCTGTGCTCATTCATTTGCTGTGGGATGGGATTGCTTTGTTGCATTTACTGCAGAAGCAAATAATGTTTAACAAACAGTGTGGCTCAAATTCTGAATCTATTTGTGGCTGCTAAAGGCAATAGCAACATTTTCCCCTGCTCACAAGCACATAGTAAATGACCTGAAGCAGACAGTAACACTGATGCAGAGACATGCAGGTGAGGTTCAGGTTCCCTTCTTTTTAAAAACACGTTCAGTAACCGGAGCATGATGTGCTGTTTAGAGTCAGGGAGGCAAAGCTCCTGTCAGAATCTGAATTCAGTTTGTGTGCACTACCCAGCTCTTGTGACCCAGTTCTTTCACCGACACCAAATCATTGGTAAAAGAGCAATTTAACACACCTTCTGAAAAGAGAGCAGGGTGTTAAAAACAGTTTTATTAACCCGTTTTAACTGAGGCAAGCTGTTCAGGAGGTGAAAGGTTGGAGAATATCAAGCTCTGTACCGCTGAGAGCAGAAAGAAGCTCCAGTCTGCTCACTATTCTGACTTTTTAATACGATAAGGCCACTATTCAGAGGTAGAGGACGGTTCTGGAATCACGCTGTAGCAGCTCATCAGTCTGGATATGATGGCTTTGATCAGAGAACAGAACAAACACACATTAGTGTAAAAGTCATCTTCATTGTGCTCCTATTTCATTTTGTTCTGCATTGAGGAACAAAAACAGGTGAAAAGAATCCCAGATGTTTACTAAACCTAATGTTAAAGGGATATTCCAGCCAAAATTTTAATTTTGTCTGTTGATATATTTGCCAGAGTTAGATTAGCAGAAAAAAGCCATTTTTAACCAGCCCAGTCATTCTCCTGACCCGGGTGTACTCCTTTAGCTTTAGCTTAGCATAAAACACAGTAAGTGAATGGATCCAACTAGCATTGTGAGTAAAAAATCACTCAGTAGTGATCCCAATTCTGCTTGGTGACGTAAATAATCACACTGACTGCAAGTGAAGATAATTAGTAACATAAAGGAATCACAGGCGCCAGTTTAGACTTGGGACTACTTTATGACAAAGCACAGCTGTAAGCCTCCACTGAAATGTGCAAGGCATCTCCAAAGACACCTGCTTTCATAAAATGCATCATGAAATATGTGTTAGGTGACCATTGCTTTATTACAGATTCAGTGGTGCACTGGTTAGTGTGTTACACTGTTGTTTTGCGCAGGTTCCGGTCGCAGCAATAACTTTTTTTCTTCTTTTTTAGCTACACTTGCCAGTATTATTCTCCATATTATTAGGCGAATCACTGGGCTGGTTAAACATTGCTTTTTCCCATTTAGCTAATGCTGGCAAACATATCATCAGAAAAAATTTCAATTTTGGGTGGAATAGCCCTTTAAAGCAACACTAAAGAGACCCTCTTTCCAATCTATCTGAATGTGGAACGGATGTGGTCCAGTTTCCATACAGCTTCCACAAAGATCACAAATCAGTGAGTCCAACCAGAGATTTCACACCAGCTGCAGTGTGGTGTGGAGTTTTCACATGGAGTCTATTTTTTCCAGACGCTGCATGAGAATTATCATGAAGTTAAAGAAATCAGATGAGCTGGACAGGAAGTGAGATATGTTGCAGCGATATGCATCCAGTTGATATTTGGAGACATTCAGCACACTAACCCTAACCAGTCAGTGTGAATGGCAGTTCCTCTGGAAGCCGTATGAAGAAGAAAAAGAAAGATTTTTCACGAAGCGCTTCACAAAAAACAATACATTTCTTAAAAAACATAATAAAACTGTGGGGGGAAATGAAACACTAGGATAAGCAGCATGAAGAGGAGCTAGTGAGGATGAAGAGGATGAAGAGGAGGTCACACCAAAGGCAGTCTGAGTCCACTCAGTGGATGATGCTAAAATGCACATTATCATCTTAATTATTTGATACCCAGCTGAACAAACATCACAACTCAAATGAGCTTCCAGGTGCTCCATTAAAACTATTATGCACATCTACACTTTTCTTGTTACATTTCACTAACCCTGCTCAGCCTGCTATCACCACCACCTCCAGTGGGTTTAAAACATTGCAGCTAGAGTCTGCACCAGGATATAAAGACACACGCACACGTGCTCCCCTCGCTGTGGTGTTCAGTTACATTTCAAATTGATTTTAAATTTGCTCTGCTTATCCTCTAAGCCTTTAATGGCCCCCTAAATACAGATCAGACCTACCGACGAGATACGTACCCTTCATCTGTTACGATTTGCAGGTATAGCTCTGCTAACGGTTCCCAGGTCACAGATTGTGACGGCTGAGGTCTGGCCTTCTCCATTCTAGCTCCTATTTGATGTAACTTACAGCGTCCTCAACTCACACACATCTCCATCTACCTTCAAGAAAAGCACCCCAAGGTAGCTCGGCTGAACTAGCTCTTTTCTTTGACACTACGGATTCCACCAAAGGCTGTCCCGATGCTCACGCGTTACTGAGTAAAGATATGTAACTAGAGCATTGATGTTGCCTTCATTATTAGATGTGGGTCACTGGAAAACTTGAAGAGCACTAATTAAAAAAGCTCCCAGAACACCGTTGCTTAGTAGTTATAATAAACCCCATTCACAGTCCTCGCTGGTTTGGCAACATACAGAAAGTCTGTTTTTCTTTTTTGTTGTGTTTAGTTTTTAGGTGAAAAGGATTTTTCTGGGCCAAATAACACTGACTGGATAATATTCATACTATAAACTCCAGTATGTGTGCAACATAATTAAACCATACGGCATGTTCAGATCATTTACAAACATTTGTAAATGATCTACACAACCCTACACATGAGTTCAGTGAGAAGCTCCTTGAGAATGTGATGCACACGTCTGCAGCCCTCTGAGGTTATCTGCTTGTCCATAAGGACAAGGCCAACAGATTAATGTCAGAAGAGTTTCAAGAAGAAAAACATAGCATCCTCTAAATCATTTGGAATAATGAGCATTGTCACATAATAAAAGCAGTCAAACCACTCAGTGTTGTACATCACATCAACAGGCCAAGTCCACCGCCTGCTTGTTTGCATATTAGACAAAACCGTGTGGAATGTTTTGGAGGGAGGACAGGGATACCTCTGAAGCAAAGGCAATCTATTTTCTGGGATGAATCCCCTTGTACAGGCTCCATTAACATCTTCCTGCCATACAACACCCACTACCATCACCATCACCCTCCCTCAATCCCCCTTCTGTCATGTAATCTATGCTCCTCTGACAGCACAGCCAAGGCCCGGTGGGAGAGTGCCTATCCATCTCACTTCCCCAATCTACCTCCCCTGTTTGGTTCCACATGAGCACTCAGCTGCTGTGACTAATTAAATAAAGCGCTGCGCCCTCTGCTTCCTGTTAGCCGTGGCAAGGTTGGTGTGCAGAGATGGAGCAGTGGAAGAGGAGGTGTGCAGAAGAAGGAGACAAAATGAGAGCTGCAAAGCTTACAAGACAATGAACAGATACTGTAGCTACATTTTCCAGCTCATGTTGATTTCAGATTTTTGATTCCAGTCTTTGTTCTCTTCTACAGCCATGACCCCGTTAAAGAGCTAAGGCCAGGAACGTGGGTAAGTGTGATTTTTAACATAAACTCTAGCTGTAAGTAAAAATAAGTGCTGCTCAGGTGTCCTAGTTTTTCTCCCCATCATAAAATCTCAGCAGTATGTTCATATAAGATGCAGTTCTGTACTCTTTGGGGGTGATTGGTAAGTGCTGCTGTAATGAGGCTGGCCTGCATTTATTTGGCAAAGCAAAGGAAATATGAAAATCCTGACATTTTGATGCCAGGAGCTACAAGGTCACTGCCTGATATGACTAATCTATTTAACTTTATCTGTTCATGCAGACGTACACTTTCTAACCCATCAGAGCCACAATAAGAGCCTCATTAATGGTAAACAGTTTAGAAGTGAGTCAAACAGCCGTCTGTGTGGAAAAGCAGCAAACATGAAAAGTTGCAACAGGGTTGCAGCAGAAGATTTAGACCGGCTAATAAAGAGTCTTATGTAAGAAAGTCATTTGAATGAAATGACTTGATTTTGGATGTAAAATGTGCTTAGCAGAGTCATTCACTCTGATGTTCCAAGGGTTTGTTCTTTTTCAGTCTTGCAAATGGAGATGCTAAAACTGTGCCCTTTTCCTATGCGGCAGCGCTGAAGAACATTTCAACAGTTCCTTCTCTCTGCACTACAAGAACAAAATAGTTGTTTTTGTGGGAACATCTGGTTACATTGATGATCAGCTGCCAGTTTTGATTTGTCAGTTGACAGTTTTAGTCAGTTTAACACGTTGACACACCAGTAATCTGCAGTGAGGAAGATCAAGCAAATGCTGAAAATATTCTGGGGTTGGAATTCACCAAAGCTGCGATGCACCATGACAACTTGTTACTGTTTTAGAGGTCATGTACCCAACATTCCTGACAGAAACAACTGTTCTTTTAGTTTGAGACTTCCTGGATGCTTATATTTAACCTTTTGTTTCTCTCCACGAGGATCTGCCCCTAAAGTTTACAATTCAACCTGCTGTGATTTTAAATCATTGTTTATTCATTTTGCTGCTTGCCACATACTTGAACCCATGTCAACACATCAGTAAAACAAGGCTCTCAATTGATTCGCTTTACTTTTATAGCAGGAGATATAAACTCCAAAACAGTTCTCTGTTGTACCGTTCCTGAAGCATAAAGCTTATTCAAAGCATCCATGTTGAGCAAATTCACAGGAATTTGTTCACAATCATTGATCAATATTTTATTAGATAAATTCTTCCCAAAATGAAATAATTTGGGATAAAGATGAAGGAGGCTGGTAAACATCCTCAGGATTTTAATGCTGAAATGAATCAGAAATGCTACAAAAGCAGGTATTCCAGAGAGCCAGGTTTACGGAGCTAACCAAACACGGGGCTGTTTGGGGAAAACCAGAGGATCTGGCAGCGAACAGAACAAGTTGGCTGAATATTTGCTGGAGGAACAAACTGAAGGAACAGCAGATGTGACAAGAGAGCAGAAAACAAGATCAGAAAAATAAACCAAGATAAAAAATAAAAGTTTAAAGACAACTGCAGTGCACAATATGTTATCATATTAGATCAGATGATTTGCTCTTTTTTAATTTATTTACATTCTGTTTGCTTTTCTTCTATTTTCTGTACTCACTGCTCTACTTCTCTGTGCTCAAAGACACTACTTTAACATCACCAAATTACCAATAAATCTGCTGTCATCCATGCTTTTCTGTTTCTCCTGACAGATGGAGAATAAGTCTGAAATTCTGATAGAAACATTCAGACTGGAGGTGCTGTTGTTCTGCTAAAAAACAGAAAATAACATCATCTAACAATTCTCAGATTTTTCACTTAAAGACAATGTCTGAATGTCTGTGCTACATCTTAGCTGGAATGTGATCAGTCAGACAGGAAGTTAAAAGTGGCTGAGTATCTTAAATGTATTCCTCTCTGCAATGCCTGCATGCTGAGATCTGCACTCAGGGGCTGGAGCATGCTCCCTCTGGGAACCAGAGCTGGTTGTGCAGGAACAAGTTGGCATAAGCTTTCAGTTGTTGGACTTGGTTTTAAAGTGAGGAGGGAGATGCATTCATTTTATCAATAATGGGTCTCCACACAGAGAGCAGACGTATAGGTCCTCTTTTTTCTGAGTGTGTGTGTTAATGCTGCTGGTCTGGGGGGCTCTGTGATTGTTTTAAAGTGTGTATCATGTCGTTAATGTTCTGCTTCCTCATCATCGTCTTCATCAAAGCTACAGAAATCAGTTTGCATCGATTCAGAAAAACACCCCATTTTGTTCAGAATGGAACAAAGAAACAATTTAAATTTGGGGGAGTATAAACAAAGTCTGTATGCCCCAAACGTACACAACAGTGGCACCTGCCTCCTACAGGTACCATCAGATTGTTTTGTGGGGAGTTTAGAGTCCATGTGACTCCTCAGACTATTTTATTCTTCCCTAAGCAGTTTGTGTCCTGTTGAGGATGAGCTGCATTTTTCATGGTGGGGGGTGTAATTAGTTTGCAGAAATGCTTAGATGGGTGGCAGATGTTACAGTAACATCCATGTGAAATGAGAGATTGATTTTCTGCAGCAGGAGAAGTGTTGCTCATTCTACCTGGCTGTAAGAGGTGTAGAAAGATTTTTTTATTATGTTGGAGCATCTAGAGCTTCTAGAAACCTGCTATTCTGAACATGCTTTCAGCACCATGGACAGCGAACAAGAACATGAACAGGACAGAAGCAAACGTTCAGTGTAAAGTCAACGGAAAACTAAATGTATTCAACAAATGAATATTCTTATGCTGGAATTGATACATTATAGAGTATTCTACCATAAAAATGCCTCTCCAAAATCTCTTCTACTTTTATTGTTTTCTGTGTTACGGATCATTTTGCTGTTCCTTCTAGGCTCACACGGGTTATCACGAGCTGGGAGGTCCTCAGTCTTCCTGTTTTTAACCCAAAGCAAATCCACGTGTTCTTCAGAGATCAGCAAATTTAAACTCAATGTAGATTTTCCTTGGTAAGGATGATGTGTCAGTAGAATTAAAAATCAGTTTACAAACAACAGCAACACCAACACCACATGGAAAATAGTAAAAATGGTAATATAAAAATTAGGCCTGTCATTAAACATTTTAAAGGTGATTAATCAAAATGGAAAAAATCTGCACACTTCTATCTGCAGTTAGAGTTTTTTAATCAAGCTTCCGGTCAGAAGACCTTCTTCAGGAGTTGTTCATCAAAGGTGATTAATCACAAATGAATTTCAGATTATAAAGGAATATTATATAATATGTAGAAATTTTTTAGGATTATAAAGGACCAGAACAAAAATACTCCTTATTAGGGATGCAACGGTGTGCGGTAAAATCCCATCGTGTACAGCGGAACTTCGGTTTTGCCGTTATTTTCGCGCTGGTCCTTTTATTTCATGCTTTACATGACACCAGGGTGCGTTTGTCTGCCCAGGCAGATGAATTTCATTCCGTGTGCCTGCACTAGTCTCGTCTGAAGCTGCTCACAGCAGACCCCCTCCCTACCCGCGAGTAAATATCCAGTCACAGGTTTGACCCGCCCCACTGAGCTGAAAGTTTGAGCAAAACAAGCACTACAGAGAGAAACTTAGACACGGCGACATGCGACGCGCCGTCTTCAAACAAACCTTCCGTGTGGGAATGTTTCTGGTTTGCAGTTGAGTATAAAGACGAGGAGAGAAAACGGTGAACTCAGAGGCTTGCTTTATTTGACGCCACAACCACAACCCCTCACACAACACTCTCCTGAGTCGGGACCTTCCTTGGACATCCTACAATTCCAAATTACGCGTCCCTCCCGGTCCCGCTTCGGTCGCCCTATCCTCTCACTGACACCTCATTGAAAAGGCATTTTGAAAGTGACATTTCTGTTGGTCTCTGAACATATTATTGTACACTAGACTACAAGTAATATATCTGAAAAGTTATATTAGTGTGTGAATAAAATAAAGTTTGGAAATTTCAGATTTTCTTAAGCTTTTTTACAATTCAAACCGGACCAAAACCGTGACCCAAAAACCGAGGTACGGACCGGACCGTGGGGAAAGTGGACCGTTGCATCCCTACTCCTTATCCACTTCTTCCCCACATCTAAAGGTCATTCTGGACAACGCCCTTCCATTTGCACCTCATATTCGAAACATGACCCAGAATGCCTTCTTCCATCATCGTAACATCTGCAGACTTCCTTCATTGCTGTCCCAATCCAACACTAAAATCCTGGTTCATTCTCCCTCCTGCATCGACTACTTTAATGCCCTCCTCACTGGACTTCCCACCAAACTTATCAATAGACTGCAAATTATTCAGAACTCGGCCGCCCGGATCGTCACTTGCACTAAAACTTCTGACCACATGACCCTCATTCTCATCTTCACTGCCTCCTGGTACAACACTGCATCCTCTATAAAAACCTCCTCACACACAAAGCTTTCCACCACCAAACTCCTGCTTCTTATCTCCGTGACCTTCTACAAGAATACATTCCTCCCCGCACACTCTGTTCAACTTCTGACCATCCCCTCACCAGGCCTCAGATCCATGGGTGCTCGAGCCTTCAGCTGCTCGGCACCTAGACTATGGAACCCCCTAAACATAAGACAGTCTGACTCCATCACCACATTCATATCCAAACTCAAAACACACTCACTCTCTTAGGAAAGTGAGCACTATGCCTGTTCTTAGGTTGATATGTCAGCTTTACTACTGCTACTACTACTTCTATATTTTGTTTGTTTTTTCACCTGTAACTGAACAAATAAAATGTATTATTATTATTATTATTATTATTATTATTATTAATAAAACAACTTGTTTTAGTTCTGATGGCCAGCTAGAGGTGTACATTCATGAACAAGAAGCGTTGCTTTCGGCCGTAAACAAAGGAGTGGAAACAACAGCTTAAGTTGCGATACATATTTCAGCTTCTAGACCAGGGGCATTCAGTTCTGGGCCTCGAGGGCCAGTGTCCAGCATGTTTTAGTGGTTCCTCTGCTCCAACACACTTGAGTCAGTGTTTGAATCACCTGTGCAGCAGGTTCATCACTCTGCAGAAGCCTGTTAATCACCTGCTGATTGAAATCAGGTGTGTTTAAACAGAGTTAAAACTAAAACTTGTTGGATACCGGCCCTCCAGGACTGGAATTGAATACCCCTGTTCTAGCGATTTCTGCTTTAGGTAATGCATTAAACCGGTAATAACTCATTAACTTTTTCAGCCTTAGTAGCCCTTCAGAACCCAAACCCTTTTAAAATAGAAAACCTATAGGAATAAATACATTACAATTTTGAAAAAAAAGAAAATAAAATCAAGAAGTAAAATAGTTTTTGATATTTGTATGGACAGAATGTCACTTGGGGTTGTCAAACTTGAATATGTGACTAAAGAAGCAATTGTGCAGATGCTTGAAATGGGCTGTGGCACCAGTGTCACCACAGGTTCTTATGGGTTACATTTTTTTTTAATTCTTAAAAGACAGAACATTGTAAAAACCAAGTGATAAAACCATCCCATAAAAACACAAAGATGAACATTCCCAGGATCATGATGCAGCGAGCTCCAACTCTGTGACCCTAACACACATCCCTCCATAAACCAGAACACTCTGAGCCTTGGAGCTGTTTTAAAGCCGACTCCAACCAACAACAGACACGTCATCTTCCAGGCAGGAGGTATTTTTGTAATCAAGCTGCTCTTTTCCTAATTGAAATTTAGCTTCTTCACTTCTGTTTGAACATGGATCTTTTGATGTGCAATGTTGATATTTTTGGAGATGTTTTGAGGCTCTTTGTTCATTGTTATATGACAGATATTATGTGTCATGGTGGTGTTTTAAATATAGCAACACATCAAAGTCTGTTACCTTTACTTGGGTTGTGTAAAATAAAAATCATCGGAAAGACGCAGCATTGGTGTTTCACAGTTTAAGACCATCGCTGCAGGGAGACATTCACAGAGATGTTGTTGTTAGAAAGAGACACAATTTGCTTGTAATACGTTTTTTCTGTGCTGATGAAGCTTCACAAGGTCAGCTGCACCACAGCTGCAAACCAACACTGTGTTTTTCACTGGCCCTCTAATTCTTACTTTAATAACCAGCAGTTTGGCATCAGTTGAGTGAACACTTTTTATTACAGCCTGGACAGTTACAGCTTGTTTTTATTACACCCTGATTGGTCATTGTCGTTTAGCTGCAGCTTGCAGAGTGAGTGGAAGATGATAGAAGGAGCAGAAAGTAATTTCCTGTAACTAGCCAAAGTAAAGTCTGACCAGGAGGAGTCAGAGAGAGGACATTAGTCATTACTGTTGAATCCACTGACCTTCATCAGGACTGTTATGTGGAGCTAATATCCTGCAAACCTCCCTGCTGCTGAATCACCCTGGATCAATTATTCCAATATTTCTGTGACAGTTTACTTATTGATTCATGCATTTATGCAGAGTGCAGCATATCTTATTTAATAAGTTGCAACTCTGCATTTAATCAGGTATTTTTAGAGGTACATTAGTTTCACCAACCTTTTTCCCTATGGAAACATGTTTATATGGCAGTCATTTTGTTATTTATTACTAGCAGCAAATGCACAGGTAGCTTAATGAATAATGATATCCACCATGCTTCTTATGTAGCCAATAGCAGATAGTGTTGCCAACATTAGCAGTTTATCCATTCTGTGTGTTATAAATATTACTCATGGATCAATATGGCAGCTGAGTGAAACAGCTTAGATCATAATGCTTAGACTGTATATTCAGAAGAAATATTTGTTTAGTTGATTATCTGCTTTGGTTCTTGCCTGGTTCTTCAGAGGTAAATAAATAAATAAATAAATAAATAAATAAATAAATAAATAAATAAATAAATAAATAAAGATAATTCTTATGTAGCACATTTAAAACCAACAACATTCTGCAGAATAAACTCATTAAACACAAGCAAACATCCACAGTCTGTCACAGCAGTTTGATTATGATAGTTATGATACATTTGTTTGGTAAACTCTTGCTATGAGTCAGCTGTTTATCTGGTTAAGGTTACTAAACAATTAACTACAAACACCCTGAGCGTTATAAGTAACATAGCAGCCACATTGATTTTACAATCGCCTGATACCACTAAGATATAACTTTGGTTTTATGTATAAAATCTGAATTTTTACCCTCTGGTTGGGAAACAAATTATCAAACAGAAAGTCATGCAGTAGTCAATGTGTGGAATAGTTTATGGGCTGCACAGTTTTGGTCCATTATTGTCTTTTGCCAATAAAATGGCCAGTGAGTGAGTGAGTGTGTGTGTGTGTGTGTGTGTGTGTGTGTGTGTGTGTGTGTGTGTGTGTGTGTGTGTGTGTGTGTGTGTGTGTGTTGACTGACCTGTCTTTGATTCCTCCTCTTCCAGCTCCTTGGCNATATATATATATATATATATATATATATATATATATATATATATATATATATATATATATTAGGGCTGTCAATTGATTACATTTTTTAATCGCGATTAATCGCATGAGTGTCCATAGTTAACTCACGATTAATCGCAATTTTTTTTCTTATTCAAATTTTTCTTATTTCAACTATGGAGTGTACAAATATACTTTTTAAAGAAAATATGTTTATTATAACTGTACCAAACAAACATGATAGATAAACTCCAGTATCCTCCTCAGAAAAAGAAAATATTCAAAAGTGCAATTCGGCATTACCTCCCACACAATATCACCTTATATGGTTCCGCCATAAGGAATCACAAAATCAACACATGTGGTACTAAAACAAGGACAAAGGGAGGAGTGTGATAAAGAACTAGGACTCTGCCTATTTGGCACATTTTAAATATATCTTATTATTTTTAACAAAAATATAAGGGGCCAAACTCAAATCAGATGATGTTGCTGAACTGTGGCCTACACACACACACACACACACACACACACACACACACACACACACACACACACACACACACACACACTCAAAGTTATTCTGGTAAGCTATCAATTAATTTTTCCTGGATTTTTTCCAGCAGCAAAACGGGCAGCACATTTTTTTAATTTTTCTGTCGATTATTGAATTATATTGGGACAGAATGATGACGGCTGACGCTATATCATCAGCTGAGAGGTCTCGGTTGGTTGCAGCGCTTCAAACACAGGAATTAAATACTCAATAAAAGTAAACAAACTGTACCCTCCTCCTCCGTTTTGCCACGATCATGTTCAGTTGAACTTCTCCGGTTATCCGCCTTGTCGTAATCCAGAGAAAAATACCGCGGGTCACTTTCTACACACTGTTTACACTCGCTTTCTGAGCAGTTACATCATTGCCGGCTTTACGCTCATACTGAAAGCCTGGTAGGCGTAGGTCTCCTCGCGATTTAAAAACAGTTTTTATCTTAAAAATCCAGCCGTTGAAATCCAAAAAAGAAATTGACTTGAGGGTTTAATATATTTTTACACATGTGATTCAAAGGAATTTGCCGCTGGCCAATGGCTTGGCCCTGCTTCTTATTTACGTCAGACTATGGAACGCAAGGAGGGCCAAAACAAAACTACGGAAGCCTGCGCGTTAATCGCACGTTAAAAAAAATTAATGCCGTTAAGGGGGCTTTGCATTAACGTATTAAAAACGCGCTAATTTTGACAGCCCTAATATGTATATATATATATATATATATATATTTATATATATATATATATATATATATATATATATATATATATATATATATATACATACATACACACACAGATGCATATTGAAATAGCTTACATATATACGTGTGTGTGTGTTTATGACTGCTTCTATGAGAATTCAACACAGCTCACACACCTAATATTAGAGAATCTTTTGACTAACATGGTGGAAAGAGGCCCTAGCTTCCTGTGCATTGAACTGATAGCTCTCTGTACATGAATTACAAGAATTTTTTAAGGTTCTTTTTATCTTTATATATGTTGAGGGAATAAGGGACGGTACAAAACCTTGGCCTAGTGAGAGATGGCTGCAAACCAGAGGGCAATAAATATTCAAAGGCAGACATAAAGGGAATAAAACACTCTGTGAAATGAGGAGCAGCACGGCCGATTTGGGTCGTCTACCTGAGGACTTTGAATGAATTCCAATGAGGGTGCAGATTGCATTTTCTAAAAGATAGCCCCTATAGGTACAATTAGTGCTACATAATGGCCCTTTTGCAGCTCCTTTGGCAAATATGTGAAATATAGATTGAATTTGATCCTATATATTCACCTAAACTCTGGCTTGTCATGCTAAGAATAAATTTCATTGCTCTGTTTGTCATCGATTGCTTGGTATGTCATTCTGTATACATTTCTCAAGGGATGAGCAAGAAATAAAGAGGTAAAATAAAAGAAAAAATGAAGCTAAGTTAATTTTCCAAGCCTCTGCTGCTGCATGTACAGTAGTCAATGGAATGTGAGTTTTCTAGTGGTGAAAATGAGAGGAGCTAAACGAGCCAGAAAGGGAGCTCCACACAGTCAGATAGTTGTGTTAGGACTCTAGGGATTAGCAGGGTATCTTCAGGTAGATCTTTCCATTATTTATACATTTGTCTCTGTCATTTATCAGCAGTTTTCTCTCCTCTCAACCTCATTTTCCAGCACACCTTCTGTGATGAAATAGTTCACAGCAAAGATAGCCTTTGTAAAAAGCAGAAACCAAATAGAAGCATATTGTGATATCACGAAGCCGGGTGGTGAGAAGCCAACTCTGCCGGTAAAAACTCTGGCAAACATGTTTTAAAATAATTTAACAGAAACAGATCATACACGTGAAAGCACCATCTTTTGCCTCTGTGTTATTTTTTAGAGATAAGACTGGTAATAGGGGAGATGTGATATCGGTTGCTCAGCGACTGAATCACTGATCAATGACAGCTAATGAACACGGCAAGAGTTCTGCTCTGTTTACCTCTCGACAGAGAGCCAACTTCTCCAGAGAGCTCCTTCTCTGCTGTTTTTGGCAGAAAAGCACAGGAGTCCTGAAAGAAACCAACTGCCTCTGGGCTCAATTAGCAGCTATAGATTACTCATATTTCAGATGAGGAGACACACAAAATTAGCAATGTGTTGATGGAAGAAAACATATTGAGTGGGTGCAGTGAGTGCATGGACACAAACAGCAGGAAAATAGGGACGAACAGCAAAATATAGACAGTAAAAAGTACTCTACGGAGAGGCTGTAGGGATTTACTGTATGCAAACACCAACACTTTATCCTTTAGTTTGATTTTATTAAAGGGGCAACAACATATAAATAAAATTGAACTACTGCATGCTGCTGAAACTCACAGAAAGGTTGTTTTGCCTAAATCATAGAAGTTGAATATTTCCAGTCAGTTTTAAATCTTAAAGACTGAAATATGAAATAACACAAATAAAGTCTTGTTTTTTAAAACATTGTATTGCCTGATGTTACTAAAACAATTAAAAAAATGCTTTGTTATATTTTATGAGATAGCAGTGATAAATACAATAGGCCCTTGCCACCTGTAGATCCTCCACCAGGGGGCAGTAGACATGTCGGACTGGACATGGCAGGTTTCTGATGAAGGTCCAAATCCTGATGCTCCATCTGGAAGATTTAAGGCCAGAAGTAGTTTGATGTGAATGTGGGACAATAGAAAACAAAGAGATTAACAATTACATGAAACATCTGCAAATAGTTTTGTTTCTTTTGGCTTCTGTTATAAAAAGTATAAGTACATTTCTAAATCTGTTGCTTGAAGGAGTCACCTCATGCTTGACACCTGTCTCCATGCACAGTTACTCCCCGGATTCAGCGCTGATTAAAAACATTCTGAAAGTGTTCTTCACCCTGATCATTTGATAAAACAATCCCAGAAAAATGCAAACGTTTGTTTTATTATGCATCCATAACTTAAAGCAGCATTCCGCAACTTTGCAGTTATATGGTCTCTGTCGCCCTCTAGAGGCTTGCTGCATAACGTCACTGTCGTAACGTTAAATCTCTCTCTCGGGCATAAGAGGCATGTTTACATTCCTAATATCAGGCAAAACAATGAAAACAAACTTTTCCACCTCCACACATTGAATAAATAGTTTTATCAGGACTGTATAACAACTTTATGCCCGACCAAACACAATAACCCTGTGAAATCATTTATTACTTACCTAGCCATTAGCAGCACGGCTAGGTCAGAGTCCGTAGTTCATGCCTTTCTTTCTAAAAGAGCTCTCCAGCGAGGAAAAGACAGCCCAATAATAACTCTGGTCTTTGCTCTTGCTCTATCACGTTCTTCTTTTCTTTTCCTAGATTCCTCTGATAAGGGATTTCTAGCTTTCTTTGGTGAATCTGCCACTGCTAAACAGCGAGTCTACGCGATACAATTATGGCAAGCCAAAGGGATGAAAAAATGTGCGTTCTAAACTTGCAATATGTCTGCTACAACGCTCGTTCAAGACGCGTGTTTTGGCGGACATAATGCTCGCTTTAGAACATGTGAGTTTTTGCCCCCTTTGGCGTCAAAACGCGCGTTCAAGATGTGCGTTTAGAACGTGCCCTTTTTTTATCCCTTTGGCTTGCCATATTCTGCCGTAAAACGACACCCAGTCAGTACATCCTGCGGCTACCCGAAGCACAAAAACTGTATAGCGCATTAAACAGACGTGGGACCCCCCAACACTATCACAGGTATGAAAATGAACATAATAGATAATACTATGATGCAAAAACTTTACAAAAAAGCATAATTTTAAGGTGTAAAAGTTGCGGAATGTTGCTTTAAGATAGTGTTTATCAGTGAATCAGATTTTTACATTTTACTCTGTTCCTTCATTCGTTCAGTCATCTTCTTAACCACCCAGTCTTGTAAGGTGTGTGAGGGTTAGGGTTAGAGTTTGTGCTTATCTCTAGCAACCATTTGAGGAACGCTGGGCAGGTAACCAGACCGTGACAGAGCCACACACAGAGAAAAACAAGCAACCATTCACACACTATTAACCTAACATTCACTTCCACACATGCATGGGGAGAACATGCAAACTTCACACAGGTAAGCCACAGCCGGGTTTTGAACCTGTAACCTTCTTGCTGCGTAGCAGCAGTGCTGCCAACTTCACCTTCATGCAGCTGTAGTTGTACTCTAATAGTTTATTTTTTATTGTAGTTTAATAAAGATATTTTGAAATTCTTTGTCCAGCATTTATATTTAATTAGGTCAAACTAAATGAATCGGTTTATTTAACTGAATAAATCCTTTGCTTAGTCATATGTTTGCAATGAACTTCAGTGTTGATTCAAACTCATGTCGTGTTGTGATGAAGACCTCAATCACATCCTGTCAAATTGGTTTTAATACGTGTCTCGAATGAGTCGGATTGCTGGAAGTGAAATGCATCATTCATTCATTCATGCATTCATCAGCCACAGAGCAGAGAAACACAACCCTGTCCTGGAAACTTACAGAGAACTTCTTTCACCCTTGTCTTTGACATATTTTACAATAGATTCTCTTTTCATCTACACCAATCCCTCTATTCTATTCTGTTTTCAGCTGTGTTAGAATCATAGGGAGCCTTTTCTGGCACAAGATTCTCAGTTTTGAACACTGATGAAAACTTTCTGTACATTTGTCAGATCCTTGTAGTTGTTTTGAAAAGTGACTTTTCCCTGAACTTTTCACTTGAATGTGTTCACAGTGAGCGATAATGACTGGCATCCAATTGTTAAACCTAATTAAGCCGTGGTATTAGTGGAAGCTGATGTTTTTATGTGGATCCCAGCATATTGTTTACAAAGCCATGGTGTTTCAAAGAAACACTTGAGAATTTACAGATGGCATGAATCTAAGCACAGAACAGACCCTCGCTGGGGCAGCACTATCCTAGACATGTTGTTACTTTCATGTGCAACTCTCTGAAGTGTGCACACACTTATCACCAGTGTTGGGAACGTTACTTTAAAAAAAGTAATTAGTTATAGTTACAAATGACTTTGTCACATCAATTGATCACATCTGGCCGTGATGAGCTTGGATGTAAACATCCCGATCAGCTGATGACAGCTACAACACACCTCGCTGCTGAATTATAGTAACACACGCGTTTTCTTATCGGTAACAGAAACGGCGTTATGACAAAAGAAGAAAGTAATTAATTAGATTACACGATACTGAAAAAACTAACTTCCGTTAGTAACGCGTCACTCCCATCACTGGTCATCACAAAGCTGCACAAGAAATATTATCTGACAGACAAAGCTTAAACATTCACGTCTCTACATGCTAACTGCCTGAGAGGGCTTCTAGGGTAAATGAAGATGGTTGTTTTGTTATTGCTGGGAATTTAGATGTATTGCATCAGTAAATATTCAACTTGATGGTTTAACGTGACCATTGTGCTCCCATTTCCTGAAATGACAAGCGTTTTAGTTTGACTTACAAGATTCTATCTTGCTTTTGTCTGTATTGTGTAATTTCCATTCATCCTGGATGGATCGCGTTACTGGGATGACTGAACTCCTTCACATTTGAGGCAATGGTTCTTGACCAGAAATAAGCTCCATCATCTGTAGGAAGCTCTGAGTAGAGCTTCTGCTCCTCTGCATAAAAAGATCAGCTATGGTGGTTCAGCCATGAAGGACTACAGGAGAATTCCTACTGGTTGCCCTTGTTTTGGCTCTCTTGGCATGCCCACAGGGAGGAATCCCAGGGAGGCCCAGATCTTGCTGAAGGGACTCTATGTCCTCTTAGAGCTTGGGATCCTCCAGGAGGAGCTGGGCTTCTCACCTGGACCTGTTACCGCCACAACCCAGACTTGGATGAGTGCTGGAAACATCACAGATGGGCGGATTTCTGGTAAGCACACAGAGGGATAAAAATACTTACCCATCAGACAACACTGGGTTATCACAGTAAAGGGAATATACAATATTTTCTTCTCAATCGCTTCAACATTTTCAGAGTGGTTAAAAATTAGATCTATAGGAATTCTCTAAGAAATCCAAGTATCTGTCCACTCACTCTATGTACTCTATAATGGGCTTCATGTTGACTTTGTGACTGAAACATGTCACCGTCCCTTGGCTCTGGCTGGTTCCTCTCATAAGGTGATGCTCACCTTCACGCTGCATCAGGGAACAAATCAATCACAACACAGGTGGAAGATGGCTGCATGTCATCCTGTGTGTGAATCTAAATATTCATTCAGATGAACATGCTGACACAAAAGCTAGTGTGAGGTAAATGACTGACCCTCCCGTTGAGGCAGCTGGGATCTCGATGTGAGTGAACAACAAACAGGGACGCTTTCTTTTCTTGACCCCGTTTTCCTTCAGGTGCTGAGTCACCTCGCCGTTGGGGTTTACCACAGGAGTCTCTTCAAATGATCTTTTAGTTTGAAGCAAAGAGTCAAGATTAATGCACTTCCACATCCAGCCTGGGCTCTGTAAGGGGAAAAAACCTTATAATTAACACCAGGGGGGCTGCAGAGGGGAGAGTGGCTGAGAATGGGTAACATCAACCATCCCATGTTGGAAAAAGAGCTGATAAAGGAGGAAGATTTTTGCAGCATGATGTATGCGGTTGCTTTGGAATAACATTGCAGCAACAGAATGATCTGTCAGACACCTCACTCTAGCTCAGTGTTATTGGGATAAAGTGGAACGCTCTGCATTACTCCATCATTCACGCTGATTATTGTTATCTGTTGTGACCTGTGTGAATTACCCCTGCACAGGACGGTGTTTTCTCCACCGTCCAACAAAGACCCGCTACATATTTCAGAGCGGTTCCTGTTAAGTAAAAATCTGCACCACTCTTCAAGAAACACGAGACACACGTAACCTTTTATCACATTGCTGTTTTCTTCCTGGGAGTTAATAAGAATACTGATATCAGTGGATTCAACAAGAGAAGGCAGTTAAGGTATACCGACTGTATTGATCTGTTAAAATTGACTGAATTAACGAAATAAGGGAATTAATAAAATATACACAAATAAATTAACACATCAACTATAACCTCCCTTTGTTCACTGTGTTTTATTAGTTGTATTCTTATCATTATAAACATGTTAATTTAATCTGGTTACATGTCAAGGCTGTACCCAACCTCTCACCCAATGGCATCTAGAGATAGGCACTACCTCCCAGTAGGATCAGTGCATTATGGTTGGAATGGTTTTAATGGTATTGATCCTGACAGGTTTTAGTCATCTTCACACAAAATCAGCATGTGTTAAACCAAGCAAACACCAGTAAATTGTGTTACCTCTTTGAGCGATGGTGGCAGAGGAGTTAAGTGCCCACCCCTCAATTGAAAGGTTGCAGGTTCGCGCCCCGCTCAGACTATCGCTGTTGTTGTGTCCTTGGGCAAGACACTTAACCCACATTGCCTGCTGGTGGTGGTCGAAGGAACCGGTGGCGCCAGTGTATGGCAGCCTCGCCTCTGTCAGTGCACCCCATGGCAGCTGTAGCTGCGATGTAGCTCATCCCCACCAGGGTGTGAATGTGTGAATGACTGATTGTGTTATGAAGCATCTTGGGGGGGGTCTAGGACTCTATATCAAATACAGTCCATTTACCATTTGTGAATCCTCATCCTTACACCACCCTGTTAAGTAGTTAGTTTGGTACTGATTCAGTATTGTTTCACATGGGGAAATTAAACCTAAACAAAAACTAAGGCTATCATCAGATAGGTGGAAACATCACAAATGGGCGGATAGATAGATAAGGTATCATCAGATACTCTTCTGGTTTAAAAGTCTGGACAAAATAAGGATAGAAGCCACTGATATTAAAACAGACCTTGTTGTGGACTTTACCACAGCTTCTGTTGGATAACACAGAGGGTTTGACCCACCGTCCAACACCCTGAGGCTGTACACCAAGGGAAAGCAGGAAGCATGTGAGCTTCCAATGGGAAAAACCTACATTAAATAGATGTGGAGGTCTTAGGTTTCATCTTCCCAACACCTATAATGCAGCTCTGAACCTAATCCCCAAACAGTTTCAGTCTAAGTCACGCCCTCTTGCATCTAATCAATGCAACGATTCCCTCATAATAAAGGTTGACAAACCTGACGACTCATCAGGAGGTAGGGAGGAGAGGTATTCATAGGTAGTTTCTGCTCGTTGAGCAACAATAGACAGCTACAGTTTATAAGCTTGAACCTCTCACATTCCAGTCAGAAGCTCCTTGGATGAGAAGCAAAACGTCTTCAAGAAACCAAAGAAGTCCAGTTGCCTTCATATAGCCCCCTTTGGATTACCATGACCTGGATGACTGAGAACCTTCACCAGCACGGTGTGAGCTAGTAAGTGTCTGAGACACCATACACGAGAAAACAACAAAGAACAACTCAATGAGGAAGTCGGGGGACCATGTTGGACAGACAAGGCCCCGCATGGCAGATTTAGGAGGTGGTTTCTATCCAGAAATCATACTAGTGGCCAGAAAAGGCTAAAACAAATGGACTTCTTATTTATTTAAAAACATTTACTATTCACATCAACTGTGATTGTTTTATACTGTGTAGTGTACTTTAAGCTAGTGCATTTACATGCATAGATAACAATAAGTTATTATATTCCTTCCTTCACTTATGAGATGAACTGTTGTTTAAATATATCCCACGTGCCACCATTCATGTTCTGCAGGACCCTTGGGATCCCATTTTCACTGCAGGCCTGTGAAGTATCTGCTTAAATACAAATGCATCCTTAAAGGCAGATCTGTATGTCCCTTAAGTAGCAGACATTATACTTTCTAATTATCCATTTGTGTGCAGAGAAACCATCACGACATGTTTTTTAATCATCAGATAATTCTTTTTAAGTATCACCGACGTTCAGCTACTTCCTCATTATTCTGCCTCCGTCTTCAAGGTTATTCCCAGTCATTTACTTTCCCAGTGTGATGCCTGGTGTTAGCCTTTGATAGCTGCTCTGATTGTTGTTGTTTCTGTCAAAGTCAAAAACTAAAGTGATAACTGGCGCCATGTTCAACATACTTCTTTTGCTTTTTAATGAGAGACATTACCGTTGGGGAGAATGACACATTTCACTCACATTTGAATGTAAATGAGGACGCAGACGGGTCCATTGTGGATTTGGAACGCTTCATTAGACTGAACACACTGCAGCATTGTATCATTCCCTTTAACATTCTGCTATAGCCACAGTAAATTAGGCTGCTATCTCTTTTAGCAGCCATAAATGAATCTGTCCATCAGCTTGTGTCTGAGCTGTTAAGGTGAAGGGATAGCTGTTCCTGCCATGACTCTTAAAACCTTAAGTTGGATTTTACTCTTTGATTGCCCTTGGCCAGCACTGCTCATTTGGAAAACTCTTAATAGGTTTGCTGTAGATGTGCATCCAGCGTCTCTGGGGAGAAAGTCTTTAACCTCACCTCTGACCTTTCGATTAAACAAATCCACCTTTAAATGGCCATCCTCTGTGCTCCTCAGCAGGGACACAGGTAAAGATCCTGGACGTGCCGGGAACAAACGCTTGTGTGAAAATTCATTTGGGTGATGGATATGGTGGCAAGTTGGATTGCTTCCTGGCAGGAAGCAAATGGAAGCCGACAGCATTTTCAAATGATTTAAAAAGCAGCTTTTTGTGTCACATTTTTTTTAATCTCCAAAGATTTTTATCACTTAGTGATCGACTTTATGTTTCACTTTTTGCTTTGATATTTTCAAGCAGCTCTTAATGTCTATGGGTTTAATTTAAAACTACATTACATCATCTGTCATGTAGAAATTATAATAAAAGGATTGGTGATTAGCGTCAATTATGAGCAGCTTCCTAACATAACTATTTCTGCTTTTCCTTCTATGGTGGACCAAGCGAGTGTTTCAAACGAGAGTGCATGTGCTGCTGAAGACTATTTCTGTTACGTATCTAAACCTAGAGAAGATTTGTGTCAGGCGTTGACAGCTGAAGTTTTAGAGAAACACAGAGCAGAGCTTCCACTCCCACGGGTCGCAGACTATTAGCTCCTCTCAGAGCACATGTGTCGGTTATCTGACCAGGAAAAAGAAATTAAGCCCGTCTCGCGAGGGACCGGTCGGCTGTAATCATTTAGAAGTGCAGCTCCATGCAGATATGAGCGACTGAGTTGAATAATGTGTCAGAAATGGAACTTCCAGGCGTATAGTCAGCTGTATTGCTTTTAAAAGCTTCAACTAGGAGAACATCATGTGTGACATAATTAAATTCCACCCAAGTTAATTCAAACTGTTTAATGATGCAGGGAGAACAATTTCTTTAGCTGTGCTCGCAGTGGGGAGGTCCACCGAGGCTGCGGGAGAGGGAGAGTTCAGAGAGGAGGATGGCTTCTGTTGGGCTCGTTTCAGTGTTGGGAGCTGGTGGTTGCTGTTACCGTTTATTTAATGATGTTCTCTCTTATTTCATACGCACTGTTCTCCATCTCTGCCCTATTAATTCTAACACGGATAAGAGAAGAAAATGAGCCGTAATTTGATGTCAGGCTGAATTTGGGCTCTGCTTGCTGTAGTTTGTGGGTTAAAGGTTAGAATAATTTGGTGTTCCTGGGGTGCTTCTCTGTGTTTCTCACCCACAAAACAACCTGAAGTTCTGGGTGTTTGTGTGTTTTTCCAGGAGTCGAGGCCAGACGATGGTGATGGGGGAAGGAGGAGACGAGTCTGGCGGGTAATCCCACACCACCTATCCATCAACCTGGAGACTATTTCCAGCATCCCCTGCAGAATGTCAAAGCCTCGCCGAGCAGAAGATGAGTCGATCATCTTCTTTCTAAGACTTTCCCCCGAGTTTCCATCAAAACACATAAACACATCATGTGCCATTATTTTCTATTGCCCTCCTCCCGTTGCTGTCAATGGAGGGCCGCGGCGGTGAGTAAACGCAGAAGAGTGAGTTGTGTTTTATGCAGTATGCAGAGCAGCATGTGTGTTTGAAAACTACAGGATGTGACAGGATCCTTTGTCTGTCACTGACATCACTCTGTATGCGTAGTGATGGGGCATGTGCCAGAGATCTCCTGTCTAATAGGAAGTGAGACACTTAAAGAGATGACCCTGGCTCAGTTGCCAGAGAGAGAGTTTGGCTCTTCTATTACTCCGGCACTTACTAATTAGCGTCTGTCGCTAGAGTAACTTGTACCTGTCAGTGCGCGCTGCTCTCCTATATTCAGTAAGTTGAAGCAATTGAAATTGAATGCCAGCGAAGCTCCAACAAACTGCAAATGGTGCATGTGATACATCCTGGTTTTCCTCACTGACCTGACAGCTTTACATGTAGAAATTGTTTTTAATGAACACACACTGTCTCATCTCGTTTCTGCGGTTGCCGTCGAATGTTTCATCTCTCTTGGACTGGGGTCGTACAGTTGTTTTTACTGCTTTTTTAAAACGAGTTTAGCATGTCCTTGTTCCTTTTGTTCAAGTATGAATACCAAAGCCCTTTGCGTGAGATGATCTAATGCCTTTATTTACAATAAAAGGACATGGTGAAAGTGTCTGGCCGTTGGTGATTATTGGTCCTGCTCTGGGAGCCGCTCTGTGTTCGTTCAGGCTGAAAAAGGTCCAGTTTATTTCTGTTCACCCACAGGATTAACCATGCTGTTCAAAATTCAGCCTTCCACGTTCCATTAGGTGATTTATCTGCCAACTACACTACATAATGAGTAAGGCATGAATTATAGTCAAAGTATTACAAATATTTCATTTACATGCACATCAACACTGACATGGTGAATTGTTCCCGGTTAGACGCAGTCCCGTTTTAGGGCTAATCTCTCTCTGTTTGCAAAGCAAACATTTGACTTGTTTTGAATAATGGATTTTCTCTCTGATTGTTTGTTGCTGTCATATGTGAAATAGCTACCTTGCATCAAGTGTGACTTGTGTAACTATTGCAGGAAAAACTCCCCAGCCTCCCTATTCACTGAAACACACACAAACACACACACACACACACACTGAGTCCTCCATTTAAACTGTCTGAGACTGTTGATCAAACCCCAGGTCGGGCCCAAACACACAGATCTCTCCGTACAGTCGCCCTTGACCTTGCTGCCTGTCATCAAGCCCAAGACACCCCCATGAAATTAAATTACAGATTAGTGGCTCCTGGCCCAAAAGAGGGGTTATGTAGTTGGCTCTTCTGTGAGAAGCACTCGTTTTCTCATTTAGGAGGGGGCCAATGTAGTGGGAATGAAAGAAGAAAGTGCTAGTCTTGAAGATATTTCTGTATTCTGGTGGTGAGAGATGCAGCTGGTGCTGTCCAAATGTGGAAGATCTTTGCAACTCCTGTAGGAAGAGCGGACAGAGGCCCAAAGGAAAAGCTCTGAGTTCCCAAAGCTAAAATACTTGGAGGCAAAAACATCAGGTGTGTATATGTGTGTGTTATATGTGTTGGTCAAAAGGAGAAACAAGCCTGGAGCTCACTGATTTTCTGCTTTGGAATAAAAACATGAAACAAAAGGAGCTAACCCACCCCCTCTTTACTTACAAGTCTGTCCTTTACCTCTTAAATCCTTTCTTTAAAGTCTTTAAACAAGTACATTTTGTGTTTATTGTAGTCTGAGTGAAAGAACAAAAACCTATCATTTATTGAAAAAAAAAATAGTGGAATCTGCCTTTAATGTGTGAGTTTGAAGTTGAAATGAACGTGTTGAGAAAAGGAGTTACAGCAGTGGATTATGTGCTGGGAAGGACTCCCACACCAAATTTTAGCCCCTTCTCCATAAAACCGAGATAGAGGAAATGAGCGCTAAACACCAATCACCGTTTTCTAGGTCCAAACATCTTTTGTTGTCCGTGACTTCATGACTTCAAATGGTGTTTTTCTTTTTGGGACTCTGGTAGTTTGTCCTAAAGTTGAAGTGGTAGCAGCCGACTGTTTCTCCTTCTCTGATATTATCGAGCGGAGAACCTCTCACACCAGTGGTGTTCTGTTGCTAAATACGTGAGTGTGTGATGAGTGGAGGACCCAGGGAAGTGTGGTGGTTTGGTGAGACTAACAACCAGATGGTCCAATAGTTGTTTTTGGTCTGAAATGTGTTATTGGTGGAGGCTTTTAGACAAATGAGAAAGATCCACTTTATTCATTGTTTTTGTTTTTTTAATCTCCACAACATATTTATAGCTATACTATGTTAGAACGTTTTTAAGATGCATGAAAAAATGTTTTAAGCTAATTTGTTTTCCAAATTTGCCATTGTAGCTTTAATTTGTCAATAAAACTTTTTGTGTCTAATTTCTACTTTTAAGAAAACCTCAAGAACTCTTTATATTAAAAAGAATTTAGTAGCTAATTAAAACTAAATGGAAAAGCTGGCCAATACAATCAACTGCAGATGAGTGGCTCTAAAAAAAGAATTTTGTGTGTGTGTGTGTGTGTGTGCGTGTGTGTGTGTGTGTGTGTACTCGTGTTATTTTTTTACCTACATGTATTTTTAAATGAATTACATGTTTTTCTTTCCAACACAAACCCACTAGTGAGGTTCTAAACTGGTGACTTCCCTTTTGATACTGGTACCTTAAACTGTCATTCCGTAGTTTTCTGTGCATTTTGATTCACTTTTTGTTGCCTGGATGTGAACTGGTGTCAGGAGGGGCAGGTAAACATCTACTTCAATCATCTCCATTCCTAAAGCAGGAGCATGAAGGGAAACTAGAGTTCTACATGATGTTTGAGTCGGTCTAAAAATGAAATAAACTGACATTAAAATAAAAAATATCTGGTGAAGAGAATTTAAACAGAATGGTTTCTATTCTCGCCTTTCAGAGCTCAACCTGCAGCAGTTCAAAGACACAGGATATTTATACAGACACACCTGCTCTACTGCATCTACTTTCATTAGAAAATCAGTGACAGCTATGCTTTTTACATTTTAATGTCCTTGTCACGATTACTTTGTTATGTAGCTCTACTGTCATTATGACACAAACTTTTATCTGTTACATCTCTTCTAGTTTTGTCTCCTGTGTCCCACCTGAGGTCAGTGGCTTTCTGTCCAAGTCTGGACCAGAGCTTAGCTAGTTTTAGTTTAATAAAGGACCGAGTCACACCAGAGACGAGCAGCGGATTAAATTAAGCAGATGGTAGTAAAGAAATCAGCTCCAGGACCAGGATTGAAGACCGCTGTGTAATTGGTTTACTCGTGGAAACGTGGGATACTCTATCACAAGTTATCAAGATGCATGTAAATGGCTCCGGCTGGTGGCCCGCTCCTCGGAAAGCAGGCGTAGCATGTAAACACGTACTAAGAATTCAGCTCACTGTGAGCTTCATTGCATCAATTTTACAATCTGCTGGATTTGTTCAGCACTTAAGGCAAAAACCCTGACAGCCTTTACGCCGTTTTGTTTCGTCCTCAGTAATTTGTTTTGTAAGCGGAGGCTGGAAACAGGAACAGCAGCTGCAGTGTGGACTTGGTGAGCTAGAACTTTACGGCCTCTGTGCTGAAGCTGCTAATAATGTTTTATGACTCATTTAGAACACAAGATTTGTTTTCATCAGCCAACTGAGGAGATGATCAAGTTGATAATAAATAGTATAGTTTAAACAGAAGAAGTTGTCTCACATAAAACATTGTGAATTAGAAGTCCTAGTAAACAACAAAGTTTTCCTGGTTTGGTCCCTTAGTTTGTAGTTTTTTGTGCAAAAGAAATGATGGTAACACTTTAGTTTATAGAACACAAATGAACCATTAATTAGCTGCCAATTAATATACATATTAATGAACTACTAAGTCTTAATTAGTCATTATTAAGTACTTATTAACTGCTAATTACTAATTCCCTAATTCTAACATTAAAGCAGCATTCCACAACTTTGCAGTTATATGGTCTCTGTTGCCCTCTAGAGGCTTGCTGCATAACGTCACTGTCGTAACATTAAATCTCTCTCTCGGGCATTAGAGGCATGTTTACATTCCTAATGTCAGGCAAAACAACGAAAACAAACTTTTCCACCTCCACACATTGAATAAATAGTTTTATCAGGACTGTATAACAACTTTATGCCCGACCAAACACAATAACCCTGTGAAATCATTTATTACTTACCTAGCCATTAGCAGCACGGCTAGGTCAGAGTCCGTAGTTCATGCCTTTCTTTCTAAAAGAGCTCTCCAGCGAGGAAAAGACGGCCCAATAATAACTCTGGTCTTTACCATACCATACCATACCAGTTTATTTGTTTGGCGCATTAAAACACAGCATGAGAGCTGAACAAAGCGCCTTACAGTTGAAAAACAAGTTGAAATAAACAATTGCAATAGCATGATACCCAAATAAGCAATAAAAGGCAGAAACCAGACACACACAGTAATTCAATAAAAAATGGTCTTGTTTTGTTTTGATCTTGTTCTATCACGTTCTTCTTTTCTTTTCCTCTGATAAGGGATTTCTAGCTGTCTTTGGTGAATCTGCCGCTGCTACAGCGAGCCTACGTTATACAATTATGGCAATCCAAAGGGATTAAAAAAATGTGCGTTCTAAACTTGCGTTATGTCCGCCAAAACGCTCGTTCAAGACGCACGTTTTGGCGGACATAATGCTCGCTTTTAGAACACGCAAGTTTTTGCCCCCTTTGGCGTCAAAACGCACGTTCAAGACGTGCGTTTTGGCGGACATAGCGCGCGTTTAGAACATGTGCTTTTTTTTATCCCTTTGGCTTGCCATATTCTGCTGTAAAACGACACCCAGTCAGTACTTCCGGCGCTATCCGAAGCACAAAAACTGTATAGTGCAGTAAACAGACGTGGGACCCCCCAACACTATCACAGGTATGAAAATGAACATAATAGATAATACTATGACGCAAAAACTTTACAAAAAAAGCATAATTTTAAGGTGTAAAAGGTGCAGAATGTTGCTTTAACAGGCCATAAATTAAGAGGTTTATCATAATAAGCCATTAATAATGGTTTGTTCTTTGAAAGTAAATGGTTTGTTGCTGATTAACGCAGAAACTCATTAGGTATGAACAAAAACTCACTTTAGAATAGGGAACATATTCTTGCTTATAAGTGGTTAATTAATTGTTGTTTTGGCTCTATTAACACTTGCAGTTTGGTGTTTATTTACCTAACACCAGAACATAATTTTTCTGGATATTAAAGCAGAATAGCTATTCCCCTTGAATTACTTCTTTATAAGCTACACATTGATTAGAGCTTACTAGTATCTGCATTAATCAGCAACAAACCATTATTAATTGCTTATTATGATAAAACATTTAATTTATGGCCTGTTAATATTAGAATAATGGCATTAGTAATAAGCAGTTAATAAGTGCTTAATAGTCCACTAATATGTATATTAATTGGCAGCTAATTAATGGTTAATTTGTGTTCCCTAAACTAAAGTGTTACCAAAATGGATTATCTTTCTTAGTTACTTAAACATGACTCGTTTTTATTTAAGAAATCTAGACAATAGACAAACGTATTATAGTTTACCTCAGCTGTGAGATTTACTCACATGATGCAACATCTATATAACCCTCAAAGTGAGCGTAACCACCCACCCTAATGAATTATAGTTATGGTCTGAGATGTTCAGGTGCTTCAAATGTCAAAGCTTTATTAAAACAGTATGCTATAGCAGCCTTTAAACATCTAAATGGTGTGGCATGTATTTGATATAGCGCCTTCTAGGCTTTTACAACCCACCAAGGTGCTTTACAACACAACCAGTCATTCACTCATTCACACCCTGGTGGTGATGAGTTACATCGTAGCCACAACTGCTCTGGGGCATCATACCCACTAAATGCTCTAATAAATGAACTCAGGCTCTCGGGCCAAATCTGGCCCGCAGTCTATTCTTATTTGGCCCTCAAGATCATATATGAAATATGTATTAGAACTGGCCTGCTGGCACATTTGCAGCTAATACTACAAATCCCATAGTGCTTTGCAGCATTAACGTGTCACTCAAAGCACACCACTATTGCATTCTAATTGTAGAAAAATATTGTTTTTTGGTTTTTGTAGTTGGCCTGTTAAAAGGAATTTAACTTGCAGTATAAAAGGGACAGATAGAAGAATAGAATAGAAATCCCTTTATTGTCACTCAGCAGCAATGACATCCATTACAGGAGCATTAAAGGAGAGAAAAAATAAGAATACACAACAAGAAAAACATAAATACTTAAAAGATTCAAAACACTCAAAGATTAAAAATAAAAAAATGCTGAATAAATACATATTTTACGTAATAAAAGGATAAAAACCTGACATAATAAGTAACGAATAGCACTGATCTGTGTTTTAGTTCAAATTTATTTGCTCGTGTGTAATTTGGTTATTCCAGATTCAGCATTTATGCAAAAATAAGTTTGTTTCCAAATGAAACGGTTCAACAAAACATATCTGGAGATAAAGGAAAATGTGCAGCCACATTTTCAATAAATATTGAATTTGGCCCGCGACCTTGTCCTTGTTCATCATTTTGTCCCAGTGTGAATCTGATTCTGACTCCCCTGCTCTAAAACTCTGAAAAAGAAGCCAGATAACGTTCATGAAGGATTACGATTGTGATGTGTGTGTGGTAACAATGGCAGTGGAGGTCACATTGAGGTCCAAGGGGTCAAAGGTTGCTGCCAACACACATAAGCTGTTAATGTTTCCATTCAAACGTTCTAATAACCTCATTTATAAATGAGGTAATCTAAAAATCAAATGAATTTATTTAATCACTTTGTGTGTTTAATGATTTTAATCTATGTTTGTATGTGACACGCACCTTTGTGATCTGTGAGCTCAGTTTTGATTCTTTTCTTCATGCATTATTTGTTTAGTTACCGTGGGGACCGCAGATGGGAATTAGCCAGCGGCTAAATCCGGTGCAAACAAGTTTTCCCTTTTGAGATTAATGACGTTTGTACACTGAGTTTATTTTTCACACAGGGACAAACAAAAGAGCTGCCGGAGGAAAGTTTTCTAACCTCTTCACCATCAAAAATGATCCAGAAACTGGATCATGTTGGAATGTTGGAAAACATGGAGCCTGATACCGGGACAGCTCACCATATCAATGGTGCTCCAATAAAGAGACAAGAGAGTTAGGTGTGGAGGAGCCTGACTGACCTTCACCTGACAGAACACCTCTGGGATGATCTATGAGCAGAGACCTTCTCATCCAACATCAACGTTTCTGTGGTAAACCTTCCCTAAGCTGAAGCCATCCTAACTGTATATTAAACCCTACAGATTAACCATTAGGATGTCATTAAAGCGTGTGTGTGTGTGCGTGTGTGTGTGTGCATGTGTGTGTGTGGTTATAGGCACCAGCTCGTCTTGAATCTGCACAGGAATAAGCAAGTATTAAAAAAGGACACAAAACATTAAAAATATAAACACATGATCATTTAAACAAACATATTTCATCAGTGGAAACTAAACCAACAAAAATACTTCTAATTGTAGGACAGTCCTATTAATTACATCATTAGTCGGTTTCAGAAACAGACTTTCATCTTCTTTTGGTCTGTTATCTACAGAAAAACTCTTGCTAGCTTAACTTTGTCGTTTCAGGGTGTATGTAAGGGGTATATTGATCTTTGCATCAACAAATCAATAACTGAACAAAATGACCCAATAAAAGAACAAAAACAGGCTTCTACCCTGTCATTGCTGTCTGAACAAATAACAGATTCACAATGAAACAATAACGCTAACATCAGTGGCATCTTCTAGGATGTTTGACTTTAGTCACAGTGTGAAGTCAGGATTAGTCATTATGTTATTTTAAAGTTAGTTTAAATACTAATAAAATAAATCTGTAATCAGAGTATTAAAATGAGAGAAATCAGTTATCTGAATCTTTGAATCATCTTTGTATGGTTAAGAGTTTTTCAGTAAAGAAAAACAATGAAAGGATGCTAAGAAGTAAAACTTTAAATCATCAAGAATACATGACCGTAAACACCGGGCTCCTTGAGCCACAGCTTCACATCTGTAAATATTTACAGGCCAGGTAAAGATGAGGGTGAAGGACTGAAAAAGCATTAATAATATCGTGGGCATCCCACCAAACCTTCATGGTGACCGGGGAGATGACCTGGAGGGAAAAGCTCTTGATATATTTTGGATGAGCTTGAGGGTAATTATCTCTGAGTGTCCAGGCAAGCTCTGCAGAACAGTCTGAGGGTGTCAGAAAAAGTTTCGGCACTGCTACTTCCTGATGAACGGAGCCAGTTTTAGCTTGTAATTAAGCTAGTTTAATGACATGTTTACTCGTGCATACCCATGCTGTTTGTTCTGCTGATAACTTTGGCCGCTGGAGGTGACGACCATCAAGATTTTGGCTCCTGCAAAAAATGAAATCATCCAAAAGCTGCCTGTCTGCGCGAGCGAGGCGGGTTACGTCAGCAAAAGTCTGTCATTTGCCAAATAAAAGAGCGTCAGCATCGTGCGCTCCGTACCAGTGTGTGATTTCATCTCACATCTGCTGAGTTTAGTTTTTGATTTGCAGCATCAAACACCTGTAGGTGGGGTAGATACCACAGGCAGGGATAAGTCATTGCAGTGGTGAAATGTCTGAACCAGTTTTAGACCAGTCGGTCCTTGATAATGTGATTTTTATTCAAAAACCATCCAGTTCAGCAAAGGAGAGACTTGAAGACGCCATAAAGTATCATCTGAATGCATGAACACATCAGGTGACGAGCTCCGGTTTTCACATTACAGTAGAGGCCAGATGTTCATTTTCCATCTTCTTTGTGTCTGAGAGACATTTTTACAGCTTGAATAAAGATTCTTCTTTCTTTGAAGAGAGCAGCATTCCACTATCACAGACAAACACACAGAATATTTGGTTCTGACTGCCGCCTTCAAACAGCCGCCCGCCACAGTTAACAGTTAGTGCACATAATGTACGTAGTGATGTCCTCAGGCTCCACTTCTCCAGCCACACCAGTGGATTTAAAGCTAAACATCTCACCAAACACTAATAAGGACTTACCAGATACCTCAGCTGTCTCATTTATATTTTAGGAGGAAACAACAGCGTTGGTTCAATTAACAGACTTTATTCTCTTCTATTGTGTCTGGATTCCAGTGAAATAAAAGCATTTTCTTGTAATGTCGTTAAAATTGAATCAATAGTTCTCAATGTAAAGTCAAATCAGAGCAAATGATAACATTAGCTTACCAAGTTGATGCATTTCACTAAGAGTCAGTTGGAGGAGGGTTGGCACAACCTCAAATCTCCATTTCTTTGTTTATATCTTTTTCAGGAAGGGGTTGTACCTGATTTAAGGTCTGTTGTTTTAAGCAGCACAGCCTTTCTCAGTTATTATGATCTGCAAGTACAGAGAAGCCAAATCAAACATACAAGTCTGAGAAAATGTTACTTTGAGTAAAGAAAATCAGCATTACTCGCATCAAAGAGGAAAGTTGAAAGGGAGAGAAGGAGGCAGACACGCTTCTACTCGTTCACGCTTTAACACTTTTTTATCAGAGGCTGTGGGGATTATTAAAACGACCATTGTTAAATGTCAATGATAAATTTAACACACATCTGGGAACCGAGTGTCCAGATATTAGATCATTTAGACCAGGGATGTCCGATATTATCGGTCTACCATTAATATCGGCCGAAATCAGCATTTAATATAGAAAAATATCGGTATCAGTTTTCAGTCTTTTAATGACCCAACCTTTACATACCATACACATATTATGAGTCAAACTCTTCAGCTACTTCTCTCACTCAAAATGTCAAAATAGGACAGATCTGAGGTCCTGTTTGAGATATTTTAAACTGAAGTAGTTGTCATTTTTCACAGAGAATGTTGAACATGTAAGCATGAATGATAAGATAAATGTGATGTTAGTAACTAAAATGTTTTAGTTTTTCTTTTCCTTATGGGGGGGCTGGTATCGGAAATTAGGAGTCAGACAACATCGGTTATATTGAATATCGGCAAAATAGCCAATATCGAGCGAGTATTTTAGCCTCAGTCACCAACTGTCCAGTCACACATTTGAGTTTTGAGTCAATATAAATATCTTCTGTCTGGGTCTCTAAAGGTAATCCGACTGATTTTCACAAACAAGGCCTTCCCATGCTAGTGCGATGATAGCACGAGATAGGGTCAAAGCCAAGGCACGAGGCCAGTGTGGCCAGAACTGGTTCCAGCTCTCAGCGACCGAGCCACAGGGTCGTGTTTACAGATGATTAGTGACTCAGGAAAGAGCAGGAAGACAGGATGAAGTTCCCTGAGCCTCTGCTGTTTTTGTCCAGCAGTGGGGTCTGGAAGAAGGAGATGGAAGTTAGTGTGTGGCTCACGTGGGACTTGAAGATGTGTTAGAAAAAGAGTCCCAGTTGGGTGGTTTACTGGGAGTCCTGGGATGGAGATGATGATGGGGGAAAGGGTCGGTAAGAGTCCTGGTGAATTGGAATGTTGTTAATAAACAGTGTTTCAGGTCAAAATGTGGTTCAGTTCTCTCCATTTTTGAACCAAAACTTCTAATCTTCTAAAATTGTCCTAATCAGGGTATGAAGCGCCCATTCAAAGTCTGCTAATTTGTCTCAGAGGTCACATGATCAATGACAAATAAAGCCTCGCTCTCAGGAAATGCCCTATGGATCATCTGGAGGCTTATGTGTTTACCTCGGTCATTTTTAGTGGTTTGACAGAAATATAGAGTAACACGTGGAAAAAAGGAAAACAGAAAGAATGAATGAACAAAGGTAAAAAAAAAAGTTGCTGAAAAAGGTCAAAATGCAGTAAAAAGGAACTTCAGGCTGTGCCTCCTCTCATAAACTGTAGTTCAGTGATGCAGCAGCCCGTTCTGTAACTTTGTCCTAAATTACACCCCGCTTAATGGTCAAAGGACTAATGAATGCTTGTTGGTCTGCATCATTTCACGTCTCAGGGGGCGCTACCGAGCAAATGCAGCCTCCAGAAATGAACCATTTTCCTACATAATAGGTGGGAAAACGTATGTGTCATCTGACCGTCACATGGTTCACATGTGAGTCCTCATTGGATGGTAAATCCTCAGAGGGAAAACCCAGAAAAGCTGAGAATACGTCGGATACCCTGAGAAAAAAAAAGCAGAGGAAGGAAAACCATTAGAGATGAATAACAGGTTGGTATATTCCCAGAGAAAGTCTCTAGGAGCACTGATTACCTGAATGCCCAACCAGGTAACTAGCTGAGGAGTCTCAGGTGTGTTTAGAGGACGACCCGTCCTACAGGAGAGCTGCTACACTGAAGGGAAGAGAGGAAAACTCATGTAATATCAACACGAGTCCCGAGTGATGGATACAGCCCCACCACACTTCCTTTGCAGTCACGGCACAACCTCGTCCATGCCTAAAATCCATCATGGACCTATAACGCTAGTTCATGTGTGATGAGAAGATTATTTATACCTGAAGATCTCACAAAGACCGTCCATGTTCTGGCTGAATTTCTAAGTTCATTCCGTGTGAAGGAGCCTTAGCAGCTCAGGGGGTGCTCAATAGTGCATGACTGCAGTGGCTTCATGTTAGTTGAGATTCCTGACATGTAAGGAGAAATACTGCTTTTCTAAAAGCAAAGTGTTTGTTTTCACCTGCCTGTTTTTAAAGCTTTATGTTTGATGTTACATCATTAGAAAAAATCTGGCTTCCAGATCCTTCCTGAGAAAATGAGTCTGAAAGGACTTTTCATCCGAAGACCCCTGCTGTAGAGCATGAACCAAAAGAAAAAGAATTTTATTATCTAATGATAGCAAATGAGTTATTAGTTTTAAATGTCATGAATTCGTTGCAGAAACCCGTTAGAAATGTGGCTGTGTTCTCCACCGGCGTGTAAGTAAATGAACTGTTGATGCAAATGACTGTTTTCTCTCTGCACCAAAGGCAGCAGGAGGTTTTCTGTCTCAACAAAGAAATAAAACCCTTGAAGGGGAGAGCAGAGGGTACACGGTGTCTTGTTGTGATACTAAAAACCGTCTTTCCATCTTTCCTACAGTAACTAGAGATGTGGAAAAAGGAAGTATGCCCCAAAGGAAAATGTTCAACTTCAACATGTTTGAGCAAGCAGAAATGTTTGGAAAAGCTCTGCATATTTTCTGTTCTCTAAAACTGTTACAGTATTTATTTTTAAGTTCTTTTAAACAATAAAAATGTGATTTTAGCACACCCTGTGCGTATCACGCCCCCGTCAGAACGGTGCTGTTCTGTTCAGCTGTCTGTGAGTGTGGTAATAGATTTCAAATGTTTTTAAATATTATTTTAATAATAATTGTTCCACTCCAAAGAAATCAACAATTGGTTTCAATTTCAAAGACTCAAGGACCCCCGTGGGCTGAGCTGAAGAGCAGAGTCTTTGATGCAAAATAAAATCAGCAAGAAGCCCTTTTTTTCTGTCAGAGAAAAAGCTGCTGCGTATGAAAAAGAACATACACATTTGACCTGCGTTGGAGGATTTCACAGGAATGATTCTGTTGTCCAATTAGAATAATGGTGCAGAACTGCCAAAGACCATCGAGGCCCAGATCAGGTCTAATGATAGTTGATAATATCAAAGACAATAAATATTTTACTGCAGAACAAAGAAATTCAGGAGGAAAATGCTGCACTGGCAAGATGCAAATATTGTCTGAGGTTTTTTTTCCACTGCCTCAAGGACAAGGCAGCTTGAAATCACTGATGCAACAATAAATACTGCATCCTGACAAAGAATGCTAGAGGAAAATGTTGGGTTCTCCATCTAAGAGTCAAAGTTTCACCAGAAGTGGAGTTTTCAATAAGACAGAAATTTATCATATTATTGAATCTTTCAATAAAAAATAGAAAATCACACAAAAAGCATCAAAGTTAGATTTAAATCTAAAAAACAAGCATGTTAAAGAAAAATTACAAAGGGATTTGCTTAAAGAGATATTCCACTCCGTTCCAGTTAGATAAGTAAGGAAAAACATTTTGTAACCAGCCCAGTCATTTTCCTGACCCAGTCTTTTAGCCTTAGCTTAGCATAAAACAATGTAAGTGAATGGTACCAACTAGCCTTGACTGAAAAAGTAATTAAAATGACTCAGTAGTGATTCTAATTCTACTGTGACCTCAATAATCAGACTGACTGCAAGTGAAAATAATAAGTAACACAAAGGAATCACAGGCGCTACTTTAGACTTGGGACTACTTAATGACAAAGCACAGCTGTAAGCTTCTACTGAAAGGTGCAAGGACATGACGCTCAAAGACACCTATTTCCATAAACACAACACATTGTTAGCAAACTGCCATAGCACACACACACTCATGCACGCACGCACACACACACACACAATGACAGTGAGAGAAAAAAAACGGCACATCGCATTTGAGCCGGAGTGAATGGAGATCCACTGATGTGTGTGTGTGTGTGTGTGTGTGTGTGTGTGTGTGTGCTGGTGTTTTATGGCAGTTTGCTAACAATGTGTGCTTTTGTGTTTATGGAAGCAGGTGTCTTTGGGGCTGCTGCATCATATCCTTCCACCTTTTAGTGGAAGCTTACAGCTGTGCTTTGTCATAAACGAGTCCCACGTCTAAAATGGTGCCTGTGATTCCTTTGTGTTACTTATTTTCACTTGCAGTCAGTATGATTACTGAGGTAACCAAGTAGAATTAGAATCACTATTGAATCATTTTGATGACTTTTTCACACTCAAGGCTAGTTGGTACCATTCACTTACATTGTTTTATGCTAAGCTAAAGCTAAAAAAGTACTGCTGGATCAGGAGAATAACTGGGCTGGTAACAAATAGTTTTTTCCTACTTATCTAACTATGAGAACTATAGCAACAGACACAATTTTACATTGGGGTGGAATATCCCTTTAAAGAAAGATGAGTTGTTTGAGACATTTTTCAACATATTCACATTTTTAGGATAATAAAACATATAAAAACATAAAATCTTCATTTGTAGACACGAGCTTATAAAAGTGTTCCACTTTGAAGTTGAGTCTTTTCCACCATTTTGTCTTTTCATGAAGCTCCACGATGAGCTACACCTCAGAGTTTACTGTACATAACAAGTGTTTACATTCCCAAACACCCACTAATCTAAAAGTGTTTAATATTTCAGTTCAATCTCATAACACAAAAGCCTTTGCATTAAAGTCAATATTTAACAATTGCTGCTCACGGTAAACGTAGCAGTTGTTTCTCATCTGTGTGTTCATGTATGGAATGTTAAATAAACCCAAAGATCTGAATTTTATTCACCTCCATATTCTCTCTGTGTAAATGTGTTACAAATGATGATCGATCAACGGAGGGCACAGAGGAACTGGTAAATAATGACGTGCTCCTGAAGAAACTCCACTTTTATTTGACTCTGAGGATCCATGTTTGATTTTCCTTTATAATTTCATTTCCTCATTATGGACTCAAAAGGACGAAGCGATGCTGGATTCTATTCCCTTCCCAGAACAACCAGATCTTTGGATATGCTGAAGTAAATCCCTGGTCCAGACTGGGAACAAAATGAGAGACGTCACATAGGCAGAGGCTTATTTTAGCAACTGGAATGTCTGTTTTGTCAGACTCATTCTGTTGCGCCAGCCAAGGCCGTACCTAATTAAAGTGTTCTGCTCTACGGAGTCCCATACTGGACCTGAGCATGCAGAAGCTCTCTTATTCTTCCCATCCATCACATCTACTGTAATTACTTTTGTTTACAGTGGAGGAAACGGCAGCTGTCTGATTAGAAGTTATTGAGGAGATAACTCATAGGTAATTTTGAAATGGCGCTCAGCTCCTCTCCTGGATGCAGATGAATCATTTCCTGTACGTGGCACGGGGACGATGTGGAGACACTCGTGGAGAGTGACCCTGACAAATTACCACAGGGCTGTCAAATCTCCTAACCATTTTCTCCCAGAAATGTACCTCTTGTTGTCCCTGTGGTGATAATGACTTCGCTTTTCCTCAGGCAGAAATGAAGAATTTGTAAAACAGTGCAATTAGCTGCACTAAAGGATCATTTCTATTATGCTATTTTAAGAGCTCTTTGTGTTCCTAGTATTTTATGATTTCACTGAGATAAATATGGTGATTGAGGCTAATGATAATGTAACGCACATCTACAAACTAAGAGCCAGCAGCAGAGTGTCAAGACTGGTTGTCAGTGTGTAATAATGTATGATGTTCTGTAATATGCACCACAGCTCTATGAATTACTACACAATTATAAAAGCCTGCTCCATTACACTGTGGGACTGTGTGCACAGCATTAAACTGGAGAATCAATACTACAGCAACAGCCCTCCAATAAAAAGGATCAATAATGATGATTGTTATTTTTATTGACCCTCTTCCTATTTAAAGAATGTTTTCATGTAAATCTACATTTAGAAAATTGTCAATAAACCATTGAGTTGTGACACTGGATCATTATATGAACTAGAGACCCAAATCAAACAAGTGCCTCCTAGAGGCTGGTTCCAGGGAATACTTTAAGTCCCGCCCCCTCCATTCAAACAAATGGGACAAAAAAGCCTTAAAATGCTTCCTGGTTTTTACAGGAGTAAGAATTTTACAGTACAGTGAAATAACCACAAAACAGTCTGACGTCTCATTTATGTTGGAAGGAAGGTTACATTGAAACAGCTTTCCTTCTCAGCCGGCTGGGGGGTTGTCAGATTTTCTTCTTTCAAAATGACCAAAGAGGGAGTCTTTGTTTACAATCTGTGAGCCTATGCGGTAGCCAAGTCTGCGTCGAGCTAACGCAGCGCCGGCATTTGTAATTCAACACCAAAGTTAAAGTTAAAGTCCCACTAGTTATCACACACACTGGTGTGTGTGTGAAATTTGTTCTCTGCATTTGACCCATCCCCTGGGGGAGCAGAGAGCTGCAGACATAGCCGCGCTCGGGAACTATTTGGTGGTTTAACCCCCCAATCCAACACTCATACCACTAGACCACTGAGCAGTCAGCTTTGTAAAGAACTGAAGCCAGGAACAGGAGGCACCTGGAAGTTATTTCTTACAATCCAAAGAAGCCACGGCCTCTTGTTGTTTTACTCTAATATCGGATGAAGCAGGCTAGAGGCTACAAACAAAACAGTCCATTTACAAACAGTCATCTCTAAAAGAAATCTTAAGCTTCTTTTTTAATTACCAACAACTTGATATTACAGTGAAATTAATGTATACTCATCAACTTACTGTGTATGACTCAACTTTGCTTGTCATCTAGAATATTCTGGCGTTGATCCGTAACGGGCAACAGCCACAAAACTCACAGAACAGGAGTGAGAAAGTCACCCATGTGTTTGAAAATGAGATGCAGTACCCACATTTGACCACAGGGTGTCATTCTTACATAATGCACCTTTAAGACAAGACAAGACAGCTTTATTTATATAGTACATTTCCTACACAAAGGCAACTCAATGTGCTTTACAGCAATAAAAACAGACAAAACAAACACAAAAATGAACAATGGAATTACATATGCACAACACTGAAGACTAAAACTAGAACCCTGAGTATCAATAAAACATTGAGTAGAGAACTAAATGTGGCCAGGAATTACTAAGTATGTGAAAGCATTGATTAAGCTGAAGGTGTAAGGAGACTGAAACTAAGGCAGTAAAAACTGGTAGAATGAACAAAAAACACTAATGACTAAGAGTAAGACTAACAGAAATTCAATGCTTTGAGTAGGTAAGAGGGCTAACCAGGAATTGCAATGAAATACATAAATTTAGGGTTGCAGGAAATTACTAAAACTAGGACTATTGAAGCAGACCAAAACTAAAGCAGTGAAACTAGTAATTACTAAGGGTAAGGTGACTAAAACTAAGGCAGTAAAAACTGGTACAAAGAATTACAAATAACATTAATGAGTAAAACTAGAAAACTAACAGAAACTCAATACAGGCTAACCAGGAATTATATCAATAAAACACGGAGTAGAAAACTGAAAGTTTAAGTGTGTTGATATTTCTACTGCTGTGTGTTCAGATATGATTTCATTTTATGATCTGTTTAGTTATAATTTGATGCTTGAGGACATCATGATTGTGTACAGCCTTTCTAATAAACCCTAGCCCATTCTGTTCAGAGCTGAGTTTCACGCTGACTCATCTCAGTGGAAAACGTACAAATGCTGTGATTCCAAATGCATCGTCATTAACAGCTGTTTCACTGCTCTAGCTCCAACAACACCCTTACTGGGCTTTTGGGAACATGAGTTTATGGTTTATTTAAATATTTATGAATCGTATTTCTGTAAGAAGTTGACTGAATTGTTGTTTGCTAATTGATCGAGGCCAGTGAAAGCAGATCTTTGTGCTCCACACGACTCTCCCTCCGTCCTTGAGGACTGATTGGGTTCACTCAATTAATGGCTGTAATTGGACTGTTTGGAATGTCAGCACAGCCAATGTTAGCTTGACAGTGATTTAATTTGACATGTTAATCAATCATCAACATAGCTGGAGTGCCCGCTAAGATGTTAACAAGGGGTATAAATAGCATTCATATTGCAAGCAGACAAAAGGTGTAGTGCACTGATATTGTGTTTGGGCCTCGCTTATTGATTTATTTTGCTCTTTCATCTCTGGCCGTTGTACCAAAGGTGTTTTACTCAGCGATGGAACAAGGACATAAAAGAAAATGTAGAAAGATATACCGCACATAAACTTTTGTGTACCCAACACGAGTGCAGCAGCTCTTCACATCGTTTCGCTTCAGACCTGTCTTGCACCGTTAATTTGCTTTCCAGCTCCTCTCCATGTGCACATTCTGAAGCTCCAGACCAGTAGGAGTGAACTTGCTGTTTGTAACGTGGATCTCCTCCCTTGCCAGAGTGTTAGATTAATTACTGTGCTTTAATAGGCCCCACTACTGGGTACTGATAATTAAAAGATAATGATTGGTCTCTCTGAATGTTACAAATACAGATGCACAAACCCATTTGTGTATTTCAGGTTGTTCAATAAAAGATTAGGCCCGCTGTGAGGGCATGTGGGTGTTGGGGTTACGTGCTATTTCTGCCAAACTGGCCACGTTTCCTCGTTGGTTCGTCTCTGCTCTCAGGAATCCATAAGAGATTAACTTTGGATAGAAATAATGAATAAACACAGCTGTTCATTGGCATTCATCTGCATGACCCCCCAGCCCTCCTCCATGAGTGGGTAGAGGAAAATAAAAGTGAGGTGGCCAAGTTTTATATTAAAACTTTTGTTCCTGCTTTTTATTGGGTGTCGACAGCTGTGTTTCATGAGGAAACTGGTTCAGTCCGGTTCCAGGGGGACCGCTGAAAGTCCTCGTATATTTCACACGCCTTTAAATGTTGCACAGTGACATATTAATGAGAAAACACAACTGGTCTCTTTGATTCAGCTCTGATTAATAAATGCCCTGCTGAAATCAATGGTAACAAACTGAAACCGTGATCTCCCCCCCCCCCCCCCCTTTAATCTGACTAAATCTGTTTTATGATTTTTGCAACATCAACTTTTAAAAGTTGATGTTCAAAACAACCAACAGTATTTACATCATTAATATGTGGTCTTAATGTTGTGGCTTATTTGTGGAGCCAGCCTGGTTTTCTGTATGCAGAAAAAAGAAAGATGTAAGCAATCCCATGAAATCTGAGAAAGAAGGCCGAGATCAACGTGTCATTCATTTAATCATTTATGATTTCTACTCACTCTGATCATCGACTGCCTGACTTTGTAACCCTTGAACCCATTTATTGATAATCTGTGCATGTAGTGGAATCCGTCCAATCGATCCTCTCTGTAGGAATTTCTTTACCACAGGTTGACTCATACCGCCACAGGAGACTTGTTCCCCAACCTCCAGCTCTGCTTAACCAAAAGAAAGATTCTGAGAAAATCTCCACATTTCTAGAAAATGACTCAACGCCAATGCAATTCTACATTAGTCAAAATAAATCAGCTTCAGGTAAATGTCATGTTTTAGACCCTGTTTTTATGTTTGTGTTACTGCTTTGTTTGGTTCTGTTGTGCTTTTTTGTTGCTTTTGTTGAGTCATTCTGGGCTTTGTTCTATTTATTTATTTCAGAATAAAATAAAATAAAAATGTTGTTGCTGGATGTGTTCAACATGTTTCTTATATAATGCCCTAAAATTCACCACGTGGTACAATCAAATAGTGCACATATTGGTTGGAGACCTGAATGCTGTTAGAGCAAAATCACAGGCCACAGCTCATTGATAGTGAACGCTATCTTATTAATCTAGACCGACGGTAGCCAGAGCATAATGATTTTGCTTTGCAGGTCGGTCTAATTACGCGCCATTAGAGCCTCAGCAGGCCTGAACAGTCTTGTGCCTGGCCAATCACAGTGCTCTATCAGTTTAGTGGGCGGGATGTTGCTGAAATGGAGCAAAACAACTAAAATGGCGACGTCTCGATTAAAAGAGCTTTGGCATCAACTTTGGGCTATTTAGACTTGGTTTTCTTTGAGTCAAGAGCAGCTAGAGGTACTTAAGTCCTTTATTTAGAAAAAGGGTGTATTTGCATATTCATCAACAGCATCTGGAGGACTGCCCCATTGACTGACATTCATAGCAGTGAGTATGTCATGTTGTTTGTTGTCCAAAAGCATACAGAGACAGTTTAAAAGACATCCGTAGATCCCGCCCTACGACTGACTCTATGGGTCGTAGCCAGACTATACGTATATTGACATTTATAGGATGGTATGTCAGGCTACGTGAAAAACAGATTTGTTGAAAAATCTTCATCCTTGCCTGAGATTTAGAAATTGCTACACAAATGTAAACAGAAACTATATCTAAAATGTTTTTTTTTTCAAACTAAATTAAATTAAATATTCATCAATCACAACTTTTATCAACTCAACGTTTTTAGTTTGAGAACAGCCTGTCCACAGCTCAAACACAACTCACCTACATCTAGGATTAGTGTACACGACCCAGCTGCTTGTTCACTACCAGTTAGATCTAAACTGCTAAAGAGACTCTGGGTGTTTCTCAATCTCAAGGAACCTCGCCTTGATGCCTTGGTCCCGCCCCGGTTGCCTAGGAGATACGTCATCAGGAACCGCCAAGGCGTGTTCCAATCGGTTCCTATGTTCATGTGCTTCCAAGGCATCTGTCCTCCGTTTGTTAGCCGTTTAGCTAATTGAGAAAGGATACATGAGAGGTGCCTTGGTGCCTTCTCTTGGTCAAAAATTTCCCAGAATGCATAGCGGTATTTTCAAACAGATGTGATCAGGAGCCGGCAGCAGCTACTTTGGGGGCAATTTTCCACTTTAAATGTAAGTTTGTTTGTTTGTTTGTTTTCTTTATTTCATTCAATCAAGCAAATAAAAGTTACATTTAAAACAATTCGTGTTCACAAATAATCATAAATGAAAAGGAGCAGAAAGAAGCAAAAACATATCATTTCTGCCCCCTCTTCACATCAAGACATTAGCTGTTCAACTCAATTCTTGTCGTTAACCTACCCCCACCCCCGACACAAAACAAGTCTATCAGCCTACTTAAGATCTTATTAATTCATCATGATACGTTTAACACTTTTTTTAAATACAGAAAATGATTTAGATTGTTTTATTTTACTGTAGAGACTATTCCATAAACAGACACCTTTTACTGAAATACATCTTTCCATTATCGCTGTTCGGAATCTTGGTTTTGTAAAAATATTAGTTCCTTTCAGATTATAATTACTTTCTCTTTTTACAAATCTTTTTTGAATATTTATTGGTAGAACTCCTTGATGTGCTTTGTACATAAGTTTTAATAAATGATATTCTACTAGTTTGTCAAATTTCATTAGGTCTAGTTGTGAAAACATCGGATCCGTATGATCCCTATATCCACTACCACTAATAACTCTCACTGCTCTTTTCTGTAAAAGAAAAATTGAATGTGTATATGTTTTGCAGGTACTTCCCCATACTTCGAAGTCAACTAATTGTAGCTATTGGGCTTATATGTAAAATGTTTATTTACATCCAAACCAGTTATCTATGGTTGGTTAGTTGCTTAGTAGTTGCAGCGTTGGTGGCTAGCAGGTACTAACTCACTTACACATTTGATTTAACCAAAATATACACAATTAAAAAAGTAAAAGGCTCGATATTAAAGCTTAACATTACTATGATGGGAGGGACATCAACAGGGCGCGTAAGCAGGGGGCGGGCTCTGGCCGGCCGCGGTCACGTGGGACAAGTCTGTTTCATTTAACCATTTTCTTTGACTGAGGAAGGACAGTGTCCTCGGAAGCAAGGCGTCTGGCCTGCAAGGCAAGGCGAGGTTCCTTGACATTGAGAAACACCCACGGTGAACGGAGCAGACTGCACCAACGACTACAGCACAGCAGCAGAAACTCAGCGTTTTACAAAGAAACTGTGTAACTGAGGACTAGATCTACGAGGAAAGATTACAGAATGAGAACCAGGTGAGTTCAGGAGCAAATGCAACACATGGGAGGATCCGAGTAATCAATCAAAACTCAGAGAAACAAGACCAGAATACACAAATAAATATAACTGAAAACATTTGGATAGGAATTAAATTTGACCTCTAAACACACAAATAAACTAAATTTTCCAAATCATTGCTCAAGTCCATTTTTATGTTTGGATACTACTTTTTACACATCCCTGTAATGTTTGACACATGTTTGCATGATTTTGTGTCACATTCAATAAAAATTGTTTTGTAAAAATATCATGCCACAGTGAGAGCCTTTATGTACTCCTGCCGCGTTCCTTGGTCCCTCCTACCTCTGATTGGTGAATAAATGGTTGCTTAGTAAAGTTTCCCATTGTTCCTGTCTGCTGCCACCTGTTTACCTGCATGTGGATCCATCCTGCTACCTGATGACAGGAAAGTTTTGTCTCCGTGCAGATGTGACGCGTGCACTCACCATACGATTGGATCGGGACTGCCCTTGTATCAGCTCATAAATCCTGCAGCTCTTTGCAGTCACATGTGGCTTTCTCTTTGATTTGCTGCCCGTGCAGTTTTTATCTGAAAGTTTTAATGTGCCTCCAGATCTTGTCCTGCCTTCCACAGTTCCGTTTAACTGCCATTTCTGCATGACAGTTCAGACAGTGGAGATTGTAAGCTGGGCACATTTTGATATCTTTTTATAGACACCCTCAGCTTTGAAGGCGCCAATTAGCTTCAATTGGAGCTCTCAGTCAGTAGCTTAGAGGCGCACACGGTTGTTAACACAAGGTTCAAAGAGATTTATCTACTTTGGGATTGTCATCGTCTAACATTTCCCAACCTGCCTCTAAATCCTGGAGCATTATTGAAGTTCCTTTTAATAAATCTTTTGTACTCACACCAAAATTACCTAGTTTATATCCTTTTTGAATTCAGGAAAATGTAACATTTATTTTTTTATATTTTCAAATGTTTTAAAGCCATCATAATCCATAGAGCACATGCCGGGGTTTAGTCACAGTGACAGCCCTGCAGCCTTCTATTTTGGTAAAAGCATCATTTTGTTTGCTGGACAAACAACATTTTAAATGTAACTTGTGTTTTTGTGGCTGACAAGCATTTGTTCCTGTGACAAACCAGTTATTAGTGTAGTAAACCCCATTTTAGGAGACTCAAAGAAACTCAGTATAGTAAGGAGAAAACGTTATTTTGTTGCTCACATTGGTCCACGTTGCTGACTGCAGCAAATGACTGACAGCTGGCCAGATGTGCCATTAGTGACTAGGGCTGGCCGTGTGTCCTGGAGGCTTTTAGCTACGTATTCTGAGGGGAAAATGGCCGCAGGGCCCAATTCACAGTTTTGTGTCACAGGCAGCAATGAACCCACGACACTGATAATGAACATAAAAGCAAACATGTTTCGTAACAACTCTGATTTTAAACACTTGCACTAGATTGACACGATAAGAGTTTTCTCCTTCCTCTGTGTTTGTCATCGTTGGATTCACCACAGACCAAAACCATTCCTCAGCTCTGTGTGGGAACAGAGGGTGAACTAATAACCCAAATGACTCATAACGGGTGAGTTAAAGCTCTCATTGACTCCTTTTTCAATAAATCTGCACGTGAGTCGTTTTCTGTGGAAAAAAAGCTCTAGCGCTCCTGCTTCAGGGGGTAGAAGTTTGCTGGAGGAGTGGGGGAGGAAAAGGGGTGGAAAACAACAGGATGATTGGGAAAAAATGATCTTGATGTTTTATCTCCACATATAACATAAACCCCAACATGTTCATGGTTAGCTTCTACTAACCAAGACGCACTCTGCTCTCTTCTTCTTGTGGGTGGTCCCAAGCCAAGGTGGGCGGGGCCAGGTATGCTAACTTTCCCTGTGACATAGAAGAGGCAGGCTTTTTCTGACCTGATCGTTTCCCCGTCTGTTTCCTTTCTGCCACTGATGCAGGTGATGGGGTTGAGGAACATTTTTACATTAAGCATGCATGTGAAACTCCGAGTGACCGATCACATTTCAAAAAGAACAAGAATGACACAGTTTCTCAGAGGCTGACTGTAAAGTTTAATAGGATAAGTGTTGTTGTGTTTAGGTTTTAAAATGTTTCTCTTGTTTTTCAAATTCCAACTGATTTATTTCATTTTGTTTCATCATAATGAAGGAACACAATGGAAGTGTTTACTAAGGTAAAGCTGAAAAGGTGGAATAACAAATCCTCCTAAAACATGAGCAGTGATGGAAATAACAGTGTTTAAAACAATTGCATTACTAATGGCAGGTTAGTTTTTTCATTAACGTGTAATCTAATTACTTTCATAATCATTACAATGCCATTTCCATTACTGATAAGAAATTTTAAATACTGTAAAAGTCAAAGTGCCACATGGAAACAAACAACGTAAAACACAGTTAGGACATGTTTCGATAACACTTTACAATAAGGGTCCCTTTATTAACGTTACTTAGTGCATTATTAAGCATTAATAAACAAAGGATCCCTTTAATAACATTCCTGATATTGTTAACTATTAAGGTTAAGATAAAGGGTCGGGGTGGGGGGGTGTCTGCTTAGTAATGCATTACTTAATATTAACAATAATAAGCAGCTGTTAACACTTAATGCTTAATAATGCCCTAAGTAACATTAATTAAGGGATCCTTATTGTAAAGCGTTACCCATTTTTCATTAATGGCCTACATAACTACAACATGACAATACAGGAATATAGGATATACAAAATAAAATTAAAAATAAGAACAATGTTTTGTGCAGCGCTAAAGAAAAACAACTTTCAAGTTTGGTTTGAAAACCGGCAGTGAATGGGGTCTTATGTAGATGTAGATCATTCCATGGTTTTCCTCAGGATGTGAGGTTAGGTGACCTAAACAACCAGGAGGGTCAGTAAAAAAGGAACACATCAGAAAGAAAAGTTGGGGCAAGGCCGTTATGGGCATTTTATATTTCCTGTAGATGTTGAAGAGAGGAGCCACTAGACAGACTATTACAGCAATCCAGCCTGGAGAAGGCATGGATGAATTAGGTCTGAAAGAGATGGAGAGAAAGAAAAAGTTTCATTTTCACAACTGCTTTGATTTGCTGGTATGAAGAAGAAATGCTTTGAAGTTGGAGTTGTTAGGAGTCTGTGTCTTACCTGCCGTAGATTACAGTCAGAACCATTTCAGTTTGAAGAATCGGGGAGTCGTTTTGATGGAACTCAAGCTAGTTGGGCTAGTTGTAAAGTAGGTTTGTTAATTTTTCTCTAAAGGAATGTTGTCTTAAATTTTCTTTAAGTTAATGCAATCACTATTCTATAAACCTTCACACTGCAGCACATTTAAAGTTAAACTCCCATTATTCATCATCACATGCTGGTGAAGTTACATCTCCGCACTCGACCCATCCCTGTGGGGAGCGTTGAGCTGTAGCAATGGTCGCGCTTGGGAACTATTTGGTGGTTTTGTTTTAAATTAAAGTCTTATTGACTCTCTGGTGTGTAGAAGAGAGTTAAGAATCAGAACAAAAACACATTTTGTTTTAATCTCTGGAGAACGTTTGCCAGAGCAATACTTTTTCTTCAAATCTTTTATTTTGATGCCACTTTTTCTGTTAAACATTAATATCATAAACCAGGTTCTCTGTGTAAATAGACTTTAATATGAAAAACTAATGAAAAGAAATATTTTTCAGCCTTGATCAAATAAAAGAAATGTCACAGATCATGCAGGTTACAGATTGTAAAAGGTCAAATGACTTTTTTTAATTAACAGTCTCAAACAAATACATACAAAATTGATATAACCAACTTTTAATGCAGCTTGCATGGCTCAAAAAATTAAATGATTTTCTCTTTGCACCTTTATTTTTGTACTTTTTAGTCTACCCACATTACTGGGGAATGTGTATTTTTACTTTCTCCTGTATAATCTGGACCATCCAGTGTTTGCTTCTGCTCCGGTTCTGTTTGAAGTTCGTGTTCGTTACTTAGAGTTTCTGCTAAAACCCTTCTTGAGAAATTGTTTGCTTTTCTGACATGGTTCGGTTCATTTTGATTTACAAGCTATATTTATTTTTTTCTGTAAAGTGTGAACAAAGTAGAGCCATAATAGATTTTTTTTCTGTCCCGGAGACGCGGCTTTCGCTGCGACATCTCACCAGTGTGGAGTTGTATTACTGCATCTTTAATGATCAGACTTGTGAAATGAAAAGTCGGCTACGGTGAGAAAGTGGTTTTGAAAACAGGTAATTGTGGAGAGCACTCCCAAGTGCCTCCATAAAGGCCTTTTGATTTCCACAGCAGACAAACGAACAGAAGCTTTCCATTAAAGCAAAGTGACAAATCAACATCTTGAGGTAATTATAAACATGTTTCCCAGAGAAAGTGCTGTGGGGTGGCCAGTCACCGTGTGCTGATAATTACTGAGAGGATAATGGACAGAGGATAGGAGGTGACAGACCCAATGGGCCATGATAATTAACCAAAATCTTAATGACACAGTCGAACAAAATATCCCCACCTCCAGGCTCATATATGATAAATATTTAATCGTTCTTTACAGTTATGACAGGAAGCAGTGACTGTCAAACTTTCTGTTGTTTAATTAGATAAAACTCTGTTTAACAACTTCCCAGAGCAGCTTCTGCCGGCATTTAGCGCCATCAGGAAGGAACGCTGACAGGGGAGGGAATATGTTTGCCTCTATGACAGGACCACGAGGAAGTCGGGGTTAGGGTCTGAGCGTTTTCAAAATGATTAACACTTACGCCTCCATGTGCAGTACCAAGCTACAGTTCTGATAATTCAAAATAAATGAAGTGTGTTTGCAAGGCTGATGTAGCTAAAATAGTTGAAATCCCACCTTTCTGCCACTAGGGGGTGACAGAATTACCAAGGTATCAAAATACAGAGAAAGAACTTTTTCTTTATAAATAGTACCGTCATCCAAATGTTCAAGAGCTTTAGCAAGAGGATGAGGCTTGTTGATAAAGATGAACTCTAAAGAAGATGGCAACATAAGAGGGTTATCTGTATTCAGGTCTTGTAAACACGTGTAGCCAGAGTTACTTTCTGTTTAAGAAACGAAACAACAAAAAAGCAGCAATAATAATTTAAAAACAGAATTCTCTTTTTCTATTTGGTTTTTTTTTCTTTTCTGTTTTTGAGTCCAGATGGAAAAAATGAGCTTTGTGGAAATGACAATGTGAACCTGGGTGTTTCTAGTCAGCCATGTTGGCCACCTCGCCTCGGTTTAAGCTCGCTCCACAAAGTGGAGAAATCCCAGTTTAGTTTCCATCCTGGCTGCTTCTCACCCACACAGACACCAGAGGGAATGGTGATCAATACTCTGTACTTGACTATCATTATCAAGACATATATCCCCTTCAGTTCAGGGCCCATTAAATCAGAGGAGCACATTTTTCCCACCCAGTGTCTCACCAGGACTGTTGAGTCACATTAAAGTCTGATTTAAGCATTTTTAATGACGGGGCAGCCTTAATTAGCTGATGGAGCAAAAACGCAACCACATCTTGAAAAGGATGACCATCTAAGGGTTCAAGATGTTTGCTTCAGGCTACTCTCAATCTGTCATCAGTGTCAAGCCACACTCACATTACAGAAACAGCTTCCTCTGATGGCTCTGGCTATAGCTCATATGCCGAGAAATGCCAGAGGCAACAATGATTTTCCTGCTCTCCTTGCATCAGTTCAGGTACCAGACGTGTGAGGTCTCTAACATCTCCTTTTTCTTGATTTATCTGCTGTCAGAAACATCGGATGAACTCTTCCCCTTTTGTTTGGTTGCAGCCCATTGGTTCAAGCCCGGGAAGCTGTCTGGATCATTAGCAAAAAAATAATTTGGTTGGTTTAATGGAGTGACTTAGACTAACAAGTTGTTGCAACACGAGTAGCCTGAAGAGAAAGGAGATGTATTACCACAGTGGTGGCCGCTGCTCATTAGTTCCTCACAGTGTTATTGCAGTTAGCCTTAGAAGAAACTTGCATAATATCCTTGCATGACTGTAAAATGGAGAAGGCTGATAAATTGCATAATAACCAGATTAACAATATGTCACTCTAAGCCTCTAGCAAACAGCGAAGGAATTGGGAAGATTCTAGCCTCCCTGTGAGATGAGAAAGATATAAATAGAAACTTAGAAGCCCAATTTGTCAAGTTACATGAGCAGAGATGTCCCCTTTCCACCTCCTCCTAAATATGCCTCTGTCCTCTGAAGTCTTTAGAAAACTGGTAGTGCTTTGTGAACGCTCCAATTTATTTAAAATTGAAAGATTATTTTCTTTGGATAATCTTAATTTGGGGATTTTTGCTGTTCAAACTTTGAAACTAACTGCTTTACCATGAGCCTATAAGGCAGGGTTAAATGATGAATGTGATCAATATGACCCTTTGAGCTGTGATGGAGTGATCAGGTTTTTCATAGAAAAAATACAACATCAGCTAGCAATGACATCTTTATGTGCCATTTGTCATAACATTTAATGTAACCTTAATTGGACAAGATCCTTTTTAAATGAGTCTGGATACTAGCAGCATCACTAGTCACTCATTCTGCATCTTTAGATGAAGTTGCCAGTTTGCTCACCTAAAGACGCTGGATTCTAAATCACAGACTTTATTTTTAGAGTCTGCTTTTGTTTTTGAACCAGTCAGCACCTTAAACGTATGGCTATAAACATGTGGTAGACGTGGCAACAAGCTGGAACGAACCAGCAGTCATTTAGAGACATTCTGCAACTTTCTCTACTGACACAGACTCACTGCTAAATAAACTCAGTGACTATTCCACCTGTTGCTTGGTTAAGGTTCAGTGGAAGATGTTTGAGTTATTTGAAATTTTTTTTACAGATTATTCTGTGCAACACATTCAAGGAGTCTTGTTTGTTTCATTTCTAAAAGAGTGGAACATCAGTGATGGTGTTGTATAACGGAAGTGAAGCTTTTGTACAACTATAATGGGAACATTCTGTAATCCTATTGCAGAAAGTATGCAGAAAAATAATGAGACTTCAAAGAGATCGTGCACCAACCTTTAAAGATCTGGCTATGTGAATGACTCTCAGTTACTACTACATGAAAGTATCCGTGGAAGACATCTTATGTAAAACCAGTTGCAGCTGTTCTTCCAATAGAGAGTTTTTGAAGGCTTCATCAAAGTCCAGCCAAATATTCACAAGATGTTTAATCAAGCAGTGGTCAGACTAAGCTAACAGGCAGACACAAGCAATAAAAAGATCTTTGGTGGTTGGACGTTAGAAAGGGTTATTGCCAGGGACGCCCCCAGAAAATTTTAATAAGAGTGGCCAGACATGGCCAAAGGAAATTTTGGGGTGGCACACCAAAATGGTCCTTATGGTAACTCTGGGAGAGTTTAGCCTGTGGCGATGCATTGCATTGCTCCTTTATTCTTTTTATTAAAAAACAATATGCATCCAAAACACTTAAAGTACCTCTCCCGAGTATTTCTTTTATCTGATGGCACCATCTAGTGGCTGACAAGCGTATCACACCAATAGTCTGGCCAACTCAATAATTTAAAATGGCGACTGCACGTTTCTTGTTTATGAATGTGCTTCTGTAGCCGACAAACAGAGCTAAAACACGTTGTTTTACAATTATTATTATTCTCATGTCATGTTGTGTTTTCATATATTTATATTTTAAAGACTTACTTGTCTGTGAAAAGTTCATCAACTCTGCATCAGGCGAGGTGCTTCCTTAAATTTGAAGCACGTAAGCGGTAGTCTAACGCTATTGGTTAGTGTTACTCGGCGCTCAGTTTCCTATTGCATGGATTTTACGGGGCAGGGAGAGGGCTTAGCAAAAAAAAAATAGACGTATTGCTTACATTATATAACAGTACATGATAAGACAATCACCTTTACAGAGTTCTAAAAAATCATACATAATTCCTGAAAGGGGAAAACTCCAGATTGCTGCTTTAACTCAAATTTGAGAAACACAAAAATTTCAGAAAAATACATTTCAGTTATTTGAAATTTTATTTAAAAATTTATTTTAGAATTTTTTTTATTCACCTGTTGCTGTCTTCACAAAAAATTGTGGAGATATAAACTTTTTTTTTTGAAGATGGTGAGCAACAGAAACATATAAATATTTTAAAAATCTGATTATTAATTTATTCATTAATTGTATAATTTTTGTATGTTTTTTTACATTTATGTCTTGAATAAATAAGATCAATTTATGTTTTGAGTGAACATTAAAATGATTTATCAACACTGGTCTTCCCTGGGGGGGACCAACAATTTTCTAGGGGTGACCAAGGCCACCCCTGGCCACCCCTTGGGGGCACCACTGGTTATTGCACACTGTTGGTCCATCTGTGCTTTTTGGTGAGCCTGGTTGGATCATCTTGTTAAAGGAACATCTAGAATTGTTGTCTTGATTTACTGCAGCTGTAGAAAATATTCATTTATCAGATTTTATATTTGACTTTGACGAGCTCACTGGTCCACCACTAACTTAACCTATTATAGGTCTAATTTTATCCCTGACTGCTTTTAAAAACTTTGCTCATCACAGCTTTCAAAAGTTTGTTAGAATAAAACTGTTCAGTAAAAGAGACCTGATGAAGGCTATCATGTCTCCTGGTAAAGAAGGAAACTACAGGTTGTTCTTATTTCTTTGCCCTCATTGCTTCCTGACTAAGTTTAAGAATAAACTAAAACATTTTTAAACAGTTTTTTATTCATGAGTGGCTGTTCTCTGGTGCACCCTCCAGAGTGTGAATAGTCTGTTTACTCTCTGCTGTGTAGTAATACTGATTAGAGCCCGGTCCTCTCCCTGGTGTCGCAGGAAGTGCACCATCTTTGTTCTCCATGGGCTACAAATGAAAAATGTGTGTTGCGGTGACGTTGCAAACAAGCCAAGCCATGAATTTAGAGCAGGATATTGGCTAGAGGGGAGCTGTTTGGAAAGTAATTACATCAAAGGCTGTTGTGGGAATATTTGCAACACAAAAAATGCTGCTGATGATAAGCAAGGACCCACCAGGCACTATTTAGGAGCTCCTGCCTTATGGCGTTGTGACTCGTTCTCATGGAAGGTAATTCCCCTTAGATTTATGAACCTACCGGTGCTCAGGAGTCACACCGAGAGCTGAAAATCTGTGTGATTTTCTTTTAGGGGTTAAACAGAATATAATTAACCAGAAGAAAACAAAACCTTGTGTTGATTAAATGCTTCCATGAGAGGTAGCGCTCCTTACACTAAAGTAGTACTAGAACTTCCTTAAGTCCCAGTAAGCTGTTCCAGATAAAAGGAATCTAAAATAATCATTTTCACATAAACCATCAATGTGTGGAGTGGGAAAACCATGGTTATTATTTACATGAGACTATGGTAAATATCACCAGGGATCAGGAGTCTGACAGGATTTTCTAATATTTCAGCCACAATAATTGTGTAATGTGAGACTGAAAGTGAAATAAAGATTTTTAATATAACATCACATCAATATTAGATTCAAATATATCTGCATTTCAGTTTGTTCTGGGCTGAAATGAGATTTGCCTTTAGCTCATCAGTCCTGACCATTTATATTTAACAGAGGTTGTTCAGGAAGATGATGGGTAAAATAGCTGTTATTTATGTTGCACAAAGAGATGCATCAAAATGGTCCAAATATCAAATTATAACGATAAACCTTCAGTTTCAGTGAAACATATATTACCTCTAAAATAAGTTAGATTTAAATGTCTGAATAAGAAACATGTTCAGCTGTTTTTAAATAAAGTAATAAAAAAAAAGATATTTTCAGTAAATGATTATTTATGTCAAACTATTTTTTCCAGACTCTTCTTATTAATCAACTAAAAGGACTAATTTCAGAACAGATGTGTCATTAATCAAATGCACCAATGTTTTAAAAAATAACAGAAAAATATGAACGCCAGAGGAGCTGCTCCTCAGCTCTGTACCTGTCCGTACTGTGTTTAGTTTTAACTTTATTGAGAGAAGTGTGTATGTATGTGCATTTATGTGTGTGTGCATGCATGCGTGTGTGTGTGTGCATGTGTATGTATGCGTGTGTGTGTGTATGCATGTGTGTGCGTGCATGTGTATGCGTGTGTGCATGCATTTGTGTGCGTGTGCATGCGTGCAGGTGTGCGTGTGTGTGTGAGTGCACAAGCTCTCTCTCCAGCATGCAGCTACACCCTCCGAGCACACAGAGCCTGTCAGAGCGCTGACCTACATAGTCACTGTTGAGTCATGAATGCCGAGGAGGATTTTGACAGCCTTGCATAGTTTTGGTTGGCAGCAAATAGTTGCTCATTCTGGTTGGCCAACAGTCTGTGTAGGGGGTAGTAAAGTCTGTTTTCACAGAAATGGGGTTACAGTGCCTGCTACAACATCAATTTAATAGTGAGGAAGAGGAAAATAACATCATCCACATTTGTTCCATCTTTAGTTTCACCACAAGCTTCCAGAACATCGTCAGATGAGCCCGTCGATGTGTGCTGACCATGAGTCCAGTAGTTACAGCATTCACATTTTTATTTAGTGCCAAGGGTAAATTTAAGTTCACTGCAGAGGAAAAAATAGAAAACCTGTAAAAACTGCATGAATATCGCAACAGATTGCAATCCTCCTGCACCGCTGTGTGTTTCAATAATGGCCAATCTAATTTTCTCCTTAGAGACGGCTCTTGTTGTGTGGGAAGTCCAAAAGCACAAGTGCTTCAACAGCAACAATATAAATGAGCAGCAGCACAAATATGTTGCTCACGAAACTGCTGCCTTTTTGCAAATGTTGCAGTTTAAGCAACACTGAATATGTAAATGTTAATTCATGTTTGATCTGGTGTGGGAACATTCAGAAATTGTAAAAAATAAGATCCTTTCTCATACTTGTACGCTTCTTCTGCTCATCCCGGTCCAGTGGTGGGAGCAGCAGCCCTAGCAGGAAGGTCCACTGTCCTCTCCCCAGCAACCTCCACCAGCTCCTCCAAAGGGACACCACGGTGTTCCAGGCTGGCTTAGATGCTAAACATATTCAAAACGCCTACCTCAGGTCTAGGGTGCATTCCCACCAAACACCCGAACCCCCTCAGCTGGATCCACTTGATGTGGAAGAGCAGCGGCTCGACTCGAGGCGCCTCACTCTGTGAAGGAAATTCATTTTGCTCATTATCCAAAGCTCATGACCTCAGGTGAGGGTTGGAATGTTGATCAGCTGGTAAATGAAGAGCTTTGTTTTCTGGCTTAGATCCTTCATAACAGCAGATGGTTTTAGCGTCCAACCTCAATCCACCTGTCTGTCTCCGCTTCCTCCTTCCTTCACCCAGGAACAAGACCCTGACACACCTAAACTCCTCCACTTGAGAGAAGACCTCTCCTTTGACCCAGAATTGGCAATCCACCTTTATTCCATTTAAGGACCATGGTCTCGGATTTGAAGGTGCTGACCCTCATCCCAGCTGCACCTTGCCTTCTCAGTAAGAGCTGAAGGTCATAGTCTGATGAAGCCAACAGGACCACATCATCGGCCAAAAGCAGAAATTACTGGGAGTCTTACATTTTGATTTGATTTGAACAGGTTAAGAGAAAAATTGAGAGGGAGCAGTGTGTGCTTCCATTCTAATAATCCGAGACGTTTGTGAGCAGAAACAGCACAGAATAATCCAACAGTTTGAGGAACACAGATGCAATCATGGTCATAGTTTCAATAATTTATAATGTGTTAATTTTTTTATTTAAAACTCTGTTTTTATTCCTTCTATATTTAAACATTTTATATAATTTTTGTCAGGCAGGTTTTTTTTACTCATTATTTGTTTATCATTATTTAGCATCAACATCAATCATTTATCTGCACGTTAACAGTTTTACTGCATTGAAATCAGATTCTAACTAGAATAAAGAAGCTAACTTTTCTTTGGAAGATTTTAATAACATGAGAAAACTAAAAATCTCATCTGAAGCTTCTCAGTCATAATTGGTTGAGTTTAAAATCTGTTAAAAGTTCAGTTTAAATGATTTTTCAAAGATGATTACCTTATTTCTCTCTCAGCAACATTTATCAATATTAGACCACATGTGGTTGATACACTTATAACATCAGATAAGTTGTTTTGAGCTGCTTTTCTCCTTTTTGGAAACATTTTGCTTCTCGTGGACTTCCCTCCTCCTGGATGACAGAATCTACTCAGCTGGACGTTTGTGGAAAACTAAAGTAGAAAACGTAAAAAGATCTGAACCCTTCTGAGTGATTTCTGTAAAAAAAAGTTTTATCAACATAAAGAATAAAATCACTAATATTTCTGCCTCTTTTGATCATTTCCTCATACGGTAGTTTCCTGCATTAGCTGTCTTTCTCATGTTTCTGTGGCCCTGTGATGGACTGGTGACCTGTCCCATCTTCTACCACCTAATCACCTAAACAGAATTAAGAAAGATTTTTCTTCTTTTGTTTCTTGTGCATCATTTTAAAGTGTGCTAAAAATAAAAATGCTGTATGTTGTTAAATCTAAACAAAATCAAGTTATCTTTAATCTCATTTCACTGCATGTTTTCTGTAGGTGGAAAACATCTGGGTAACTTAGCACGATGCATTATGGGTAGTTCTAAACTTTGTTCTACCATCTGTTCTGGCTCAGGTTTATGCGTCTAAAAATGCAGCTTAAGATCTCGTCTGGCTTTTGTGGGACAATCTAATCTGGTCTCTTGTCACCTGCAGATGGACTCTTTGTATTTGCTCTCAAGAAGTATTTTCTTCATAACAGACCTGGATAATGACATGTCTACCGCCTGGTGAGTGGCTGAATGTTGTGAAGAGGTTTTTCTTTACCTCAGAGGACACTCAGACCTTTTCATGGTAGGGATACTCAGCTGAAAAAATTCATTTCCCTGCTTTTATTGGAGAATTATGACACAATCCTAAAAACGCCTGCCAAGTTTAGACTTTTGAGTTCATATCTCCCACATGTTGACAAAACAAATAAAAAAACTTATCAAATTACTTTTGAGCCTCTAGCAAAAATGCATATGCACATATGCATAACTCATTTTATCTGATCTAAACCTGCAATAAGGCACATCACTAAAAATTAAACCAGCAGCTTTAAACAGGACAAATCAGTCACAATTCACTGTAAAACTGTTAAATTGTTCCAGTTTAAATAAATAAATAAATAGAAAACTACAACCAAACCAAATTCTAAAAAAAAATATGAAATATTTTAATTACAATTGAAAATTGTTAAATTTTACATCATTATTGTCACTATTAATATATCAGTGTATATATATATATATAGTAAATGGCCTGTATTTGTATAGCGCCTTCTTGGGGTTCTACAACTCCTCAAGGCGCTTCACAACACAATCAGTCATCCACCCATTCACACGCTGGTGGGGATGAGCTACATCGTAGCTACAGCTGCCCTGGGGTGCACTGACAGAGTCGAGGCTACCGAGCACTGGCACCACCAGTCCCTCTGACCACCACCAGCAGGCAAGGCGGGTTAAGTGTCTTGCCCAAGGACACGACAGAGACAGACTGAGCGGGACGCGATCCTGCGACCTTCCAATTGGAAGGCGGCCACTTAACTCCTCTGCCGCCATCGCCCATATATATATATATATATATATATATATATATATATCTATATATATATACACTTGTTACATTATTTCAGAAAATTGAGAAAATATGACACTAATAATAATTTTATAGATGAATAGACTAACTTTGAAAGATTTAATAGAAATTTTATGTGAGCATTTTTTTCAGCTCAAGTCAAACTCTGTAATCATTGCACAAAATAAAAAGAATAAAACAAGAATCCTGCATTTGAGATTGATTAGTGTATACTTCAACTAAATCTGAAAGTAACTGACTACATTTATGTTGTATCAGCACTTCTGAACGCACAAATCAGACAAAGTTCTGTGTGCGGTGTTACATGATGAATAATCTGTACTCTGATTTTATGTCAGTGTGTTCATGTGATCCCAACAGATCATCATCAGACACTGGATGCAAGTTTAGCGTCTGCAGTTTAATGACCTGAATTCTAGCCCACTGGGAAGCAAGTGGGAATGTAGGATAACCAACTGCATGAGGGACCTGGGTACAGATAGGCTTTAACATATGCACCAATTACAGTGAGCGCAGCGTGCATCCTTCTCCAAACACTGCTGAATGCGCCACACACCCCCCGAGAAAACATCTGCCTCTGTAGACCCATCCCAGTTCTACTCCCATGTTTACGCTCATATTATTCTGCTGGTACACAGGAGAGGGAGAGAGAGAGAGAGAGAGAGAGAGAGAGAGAGAGAGAGAGAGAGAGAGAGAGAGAGAGAGAGAGAGAGAGATTGTACCATTGCATTAGAATTATATCAATTAATTATATCAATTAATGTTCTGTTATCGAAGGACTTATTGATAAATCTAGTCAGAGGCTGTGCAAGAGGTTTAAAGCATCCAGCTGAAGTTGCAGGGAAGTCAGTGGCTTGAGTATATCCCAGTTCAAATCACCTCATAACACAAATTCAGAGGCGGTGTAAGGGGCAATGAATTCACTGAGAGTAGACAGGGCTTGGGCAGGGGAAGATGGAGGCCTGCAACAGCCAGCAAAAACCTAGGAGTACTTTTTTGAGAAATTAATTTTCAGTAAGAGCAGCTGAAACTGGGCAATGATTTAGATCAGGGGGTCCCAAATTGGGGGTCAAGACCTCAAGGTGGTCCCCACAATTTTGTCTTTGCTGAGGTTGTGAAGTCAGAAAGAATTTATTTGTAAAAATTACATTTATAAAATCCCAATAACACACCCTACAGTACAATCAGAACTCCAGATAAAAGTTATAACTCTGTATTCAATTCAATTCAGTTTATTTATATAGCACCAAACCGTTACAAGAGTTGTCTCAAGGCACTTCACAAAGTAAACATTCCAATACAGTATAATTCATTAAGCCAATCAGTAAAAAATAGGGATGCTCGATATTGGCTTTTTTTACCGATATCCGATATTGTCTAACTTTTAATTTCCGATACCGATATAAACCGATACCGATATACGCGGTGACCCCCATAATGAAAAATATAATAAAATAAATCGTCTAGGTTACATCTAACATCACATATTTCATATTGTTGTGTTAAAACTGAGACAAAGGCAAATAAATAAATAAATAAAATAAATAATTGAATAAAATGGGATAAACTACAACACGGACCATAAAAGGCGATACACAGGCCGGCGCTGCAGCTGTAGTAAGCCAGGTAATCAGCAGGCACCAAACATTTTGTCACTGTGGTCTGTTTGTGTGGCAAGCCTGTGTGGAGTCAGAAACGTCCAACACAAGCAGGAAGGCAGCCGGTAAGAACGAGACTTTGCTGCTGAGACTGTTTGATGTGGTCCAGTTACTCCACCTATTTAGCTAAATCATGATATACCATGATGTGAAACTTTGAAGTATAATGATAATTTATTGTTGGTGTGGTATTTTCCTTGTCGATTTCAACTGATAGGTTTGTGAATATCTATAGTTAATTAAAAGATGAAAGAGAACAAATACAAACATTTAGGGGATTGATGCAAGAAATTGTAATCATTATTAAGATGCATTTTATCAATGATTGTTAATGATTTATTATGTGTATTAGTTTAGTCCATTATGGAGGATCTATTGTATTTGGATGAATATTTGAGATTATGTGGTTAAGTATTGCATGTATAAAGTATAAAGTAAATTACATGATATTGATTACACTTGTGGTTGGGTAGACTAGTTGAAACCTCATTGCACTTTAATCTCATTTAGGCAACCTTATGGGTTATTTGTTGGTGTTTATAGTTTGCTGGATGAGTTTAAAATTGAATGAATACGAGCACATGTTGTTTTTGTATTATATATTCCTTTCTCTTGGTTTATTTAAGGTTTTTACCTGCATTGGGACCACCTGTTAAAGAAATCATTCCTAACAAACTGAAAATAAAAAGAAGATAAAGATGATAACAGTCTGGTCCTTGAGAAATGTTGAGTAATTCCAGTTGTGAGAGCTGCATGGACGTTTCGATCCCCTTTCAAGTGGGGGATCTGCATAAGTAGAGGAGAGAACTTGACAGTAAAAACCGGTTGAGGACCAGTGGGAAAACAAACAAGAAACCTGCTGGTACACCTCTCCAAAATGGAAAAACCAAGAAAATCTGTTAAGCAACTGAAGGCGGAAAGAGCAACAGCGAAAAGATCCTTTGCTCGGCTAGCAAATAGCATAATCAGACTGCATGAGGACATGACTGAAGAGGAGCTCAAAGAAGGGTTTGACAAACCTACCCTTGAAGCTGAGAAGGTCATGACAGCAAACAATGAAGTTGGTGCTGGCCTTATTGCAGAAAAAGAAGAGAAATTGGATGATGAAGAGGCTGAATTAACCTCACAGCAAGAACTGGGCCTCACTCAGATCACAAAAGATTGTGAAAAAAAACTCAAAGAGGTCAAGTCCCTAATTCAAGAAACGCTGTGGAGAACCTACGGAAAAGCTGAAATAAGAACAGCTTTGCAAGTGGCTGAAGCTCAATGCGAACGCGCTGCTGCCATAACACCTGAAACTAGTAAGGAAGCGTATGACTTCATCATCGTCCATTTTACATCAACTTGTAAAATCTGCAAAGGAACTGCAGAATAACTGGAGGAAGTGGATCCCTCGCGACATTCAGGAGGAGATTCAGAACCGATTCAGAGAGCTGGACCTCATCTTGCCCAAACTGGTTTCAAGCACAGCTGAGTTCATCCAAGCAAGTTCAAAGGGGGTCAAGGGACAAGAGAGCCAAATCCTAACAAACAACCCTCCACCAACCATCAGACTGAAGCCAACGTCCCTTCCAAAGTTCACAGGGAACAAACGTGACTTCTGTCGATGGAGAAAGGACTGGGAGGCTTTACAAAAACAAGGGGAACCAACGGGTTCAAAGGAAGTAATAAAAGCACAACTGCTGGATAGCCTCGACGAAAAGCTGTCAAGGGACCTGCGCCTTAATTCCTACAGCACATCTGATGATATTTTCCGTGTCCTGGAGAACCGATATGGGAACAGGACGGCCATCGCTATGGAAATAGTGGAAGAACTACAGAAGATCCCTGCAGTAAAAGGTCATCAACCAAGGCGCATAGTGGAATTAATCCAAGCAGTGGAAAAGGTTCTTGAGGACTTGAATGACCTTGGGGACACTGGAGCGATAAAGAACCCCCTTGTTACTAAATCAATAGAAACAAAACTCACCGAAAGTCTGAAGAAGGAATGGGTTGTCTATGCAGCTGACGCAAAGAACTCTGTGGCTCCAGCAAATCAATTCGACAACCTTTTGACGTTCTTGAACGTTCTTGACGTTCTAAAATCCAAAATAAAGGGTATTTATTGGGGCTTTGGTTTTGTTTCATGACAGACTTTTCATCACTCCCTCAACAAACAGTGTCAACACTACTGGAACATCAAACCTTTAAACGCGCTCATTAGATGGACATGAGTGAAACTGTGGTATGGGTGGGGGTTGGTCTTGTTGTAGAGGTGAATTTAACAATTGTTTTGACAGTTTATCTTTCCGTATGATGCCAGTGTTGATAATACCTGTGAGCCAGGTATATTAGCATCCTGTAGGATGTCAATAATGAGAATGAACAGCAGAGATAAAAAGGATGCTTTATGAAGGCATAAATGAACATGGATACGGGGAATGCAGCGATAAACTGATAGAGATAGACACTTTGCAGAAGAGTGGGGGCCACACGGTGAATATAAATGAAGTAAGCATAAAAGCAATATGAGCAGTAAAGCCATTTTTGTTGTCTGAGTGAAAGCACACGGCAATGGGATCTCATAAAGATGCCGAGTGAATGTAGCGCACAAAATGGCAAATTATTGCAGATGAAACATTCCTCTTAAAAAACAAAACAGATGAAACAATCAACTGCGGTTATATACATGAGACGAGCAGTGGCTATCTCCTCATAACAATTCGCCTAAGCCAATAAAAATCTTTTATGTTGTCTTCTGATATTCCACAGGAGTGTTATAATATAATGCCCACAGCACACAGCCTGTAATCCTTCAGTTTTCCATCCAGGCTCTGGCAGCTGTCTGGTCATGATGCTCCCCCTGTGCTCGTCAGATTACAGCCAGCCTAGACCTTCAAACTGAGAGGCTCTTTTATTTGGTTAATCAGAGTTCATTTAAGGCGTCGCTGACACGACAGTCGGTCAAGTAAACAGACACGGCAGGAAGTGATGAGATAAAAAACTACTAGAGAACTTTGTTTTTGCTCTTAAAAATGTAGTGAAAAGGAAATATGTCTGTTTACCCTTTACGCGGAAACATTTAATTAATCTGAAGTGGATTATTGTGCAAAAGTCATGAACATCTGAAGGTAGCCCTTGAATGGCCGCAGTTTAGAGAAACGGAGATTAGTTCTGACCTGATTAAATTAGCCACTAGTCTGAGCAAATCCAAGACCAACAGAAGGATTTTTGAAAACCTAATCTGAAAAATGTCAAAATGATTCAAACACCAGTGTGTAAACTTTTAAGGGATATTTCAGTTTTCCTCTCAAGTTTTTATTTTTTTATTTCAAGTAGAAGTTCAGGTGCAACTGTTTCAGCATGCTTTTGATAAAATTCCTGCTCATTCTTTCATTTTTCTGTACACACTTGTTCCTCTGCAGGGTTGAAGCAAACTTCTATTAGGATGATGGTGGCAGAGGAGTTAAGTGCCCACCCCACAATTGAAAGGATGCAGATTTACGCCCCGCTCAGTCTGTCGTTGTGTCCTTGAGCAAGACACTTAACCCACCTTGCCTGCTGGTGGTGGTTGCAGGGACCGGTGGTGCCTGTGTGCTGCAGCCTCGCCTCTGTCAGTGAGCCCCAGGGCAGCTCTAGCTGTGATGTAGCTCATCACCACCAATCTGTGAATGGGTGAATGACTGATTATGTTGTAAAGTTCCTTGGGGGGTTCTAGGACTCTGGAAGGTACTATTTCTAATACAGGCCATTTACAATTTATTCTGATCCTGGACAGGAAGCTAGTCCATCAGAGGACCACACAAAGAAACAACCATTCACACACACGCGCGCGCGCACGCACACACACACACACACACACACACACACACACACACACACACACACACACACACACACGGGAGAAAACCTGCACAAGACCATGTAATCTCCATGCAAAAGATCAAGCATGCTACCAGCTGAACTGTCATGTAGAACTTTAATAAACTGACATTTGAAATTTAGCATAATCACATGATCACTATGGAATTAGTTAAATCTGCTATGAAATTTGAATCGTAAAAGTTGTTTCAGGACATTTGGAACTTGCTCCTATCTTGTCTATCTGCTCAGAACAAACCTTCAAACAGAAGTTGTCCTCCAACCCATGACATGAATTGTTTATAACCTTCACACTGAAACCCACTTCCAAAGATGTGAACTATCTCTTTAACAGCTTGCTGTGGTTCTGTGTTATGTCACACTTGAGCTACAGCGACTGTAAGTGGCTATTGTGTTAAATAAATATTTCAGGCTTGAACATAAGACCCTCTTTCTCTGTGCCGCCTCTCCATGGCAGCTCTTTGATGGTAGGTTCCTCTCTGCTCAGAGATGTCATCATCCGTCTGCCCCAAAACACCATCCTGACGCCCGGTCCTTTCACACGCTGTGGCCAGCTGTCATACACAGTTCAATAATAACAGTGCAATATTCATCCCATGACTCTCAAATGTGCCTCCATAGGTGCTAATGGCTGCTATGATGTCATAACAAGTGTTATACATGGATATACCCTTTTGTTTAATTTGCCTTTTATTCCAATGTGGACGTATCACATTTGATCAGCCATTATATCTGAATTTTAGAACACTTACTTTATTTTTTCATGTTTAAAGAACTAACTGCAAGGTTAGCCAACCATTTTTATTATTGATAAAATAAAACTTTACTGACAAACTCATGCTGTCATTTTCATTTAGAATTCAAACTGCACTATCAACAGCTAATAAGTGCTCAACACAACATTTTAATGGTCATACAAACCTTGAAAAGAGCAAGCTAATTAAAAAAAGATGATGTAAAGATGACAATTAACAGTGAAAGACACAACGAATAAGCAGACGATGATCTGAGGAGGTCAAACAAAAACTGATGATCCTGAGTTATTTCTGCATAGCTCATTAAGATGAAACTGCTCTTTAATGACAGTATTTAGTTCTGTTGTTGACCTTTGATGCATCAGTGATAATATCTTCACTTGTAAATCTTACTTTGTTTACTTGCAAGCAGATTTGGTGTAAAAATAACCTCGTCAACAATGTTCAGAGAGACCTGGGTTCATGTCCAACCTGTGACTATATGAAAACATTACATATGCACTGTAGTGTAAAGCGCTTTGGAGTCCTCTGACTCTGAAAGGCACTATACAAGTGCAGTCATGTATCATTTTGTTTCATTATTCAATAAAAGTTACTAAACAATTGTTATTTTCCCCAAAGGGGTTCAAATGAAGGCAACTGGCCTTTGGTTACTTGAAGATGTTTCACTTCTCAACCGTTTATATGCTTGACCCACATTCCAGTCAGAATTGATAAAGCTTCTTGGATGAAAAGCGAAATGTCTTTAAGAAACCAAAGAAGTCCAGTTGCCTTCATTCAAACTCCTTTGGATTACCATGACCTGGATGACTGAGAACCTTCTACAGCATTTGTTGTTTTGCTTCTGATTAGAGGAGATCTATCAGTTTAAAAAAGTGCAAAGTTACAAGCTATTAAACTTTATCGGTTGCTTTATTCATGACACAAATCACACCCCTTCCTGATTGTTGTGGCCTTTGCTGTTCTGGTCCACATGTGAGTACGAGGTCTAAGAACTTCCCAGTAACGACAAACTAGGGGGCTAAAGTGTGATCACAGTACACTTTCATATCGATGCAGTGATTTGATGTTTGCTGATGTCTGAAATTCAGTCGGCTTTAATTTGATTGGATCCACTGATTAAACAGTCATTCCCCTGTTCTCTCACTGCTTGCCATGATGCTGCTAGCTTCTTCATTTAACATGTTTGGAGATCTGCGGAAGAGCATGGATGGATGGTGATGTGCGGGAACAGGTCGGAAATGGCATGTCAGTAGAACTTCAAAATAAAACAATTTTCAAAATAAAACTGTTTAATAAATAGTTATTGTGGTGGCGTACTAGTTGGATGAACACATACCCATGGTGCAGGATGTTATTGCAATAATATAGTTCAAAATTTTAAAAAAAGGATGAATCCAAATATAGCAGCTCATATTTCCAGTTGGATATCCATTTATTCAATCAATCAATCAACTTTATTTATATAGCGCCTTCACATGGCCTAAGGGCCAAACAAAGCGCTGCACAACAAAAAGTGACACAAACTGACATAACAGAGTAAAAACATTTCAAAGCAATTAAAAGATCAGACTTATTGCCACAGATATTTGAATAATTAATAAAAACTGATACAAGCATACATGAACACAGTCTGCCGCCGTGCACCACACCTGCACATTGATTGAACACCTTTTAACCCATTTTTCCTGCCAAGAGCTACTCTCAGAGCGCCCTCTGTAGGAAATGGCTCCACCAGCTATTCTGGTGATTTTTGCATTTTGGATCGATGACCATATAATTGATGTGTTGTTGCATCCCTACTGACAGCGAAGCCTTTCATCAATTTAACAGAGACAATTGGGTGTGTGTGCGTGGGGGGGGGGGGGGGGGGGGGGGGGGGGGGGGGGGGGGGGGTCTCTCACTACAGTTTAAAGGCTTTTTGTACTTTTCACTTAGAACTGATAAAGGTCCAGTTGCCTTTGTCTGCATAACTGTGCCCTGGAAGACCAAAAACCTTGCCCAGCTTATTGACTAGACTTTACTAACATCTAGAGTTTATATTAAAGTTCCAGTGTTGGAATACAGCTTATATACGCACTTAACATGTCATGTATGACATTCCTCTTGATTCATTGGCAGAAAGTATTTTCCATGAGTGTTTAATGTCTTAGGTGTTATCTGGACATCTCCACAGACTTCTAGTTTCTTTTGTCTCCACCACTGGTGCCAGTAAAAAATACCAAAAAGCCACCCCTTTGGTCTTTTCTGCTCCTTATATAACCATAGGCATGCAAGCCAGTCAGCAATAATGAACATTCTCATTATAGCTGAACGCCATTAGATGGTCTGCGTAGTTATGTGCATTTCCTTTTGTTTCTTTGCATTAAAGACGTTGGGCTAAAACAAACACTGATTATAGAGCACCTCGTTTTGCTGACAAAGTCGTGTGAGTGTTGAAAACTGACACATTTTTCAAACATTTTCAATCAGTGAAAAGCGGCGTAATCGAGGCAGATATGCAAATTGTTATCACTTTATTCAGGATTAAAACAGTCTGATTAGTTTCTGTCACAGCCTTTGTTCTCTGTGCAGTGATATATTGGGATGCTGAGGTTGAATTTGAAGGTAGTTGGAGCATCTCATAAATAAGCAGCAGATACACAAAAACACGATGGCTAAGATACAGTAGCTGCCACATCTGAGAAGAATAGCCCCAGCCCAATATGCTAATTCAATAATTATCAGTTTTACGAGCTATTTTCATACCCTCTTCATTTATTACTGTACTTCTCTTTAGTGAATTTTTTATTTACGTTGTCCTCCAGTAGCTGTTATGCTTAAACCCAGCCTCGATGTGAAGAAGAGAAATCTGGAAGTTTCTCTTTTTTTTTTTTTTTTTTGAGAAAAATAGTTGTTGCCATAGAGATCCAGTGGCAGATGGGCCAAGGGAGCTGGATGTTGGTTCCTATGGGCCCTGAGATGGAGCCTCGGGTAGCCAGGGGCTGTAATGAGCAGCTTTGTGAGGTATGTTGATGAACCTGCTGATGGGCCTCTCTGCCACAAGCCGAGTGGAAATTAACGGCACTGATCCTTCCGTCTCCTGAATCGCTCACAAAGTAAAGCTAAAATCATGGAGCAGGACCGCGGCGACTGCTTAAAGGTTTTCCTTAATATGCAGATGAGTGTGCTTTAATTGTTGCTGCTCCCAGCTTCTAATGCATAAAAGGGAAATGGAAATGCATTTGAAGATGCGTATTCAGATGAAATATTCAGAATCTCTAATGAAATATTCTGTCAGTTTGGGCTTTCTGTGACAGAGGAGCTGGTTTTAAGAAGAGCTGCTTTAATGAGCCTCTGAGCAGCTTCAGCCATCTGAACCTGTTTGTTTAGTGGCCTTTATTCTGTCTGCTGTTGACTCTCACTGAAGGAAGATGGGCCAGGCGCTGCATTAATAGGTTACTGAAGCGCCGTGTGCCCCAGTTTTTAGTTTTATTTTTTTGACAGGATTATAATCATTTTCCAAAGTCAGCCTTTCTGCCTTGATCAGTAGGTTTGATATGCTCCATCATGAAGATAACAGTATCTTGAGGGCTTATAATATAATACATTTTATCACTGAAATGTTTTTTATCAATTAACAAGAAGATGGGAAATTGATACACCATTAAGTTTGATTAAAAAAAGGCAGGGATATTCTTTTTTTCAGTACAAGTTACTTATAGGCACATCCAGATTGATTAGAGACACACTTGATATGTAAATTATGCCAAAAGGAAAATAGCTGAAGTGTTAAATTAATTCACAATGCAGCAGCTCATCTACTAAAAACAAAAGGTCTAAAATGTAATCAGAGAATTGAAATAGCATTGGGCATGATTGTATCCTGAGGTGAAACAATAGAGGAGCGATTTCCTACTGAAGGCAGGTGCTCATCAGTGTCAGCCAGAAAACATTTCCTCTGGAAAAAAAAAACATCAAAGAAGGAATCAGAAGAAACCAAATGTTAGATAATGCAGTTCAATCATTGTGCATAAAAATCTCTTTTTAAAATACAGAATAAAGATTTCACACACACACACACACACACACACACACACACACACACACACACACACACACACACACACACACACACACACACACACACACACACACATTGATGTTCCTTCTACCTCAGAGGAAAATGACAATGAAAAACAAATGATTAATTTACCTGTTTTCACTCTGGGAAAGAAAAAGTTTATTTTGTAAAATTTACTTTTTCTGAGCTTTGTATGCAGTCAGAAGGCTGAAAGCGCCTCTGGCTTTGTCCCTCAAAAGGAAATGAAAAATTAAGAAGAAATTGGTGCTTTTTACACTCAGAATCTAAAGTAAAATATCCTGTTTTCAACCCTTTAATGCCTGCTACAAGAAAAAAGCAATGAAAACATTTTAGATTTTTTTTACTACCGTTGGGGCTAACAGGGTTATAATATAATGCAAAGTTAAAATATTGCAACAATAATACTAATATTTAGGTATGATGAAAGAATGACATCCTGTGGTCAAAGTTGGGTACTGCAGTCCATGTTTCAAAACAAACTCAGCAAACTCAGCTCTTAGCAACAGTTACCAGCTACAGATCAGTCAGACATAGCAAGTTGATACGTAGATAAATACATTTCACTGTAATATCCAGTTGTTGGTAATTGAAAAAGTAGCTTGAGATATTTTTAGAGTTGACAATTTGGTTCTAATTCACCGTTAGCTCATCGTTAGCTCAACGTTAGCCTCTAGCCTGCTTCGCCCGATATTAGAGTAAAAAGAAAGGTGCTGTGGATTCTTAGGGGTACAAGAAATAACTTTTGTGTCACTCCTGTTTACTGTTTTTAGTTTAGCGCTTTAAGGAGATTTAGGGACTTAAAGGTAATGCATTCAATGTTTCTGAATTTCAGGAAAGATCTGCCCTCTCCATGTTTTGAAAAATGCGCATGCGCAACACTGGAAAATATAGTCATAGATAACTTCTTCTAGCAGTAATCTGAAATGCATTTCTCCAAATAGCATGCTGAACTTTAGCTTACCTGTCGAGCAGAAAACCAGTGACAGCGGCGTCTGTGGGGAGCCCAACCTTCTCTTTCAGCGCACGCCATATTTGAAAAAAGTCTCCTAAAAAAACTCTGGTCTTATTTCTCACTTCGGAGGCCTTTCTCTTCTTATTATAGACTTCGAAGACACTTTTCTCTTGCGACTCTCAGCCATTTTCAAAAGACTCGTTGAGAACAGAGAGGTAGAATGAATGGACGAAGCGCATCACTCTGCACAAACAGAGTGCGCATGCGCAGTAAGTGAAAACTAACCCAGGAGTGAGAACGTACGACGGCCTTGCGTAAAAGCTTCACCAGAATGATTGACAGTTATGTGGACCAATGGTTGCAATACCTTTAAAATGCTTCCAATCATTTTGTTAAAAGTAAAACTGCATATTGACCATGTGTGGACTAATCACGGCTTTAATCTTTAGTGTTTGTTTCTCCATTAAAACACCAGCAGCTACTGACATCAGGGCAGATATTCATACATTCAATACGTTTATTCATAAAGGGGCCTGTTTTGGAAATTTGAACAAGTGTCAAATATCTGAAGCAAAACTGTAAGAGCAGAGAAAAAATAATTCCACAAATGTGTTTTAGGGAACCAGGCAAGAATTAAACATGTTCATAAAAACAGGTTATTGATGACTGGGGTCATGAATAACAAAAACATGATTGTACAGATAGTATTTAGTATTTAGATAGTATTTAGTACAACAGCTTTCTACCCTTTAGTACTCCTGGGTTTGTGTTTAATTAATCAGAATTGTTGTCCTTGATACCCATTAGTCATTTAAAAATTGAACATATATTTTTTACAGAACACACAACACAACATTCAAACAATAGTTATTAAAATCAGTGAATATGCTTGGCACCTCAGAAATCCAGAAAAACCAACAATTCAACAAGGAAAATCAAAGATTTTTTATTTGAAAATGATGAAACAATAAAAAAACTCTTTATATGATTGTTGAGGTGAGTGGGTGTGTTTGAAACTCTTATTGTGAAAGAAAAGTAGATGTTCTATGAAGTAGAAATAGGCAGCAGACAGCACCTTATATCCGTAAATGCCTTTTTAAAGTTTACTCCACAAACACACACAGGACTCTGTTGGACTCTGGTTAAATAAAGAATAAGTAAATAAAATAAAAAACGGTAGAAAGCAGAACAAATACAGACGGCATAAGCAGCATGATGGAGCTATTCTTGAAATAATCTACTTGAGACTTTATTCTGAAAAATCATGATGTTTCCCAAAGTTTCAACCTATATCTGGAACTAATAATCTGGCTTTATTCTGGAAAGCATATCCTGACTTTTTGCTCGATGTTCCATAATTAATCTTGATTTTTCTTTGTCTCAGGCGTAGCACCGATGCTATGTCATAAATCAGGTAAACATCTGAACTTTAAAAGTCTGAAGTAAAGTCAGATATACCCTCCACTGAATGGCTTTTTCTCCAGCTCAAAGCCTTTGTCAGTGAGAGAGAACGCTGAAAGAGGCTGTGCACTCTCCCACGGACGATGATCAGTTTTTGGCACAGCACCTGTTGTGTCTAAGGATAAGATGTATCGGGGGTCCACAGCTCCATAAGCTGACAAAAATCGATATCTTCCAATATAGCAATGGGTTGATCATCCTGAGCAATACATTTAGTTATCTGTCCTCAAATCATTTTTGTCAGCTGTTGCCAACTCCTCTGTCAGGAATGTAGCTACTGGTCCTCCCTGGAAGCTGCTGACTGGTGGGATCATGTGAATCTCTGTAATGAGGAGTATAGGACAGAGGAAAGACCAATAAAACGTTAAAAACACCCTAAGCAGTGGCTTTAAAAATGCACCTTTAATCTCCTGCTGGTGGAGGACGGTGTGAGTGCCTCAGGAGAGGGCAAGCGTCCATCTTTGCTCTCGCTACTAATTCAGAATAACACATGCGTTCATGTCCGAGGGAAACTTGCTAAAAATGGCAGTAAAGATGCTAAGTCTTTATCTGATCACCACGCCGTCTCTTTATAATTTTTTCTATTCTGTTTATAATCTACATCTAGTTTTTTTAGCCGTGCCAGCTTCAACCGTAGCTGGGTTAGTTGTATATTTACTGTCAGGATCGGTGGCCTCACCTTCATTATGTCATGACCCTAATGACTATTTCATTTGGTTCTCATATCTCCATCATAATCTGTGAAATAAGAAAATTGCAAATGTCCCAATTTGTGACTGAACTTCCCTCACTTTGCATTTTAAAAACATTTTCATTCTGCTGACGTGTTACATTCATCAGCGGCTGTATTACTGATGTAGAACTATAGACAGTAGGTCAACAACAAAGGGGCAGCAAATAGAGGGGAGACACTGGCAGGGTTGCAGGTTTGAGCCCTGTCACAGTCATTGTGTCCTTGGGCAAGAAACTCAGCCCACGCTGGCTGCTCGTAGGAGCCATAGATATCATATATATTGCTAGATGCCTTAACTTGGAGTCAACAGCGTCCCTACACGGCGGCCATCTTACTTCGGACAGCTTATGTTCCGTTCTCAATGGTAGCAGATGGAAGGTGAGTAAACAACTTAAACAAAAACACTCTTAACTCGACGAAATATTAACGGATTTACAAGCGGGTTGCATTTTTACAAACCTTGTAGCACATAGGCTTGATAGGACATACTTGCACATTTTTAAATTAACGGGCCAAATCCGTCATATTTCACAGCCACATCTCTGGCGTTTATAACAAATCAAACCGTTTGAAATTTGGTTGAAAATTGAGCAAGTTAGTTATTTAAATAGTACATGCACCATTGACACCAATGTTACGAAAGGGGGCAGCTGTCTGAAGTAAGATGGCTGCCGCGTAGGGACGTTCGTCCAATTGATGAACAGTGCGGGTAAGGCATCTAGCAATATATATGATATATATGGTCGGAGGGACCGGAGGTGCCCGTGTACGGCAGCCCCAGGGCAACTGTGGCTAGGATGTAGCTCATCACCACCAGTGTCTGAATGACCGTTGTCATGCAAAGCACCTTGGGGGGTTGTGGAACCCTAGAAGGTATCAGGTGATTCACCATTCAACAACAGAGATAAAGAACAGGGTGGTCAGTTTCTCCAATACGATCAATAAAAAAAAAAAAACATTGATCAGGACGTAATTCTAATCCTTGAACCTGAACCCCTGATTTAAAGAATAAGAAGTACTTTTACTTTTACTTTGGTAAACATGAGACCAGCTCTAATGTTTTCTATAAAATCTAAATGTGACTTTATGTTTCCTCCACCTAGCTACAGCCTCCACTCTGTGATCTTCTCTGATCAGAGGTATATTTGCTGCATCTCCTGGTAAAGAACATCACAAGGATAATTAAGCAGCCGTTACACTGGAGCAGAGCAAGTCACACGTTTGATAATTTAATCATCAAATCTTGAGTTGTGATCTCAGAAAATGCATGTTGTCACCCAGAAAATATCAGAAATGGATGATCTATTGCACGTTTTAGAAAAATGGGTGATTAGGCTGAAAAAAATCAATAAGTAATGGAGGAGTGATTTGCTTGGAAGCCTCCAGCCTTTTTTCCTCCATGCAGACAAACACAAAGTGAGTGTTATTCATCAGTTATCTTTCATGTTCATTTGTTTGAGTCTGAACATGTGTAAAGCTGTATTACAATATCATTTTCATGGCACAACATGGTGCCTAATTAATCACTTCAGGAAAGCAAAGGAGGGTATTTCCATTGCGGATTAATTTCCATATTTGCATGAATGAAATTAGAAATCCTTACATCGGGTCTTCAGTGATTAAAGATGATTCATCAGAATGTATTCAAAGACTTCAAATGAAAGCGATTAATGTAGTAGATAGTCCACCTTTTCAGTACTTTGTAAAGCTACCAGTTAGCTCACCAGGACAAAGAGCAGAAAAGCTCTTCTCCTATTGTTGTGTTACTGGCAGCTCTGATTAGATTTTTACTGGGGTTGTTAAAACTTTAGCCACAAGAAGAAAGTTAAGGCCAGGGCTACAAGGATAAAGATAGGTTTGGGTCTAGTCTTAAGGCCTTCTTGTAAACATCTGGATGGTCGTTACATTAGCACTCGCATGCACAGAACTTTATCGTTTCCCATTCCTTTTCCTGGAGGTTTAAATGTTTCTTCCCAATATCAACGTCTTTTATCTTTGCATTAAAGGCACCAGTGTTGTAGTAAAAGTGGCCCTGAGAGGAAAATTGATATTTGTGAGGTGCTGAGTGTTGCATGATTCTTTTACAAGTTAACAAATATTTAATGTGTCCTTGTGAGGAGAGAAAATGCATCAATAATGCATGTGTCCTAACTAGCGGGTCGTTCATGCTGGATAGTTGAAGTCAAGCTTTGGGCAGCGTTTGATGAATCCATAACACCACAGGGCTGTGATTAGATCATCAGCATTATGCTGAATAATGGAAAGTGAGCAGGTTTCCGTTGGTGACGCCTAAACAGCAACGATGAAAGATTTCCAGCTTTGTGCGAACGCTGTCATTTAGACTCTTTTATAACTCGTGTTATAAAACTGTCACTTCAACTGTTGTGGCTATAAAAGCATAAAACCCCACACAAATACATGTAGGTGAGTATGTCACACACACACACACACACACACACACACACACACACACACACACACACACACACACACGCACACACTTCTGCTGGCTTTACGATCACCACAGTCAGTCAGCAGAAAGAACAGAGTGCCAGCTGGGCGTTTTTAAAGCCGTCATCATTTTGAAACAGATCCACAGAGTGTGGAAAGATTTGAACAAAAGTCTAAGTGATGGCTCTGATATGAAAAAAAAACAAGTGTGCAGAATGAAAATGTGTTCAGTTCTTTACTTGTTCCTTGCAGTAAACTAAAGCGTAACAAAATGACTTTAAACATTAGCTGTTTGGCTCCTATCACAGCTATATGATCCTGACGCCCGTTTCTCATGGCTAGACTTTGTAAAAGCGTGAGACGTCGGAGCGTTAACATGATAACGTGATGATTGAGCCTCTGTTTTAAGTCTTGCTGCCCTTCAGCGATCAAACACAGCTGACTGCTCACGCTAGCTGGAAGGAGAATGGAAGTGTTACTCCGTGCCAAACATGACCCATAACATTTGTGTTATTGAAGACTTTTTCTTCTGTCAGGGAAACTCTGGAGGTTTTGCAGCAGCTTTTTGAATTTGCCATGTTAATAACTGGTGCATATCTAATTGTAAATGTGCTTTTAAAGCTGTTCTTGAAAAGTCCTTTTATCTTCGTAGGTCTGAGGGTTTGTTACACACATTTGAATAACTTTCTCCCAGAATGATGCAAAGTGACCTTGATCTCTAACCTATATTCAGCTTTTTTATCTGTCACTGCAACTCATCTCCCTCCACTGGGACTCTGATTTCTGTTTTCCAGCCTAACTGCCTTCTATTCTCCCTGGTTTCATGTGTGCTTCAGGTGTAGCTACCTGAACAAGCCAGCAGAGGAAACAGGGACGCAACGTTATGAGAACGACCTCTATTTGACACTGATGCACCTTTTGTAGAATTATATGCAAATTGATGGCAGGAAGGTGGAGACTGCTGTGCAAATGATCAGTTTGGGGCACCACAAATGTACACACCACTGCTTAACAGTTAATTGCCTTCCCCGTGGAGTCACGAATTTTTATTAGAGAAAGAATTAAAGCGACTGTAAAGAGACTGGGCTTAAGCATTCATTATTTTTACCTACAGAAGACGTGATGCATGGAGATGGCGGTGGCGAGCAGAGCTCAAGTCTTATGTTGAATAGCTCTATTTCAGTAAACGTGCTAAGGGTTAACACGCCTGCACTTCATTTCACTGCTTCAAGCTATTGTTTGTGTGGCATGACCAGATCCGCGCTACTTTACCTTCATTGATTTTCCTGGTACTTGCACTTCAGCTATAATAACTGGATGTTTTTACGCTATATGGCCTTATCAAGGATCACTAAAACCTGGTATTCTACAGAAAGATAAGGGCAGCCTAAGGACAACAGCCTCTGAGCTGTAGCCCAGTGAGCTCCACACTCTCCCAGTTTAGCAGGATGTACTTTAATTCTTGAGTAATGAAACGTGAAGATTTTAGTGAAACGTGCAGCAATGAGATGAGCACAGTTCACAGCTAGAGAGGAGCTTCCCAGTCCTCCAGTTCTCCATGTGTAGGTGTCCTTGTGTAAAACAGAGTCTGATAAAGCTCATCAGTTAAAACAGATGAATGTGAGCCGTGTTGTGGAGTATTTTGCAAGGCCTTAAAAGTCCTGTTTAAGTGCGGCCTGTTTACGGCGCCGTGGCATGTTGAGCCTTGATGCTGCTGAGGGTGCATGACTCACGGCAGCTGGATTAGCAGTAATGGAGCACTTCTCTTTTACTTTTCAATAAGTACCTTTAGGAGTACAATTCTTTTCATCTTACATCTTAAACAAATCTAGTCAGACTCATTGATGGAGGTCAGTGAAGCTTTGAGCCCACTGTTTAGTCAGAAGAACACCCAGAGGTGTGTGTTCTCCTGGATGAAAGCCCCCCAGTTAGGCTCAGTGATCACTGATGGTTAAATAATATCCTAAAGGATGTCCGGAGCAGCTAAAAGTACTGAGAACATAGATACACTAAATATATTTGCTTTTTTTTAAATCCTCACTTTGTCTCTACCAAGTAGAGACTGGCTGAGAACTTTCTCCATCTAAATGACTCTAAAACTGAGGTACTTAATTGTTTTCAGTCCGGATAATGCTAGAGCTGACCTCCACTCTCTCTCCTCTCATGTGACCTCGACTGTTACCAACCTAGGAGTTAAAGTGGACACGGCCTTAAAGATGGACGCTCAGGTTAACAGCACAGTTAAATCCTGTTTTTACCACCTCAGGCGCATTTCCAAACTCAAGCCTATTCTGAGTAAACACCATCTAGAATCCGTGGTCCACACTTTTATTACATCCCGGCTCGACTACTCCAACTCCTGCCTCTATGGCATTAGCAAAGCGGCTCTGTCCAGACTCCAGCTGGTTCAGAATGCAGCAGCAAGATTCTTGACTGGAGCTAGAAGACACCATGTTACACCAATTGTCCGATCCCATCACTGGTTGCCAGTCCAAATTAGGATACATTTTAAAATTCTTATTTTAGTTTTTAAGTCCCTGAATGGCCAAGCCCCTTCTTACCTGAGTGAGCTGCTTCACCGCTACCACCCTCCTCATGCCCTGAGGTCTGAGGATCAGTTCCTCCTCACGGTTCCTAAGGCACGCTTGACGTCCCGTGGTGAAAGGGCCTTCTCCGTATGTGCACCAAAACTATGGAACTCTCTGCCCCTCCACGTTAGACTGGCACCGTCAATCCCAGCTTTTAAATCTCTACTGAAAACACACTTTTTCTTCCTGGCTTTTAATTCTTAACTCATTAACTACCAGCCGTTTTCTGATCAGAAAGCCCCTGACTGCCAGCGTTTTTGAGCGGTTTTACTGTTTTTTGAAGAGTCACAGAACATTGTGCTCTATGATCATGTAAACGCCAAAACTACCAAAAGAAAGAGTAGACTCACTTCTTACATCTGGAAGAATCACCGTATTTCTAGCGCTATCCGTTTTTTCACAATCTGTTGTCGAAGTGTGAGCTGCAGAATCATTTCTGGTTGGCGCATCGCTTTTTTTCACAGCAGCATCCCAAAACGATCTCCTAATTCATTGATTTTCTGCTTCCTGATCACGCAACGTGTGACATACACGGATGAAGATCAGCTTTAGACACGTGATGTTTATTCTCATGGTGCTGGGGCCTGTTCCGGCGCCCACCCTGTAAAAAAATGCAAATGACGACTAAAGTCGTCAATGGCAGTGAATGAGTTAAATTTGGTTTTAGTATCAAGTCTATAGATTTAACTCCATCCTGTTGATTGTTTACTTTTACTTCTGTATATTTTAAGGTTTTAGCCTGTTTGGTTATTAGTCCTTTCTTTTAAACTTGGTGTTATTATTGAGCCTATTGGTTCTCCTTTCCATTTTATTCCTACATTTGTGTATTTTATGGTTTAATTTCCTGTTTAGTTTTAGTTTTCTTTTTTTTTTAACTGTACTTTTAAATGTTATAATTTAGTTGGTTGTTTTTATTGTGCAGCGCTTTGGTCAGCTGCATGGCTGTTTCATGGCTTACAAAAAAATGGTATGGTATGGTAAGTAAATGAACACTGTTTTAGTTTTAAACGGTGCAGCAGTCATTGATTTCATAGGAAACCAGGATTTTTTTTAAATCTTGGTGTCTTAAGAGGAAAAGCCTGTATGGCACCATAAAGTCACAGGAAAAAACAGATTTGGTTCATTAAACGTTGCCTTTGAATGCTGAGCTTGTTAATATTTCTGATCTACAGCACAGCTCATGATCAAGACCTAATTTAAATAAATGCAAAACGGTTCTGTTTCCCTAGCAGTGAGCGTTTCCATGTATCACTGGCCAGATGATCTTGCACTGAGGAACTGAATCATTTACTCTCGTAACACGCTCACAGCAGCCTGAAGATAAGGCTTTGTCTTGTGTTTTAAGCAGATATTTGACGTAAGGATGGGTGTTTTCTGTGCCTCAAAGGAAGGAGCAGTAAAAGGAGTGCAGAAAAAAGTGCCAAGGTTGACTAAGGACAGATAAGAGACACAAATTTATTATAATTAAGCAAACTGCTCCTGTCTCTCAAGCTGTTCTATCTACTTCCATTTACCAAAAAGCAAATCTGCAGAGCAGAGGAAGGCAGGGGAGTGATAAATAAAATATTGGTTAGTTACTCATTCAACACATTCAGCTCACAAGAGTTGAGCGTGTACGTGAATGAGTCCCTGCTGCAACAGTCAAGCTCGTTTCTGGAGTGGGTTTGGTGTTTCCAGGTGCTCAGATCCTGCTCCTGGCTCACAAATGGGATCTTAAGGCTTGATTATGGATAGGGGTGGAGTCTGGTGCATGAAGCCCAGGCTTAGGGTACAGCTGAGATGGGAGTCACCTTCCTTCAGTCTGACTCATGATTTAAAACTAGATAAGTGACCTACACTTGTATAATGCCTTTCTAAGTCAGAGGACTCCAAAGTGTTTACGCTACAGTGAGTCATTCATCCATTCACACACTGGTGGTGATGAGCTACATGGTAACCACAGCTGCCCTGGGACAGAAGCAAGGCTGCTGAGGACAGGTTCCACTGGTCCCTCCGACCACCACCAGCAGGAAACCCCCCAATTACAGGGCCAACCCCAGGAATTCTCTCTCTGGGATGGGAATGAGGTTTTACCCCAACTAGAGTTCACATGTCTTTGTGTGTTGATCACGAGTGATGACGAGGATGGAGTGTGAGATAGATCAATAGACTAAAGCTTAATTTCTGGTCTTTCATGATAAAAACAGAGATTTGTCTCATGTCTGAGCTCTTTTAACTGGTTCATCTACATTCTAACCCTCACCTGTGGTCATTTGATTTAGATAATGATAGAAACAACAATATTCTAAATGCAAGCAGCCGACATTAGCTTGTCCTGTAGGGTGGCTCCATCACCCAGTAATACTTGGAGTAAAGCCACTGCTCTTCTCTCTGCAGTTGGAAGATGAGATGGTTTGATTTTGATGCTTCCTGCTTTCACATTCAGCACCTAAACACCTGTGGTTTAGTAGATTTAAAGTATGTCTGGGGAACATGAGGACAGCTGCTGAAGCCAAGCAGTGTTTGGGTTCAGCAGCTGAAGGAGATTCACCAGAACACATATCATTAGTTAAAAAACGTGTTTTAGAGGGAAAGAAAGGTTTGGCTAAAGAGAAACAAAACAAATGGTAACACTTTACAATAAGGTACGCAAAATAGTGCTTAGTTACTAGGGAACTACGTAGGGGTTAATGCGTAATGAAGCAGGCATTAATAGCTAGTTAACCAGTAGTTACTGCTGCAAACTCTCATTATTTTTTGTGCTTCATTACTAGGGAATGACTTAGGGGGTAATGAGTAATGAAGCAGGTAGTTAACCAGTAGTTACTGGTAAAAACACTCATCAGTCTTATTCAGGGACTAATGGATAGTTAACCAGTAGTTACTGGTAAAAATGCTCATCAGTCTTATTCAGGGACTAATGGGTATTTATGAAAGCAATAAGGAATGAATCCCAGATTATTGTAGTGCCTGTAGACTCTGTTTTGTAAACATCATGAAGAATGCAGATAATTTGCAATGTCAGTGATTTAACATCCCTGTATCATCTTGATTTCACTTGTCTGTCACTTCATTGTCCCTCGTCGGCATCCGTCCGTCTCCAGAGACGATGGAAAGTCTCTGTCCATGTACCTGAGGAACTAATCAGTAACTACTAGGTACTTAACCATTACCTACTACTTATGTGTACCCTAAATTAAAGTAATGCCTCCTCCCAATTACCTACTGGGGAACTAATCAGTAACTACTACTTAACCATTACTTACTGCTTTTATTATACAATCTTGACAAATAAATTATTTATTAAAAATACAACACTTTACATATCTCATGCCCAAAAACTACACAGGACAGATAAGAATAGCAGAAGACATTTTTTACTCTAGAGACTATACAGTTTTATTCAAACACACACGCACGCACGCACACACACACATCACTAAATGGTGGTGGAAGAGAGGTACCGGCCCCCACTCCAGGTCGGTAGGTGGCGGTAATGCACCTCATGTTGTTTCCAGGCTGCCATAAAAACCCTAATAGAAGAAGGAGAATTCGGATTCAGTGCATAAACAATGTCAAAGCAAAATTCATAATACAAAGCACTCTTTTAGCAGTCCATTAGCACTTCACTAGTAGTCCCCCAATTTCCAGACCGGAATGATGAAGAACAGCCTCCATAGTTCGCTGAGTTAGCTAAACCAGAACAGCTATTTTATTAGCAAACTCTTAACTATTCAGTGTTAAACCACTTTTAAGTGCAAAAGAAACATAACTACCGGACAAACTTCGAGTTGAAAAATGCCCATACATAGTTCAAAACCCCAGAAACAAGTGTTCATTACCAACCATCCAGTTAACGATCCATAAATGTGTTTAATTAGTCCAAAACACAGCGCATTACGTAGTTCGTGTAGCGTGTCTGTTGTCACTGTCAAGTTTCTCACGTCACGCAGCATGCTAACATTTCCTTCCGCTTTTCAAAATAAAACCAAAATAAAATACAGACTTTAACATTTTTCTCACTTTTAATTTATACCAAGGTACCATTAGAAGTTTGAGCATTTTAAAACATCAACGAAGAATGATTTTAGCTATGTTTATATAACATATTGAGCTTATTTTAACCTTTTAAACTGTAACATACCTCATGAATGTACTAACACACTGTGTTAAACATAGCTAAAATCATTCTTCGTTGATGTTTTAAAATGCTCAAACTTCTAAAGGTACCTTGGTTCAAATTAAAAGCGAGAAAATGTTAAATACTGTATTTTATTTTGGTTTTCCTTTCGATTTTCAAAATAAAACCAAAATAAAATACAGACTTTAATATTTTTCCCTAGTAATGAAGCACAATAAAAATGATGAGAGTTTGCAGCATTAACTACTGGTTAACTACCCATTAGTCCCTGCTTCATTTCGCATGAACCCCTACGTAGTTCCCTAGTAACTAAGCACTATTTTGCGTACCTTATTGTAAAGTGTTACCCAAAAAATATATCATTATCTGTTTTTATTTTATTTTATTTGGATTGTTGTAAAATGTTCATGTAATTTCTCTTCATTTGTGTGTTTTTTTTTTTTTTTTACAAAAAACATTATGGATGAAAACCACAGGAAAGTCAAACACCATCCTCAGGAAGGTCACCATCCAAATTTTACCCGTGGGCAAGGTGATAGAGCTGGAGGGTTTTGTGCCAACAAAAAACTGGAAAAAAGGAAACAATTGTTTACTCTTGAAAGTGCTTCTGGGTAAGAGCCTCTGCACCTCTACACAAACAACACACACATTTGTGTAAAGTGTTGTGAAAACACACGCATGGAATAATCAGTGGGTTGTTCTGCCGTTGATGTTGCATGAATCCGGTAAAGTTTATAAAAGCTGCGACCAAACTTTCTGACACTGGCCAGCACATTTCTCTCTAGAATCCCTTGATAGTCTTGAGATTTCATTGTACCCTGCACAGATTCAAGACACCCTGTGCCAGATGCAGCAAAGCAGCCCCAGAACATAACAGAGCCTCCTCCATGTTTCACAGTAGGGACAGTGTTCTTTTCTTGATATGCTTAATTTTTCCGTCTTTGAACATAGAGCTGATGTGCCTTTGCAAAAAGTTCCATTTAGTCTCATCTGTCCATAGGACATTCTCCCAGAAGCTTTGTGGTTTGTCAACATGTAGTTTGACATATTCCAGTCTGGCTTTTTATGATTTGTTTTCAACAATGTGTCCTCCTTGGTCGTCCCCCATGTAGTCCACTTTGGCTCAAACAACTTTTAACAAACTCAGAACAAGTTCAACTATTCTCAAATGTCTCTGCTTCTTGATATCTTTTACGGTTTTTCTATAATCACAGGTTAAACTTGAGGTACGATTTGGAAAAGTTCAGAAATTTCTCCTCCTCCCCCTATTCAAAAGAATAGGGCCCAAAACCGACTTTGCTTGACTTCAGGCAGTGTCCTGAGAGAACCGTAGAACCGATGGAAATGAGACTTGCACTGGATGAAAGCTGACGAATATTCCTCCGTTTTGATATATAATTTATGGACGTACTCCAAAAATTGTGGTCTTACCGTTAATTAGTTTGGAAAAGTTTTAAAAGATTTCTCCTTCAAGCCACTGCAGGCTGACAACCCATATATGGTCATGCTGGCTCCCAACTCTAAGTCATTGCTCTAGATCTCAATCCAGACAAAAAGTCTAAACAAAATTCTGCTATGACCACATCTTTTGGGGTAGACGTGTAATTTTATCAAAAACAGTAGGTTTCTTTGTCTGCTTTGATGGGAGGTCTTTGATTTTGCTGTAGCTGCCACTGTTTTTGCGCTACGAGGCTCAGAAGGGGGAGTGAGCCAGATTTTCTCCCATTGGCGCCCATGGAAATCATCGAGAGATTTTGAGCTTCTGTCGCTGTCAGACAGCTAAATTTTTCTCGTCATATCTCCTACAATATTCAAGATAGGCACACAAAAATCCACACAGAGCACCATTGAAGCCTTCGGACGCTGACGGTTTTGGAATTTTTTGAATCAGTGCAATACTTTTTGAATGGTGATGAGACGTTCGAGGCCTGCAATTTGACGTTTGGAGCTGCAGGTCAGGCGTTCTGCAGATTCTGATGAATTTCTCTAAACAAAAATCTGCTATGACCACATTTTTTAGAGTACACTCATCAATTACGCAAAAACAGTAGTTTTACTTGTCCGCTTCGATGGGATGTCTTCGTTTTAGCTGTAGCTGTCACGGTTCATACGCTACGAGCCTCAGAAAAATGATTCAGCCAGATAAATCGCCCATTCAGTGCCATTCTAAATAACAGCTTTTTCTGCTCCAGACAGTAGAAATCACCTCATCATATCTCCTCCAAATATTCTAGGTAGGCACACAAAAATTTCAATATAGCACCATCAAAGCCTTCTGATGCTGACGCTTTTGGAATTTTTCAAATCGGTCAGAAATACGCACCCTTGGGGTCCACGTGGCAGAGGTGAGGACTGAGCACCACCTCACCCCTGCCACGTGGACCCCAAGGGATAAACAATCACACCCTGCTCAAACGTCACCTTTCCTGGTGGGGTCACCCAATAGGACAGCGGGAGGGTTAAACATTTTAGCTGCTCAGTTTTTTAAACTATTTTTAGAGATTTCAGTTTTCTGCTGTTTAGGATTTTTTTCTCTATTCTCTACCTACTTTTTGAGCTTTTATAAACTTGTTTTTGCTCCTAAATCTTTAAATACATTCGGCTCATTTTGACATTTAAGCTTAGTTTTAGCTTCAATTCAGCAGTTTCAGCTATCACATTCAGCAATCAAGCATTCAAATGCATTTCTGCAAGAAATGCAATTGATCTAGTTATTACTTTTGTCAGATTCAAGTTATAAATTTGACCATTGTGGGTTTTTCTTTCATTGACCGAAGGGTACCAACAATTTTGTCCATGTCTGTATTTCTTTATTAGTATTTCTGATATAAAACACTACATGAGCTTTCTCCTCTGACGTTTGGAGTATAACGGTTTGCAGCACAATGCATTATGGGACATTTTGCTGTCTGCAGAAGGATACATTGATGCATCCTCAATACAATGGGCGGAGCAAGAACACATCCGGGAACTTTGAGCAAACTTGCCATGATACATACTTAGGATTGGAACAGTACTTGGGCCAACGTTGATGACATTTCACAAGGACGTGAGTACACAAGTACACACGAGTACGCATGTGGAGAAATGGCCCTGGTCTGGCTGGAAGTTGGACTATTGAAGTGACCAACAGAGAAAACCTTTCATCAACCTGATGAAACCATTTAGCTCATTTTGTCAAAGAAATTTAAAAAATGGGAAGATACACAATTGGGGCAAAATGAATCTGGTCTTGATATTCTGGTGATTAAAACAAAGTAAATTCACTTTCATGTTATTTTAGGTCAAGGCTACAAAGTGTTCATTTACATTAAAGGTGTGATGGTTCGAAAGCAGGGACATCTAGTGTGGAGCTGCACATGACAGCGTAGTTATGGATACTAAGATTTACTGAATGTTAGAAATATAAGCTTTTAAAGTAATTTTACATTTTAAGCCAATATCTGTATTTATAACAAAACCTGAAGAATTAGGAGGTTATTTGCATTTAGATATGTTGAGCGATAAGGATGGCCAGCTCTGCTCTCCTAATTTGTCTCACTGTCATTTCTTCTCTCCATCACTGAGATGCCACAGACTTGGTGAGCAGGCCATCGTCCCTGCCAGGAGAGCAAACAGTGATGGCTATCAAAATTGACATTAGTCTAAAAGGATCAGTTAGCCTCCTCTTTGCCCCGTAGGCCGCATAATTCATACAAAAGTGCCAGCAGACACACCCCCACCCCCTCTGCGCTCTTCTTCTTTTTTGCTTTGTGAGGAAAACAAAGAGCATTACTGCTTAATGCCCCATAGCGTTCTGACATCACCTTTCCACAGGAGAGGAGGACACACTCCATTTGATGGGCTAATTGTGTGTGGCATAATTAATCAATGTCTCCTGAACGGCAATTCCCCCATGTACACACCCAATATCGCACGAATGGCTTCAAAAACATAGCAGGGTAATTGAATTTACATTTATTTATATTCTCTTACAAGTGACTTAGTCATTACTGGCAGATATTTGTCAAGTATTCACGCGGGGAGACGGATGCCAAAACCTGCAGGTTTATCCACAGCAGGGTTACACTTGAATACAGATAGAGGCCATTAGCATTATTAGAGCTGCTCTTTTATACGTGAAGGAGGAAAAAGAGGCATCAAACAGTAAAGTGAAAAGTTAAGAGGGCATTTCATATCTTTATGATACACTGATGAAGTAGCCACGCTGACATGATGTTAATTGCTAAACTTTCTGCTGAATGTGCGTTTGAGGATGTGGCAAATCCATCAAAACACAGGTCCTGCTTCTAGCCACGGATGAGAACATGGATGTAAATAAAACTCATTTTGATTCCTGATTTTATAGTTTATTCATTTTTAATGTTGAAAAACACACCAAGACTGTTGGTAATATCAAAATAAGAATAACTTTTGTTTGTGCAGGGCACATTTAAATGACACACGGATACCACTGATCTAGGGTAAGTCCTGAAAAATCACAGCACATTAAATATTAATCTGACCCCAGCGGTCCCCGACTGGCAACACTTTCACAGTCTGCCAGCTGAGATGTCAGAAATAATTTGTTCTGAATCAAAGCCACTGAGGTAGCCTTATCTCGAGATAAAAAAAACAGAACACCTACCCCAAAATGGAGTTATGGGAATGGAAGACACCCACCGTCCAAACAGGAAGACTGCTGAATTCTGCAGTTTTTTTTTCTTTTTGCACATTAGGAGTTTTATTCAGACCTCAGAACATACATGACATTGCCTCAAAAATAAAAAAAAGCAGTGAAAAAGGTTAACATCTGCAACAGCAACAGAAGTGAGTTTAGGGCTGCTCCTCATTAACAAGGCATCACCGTAAACCAAACGTTGGAACTTCATAATAGCAAGCTCAAGCCAGGTCCTCTTCAAACCTTTGGGTCTAATTTCCACTAATTGACTTTTGGTTCAGTTTTAAACTTAGTCATCGCCTCCATTATGGACTGAAAACAAGCAGTCACTGTCAGCTTAGTTTAGCCTGTTAGCATTACCAAAAGGCTACAGCTGAGCTAATGCTGAGTAAACCTAGAAACAGAAGGTGAGTTATTGGTTGTGATGGCAGAGAGAATATCGTTTTAGATCAACTTCATGATTTCAAATGACAACTTGTTTGGAGTAAAAGACTGTAGAATGAAAATCTCTCTGATTGGCAGAGAAGGTTTAAATTCAGCTAAACAAGAAGAAACATAGGAGCGGAAGAATAATCCTGTTTAAAATCATGATGGATGGATGGATGGATGGATGGATGGATGGATGGATGGATGGATGGATGGATGGATGGATGGATGGATGGATGGATGGATGGATGGATGGATGGATGGATGGATGGATGGATGGATGGATATCATCTCAGGCCAAAATAAAAGGTCACACAAACTCCACCTGGAATATCTAAAGCCATAATGTCAAATGTTTACATATTGAGTTTTGCTCTGCTGTATGGTGGTCAGACAGTTATGCTAATTTCCTGCAACGCTAGCAGGTTTGATGTATTTTATCATGAGTGCTGGAATTTAAATGCACATCTGACTGTAAGAATTAAATTATAAGGTTAAAGATAGAGACAAAATGTACCTGTTTATGTAACAAAATATTAGGAATTAAAATGTAACTAAATCACAAGGACTTTAAAAAATGAGTGAATGTTAGACTTTCACTGAACAAAAGGAAAGAAAAGAAATAGGAGCTGTTGCCCTGTAAGTGGTAGAATACTCAAACATTTACCAAAAAAAGACTTGTGGGTTAATTTAAAGACCAAGAAATACAAAAACTAAAACAGCATCTAAAAACGATATATTTGATGTATTTGATTATTCAGTATAGAAACTATTAATACATGGACTGATACATTATTTTAAAAGCACCATACAGTAGAAAAGACAGATCTAGTTCTGGGAATTTGGTGATTTTATTTTCTTTCTACCTCAATAATAATAATAATAAAAAAGAGCAGATTAGAAAGTGAATTTTATTTTTCATTCCTTTTCATTTTAACCCTAACCCATCTTTCACATCTGGACAGGTGTAGTTTGTTTTTGTTGTTTTTAACCGCTAACTAGAGACTGGCAGCAGCATCCTGGTCTTCCTGTGCCGAGATAACTGACCGCTGACGGAGAAATGAGGAGATGCTTGTCTGACGTGCTCTCCAAGCTTATGAAACCACCGCAGCACCGCATGTAGCCGGTGTCTGACTGTAGGAGGACACATCTCTTTGATGGCTGCTGAGATCAAAGGGAAGAGATTTGCTTCTATCTGCGATAATTTCAGACCCCCCACCATCTCTCTCTCTCTCTCTATCTCTCTCTCTCTCTCTCTCTCTCTCTCTCTCTCTCTCTCTCTCTCTCTCTCTCTCTCTCTCTCTCTCTCTCTCTCTCTCACACACACACACACACACACACACACACACCCTCCCTTGAGGCATCTCATGTTCAGAATTCAACACAATTCATTTCCATGATGAAAAATCAGGAAAGTTAACACGCCTCTTTTTCTTTTCATTAAGAATGACGATGATGACTTTTTTATGTTACTGTGAAATTTCATCATTTAAACAGAAAAATGCGTCTTTGTCATAAAAACTCTTTATATTTTAAAGAGCCGGTCTGAGGAACAGCCGTGTGTTTCAGCTCTTTCTGAGTCAGGGTGGACGTGGAATAGCCAGATGTCAGTGCATTATCATAACTTGCTGTAAAACATTTATGAGGCATTAGACTGCCATGCCAGAGGATGTTGCTCCTTATGGGGTCGGGGGAAGGGGACGGCTGCACCAGGTGAATTTTAACAGTTTCAGCAGCCAGCTGCTCTTCTTTTCCTTATTAGGTTTTCATTTTTAGACCAAATGTAAATGTGAATGTGAACTTAAGCCCACATACTCTGACATTAAATTCCTCAGTGAGATCTAAGACTGTAGCATGAGAGGGTATCAGGCAGCCCTCTTTACTGCATCATGTCAGCTGAAGGACCAGGGGCCTCATTTATAAAGCTGCTTCTGCAAAAACCGGGTCTGAAAACTGCATAAGTGACTTTGCATTAAACCTTGTGATTTATAAAGAAAAACATGATGAAAACATTAACTATGTACTTTAAGCAAACGTTGGAGATGGCGTAAGCACATTTTGGAGATGGTTATATGGTAAAATTGAAAAAAAAAAACATTTTCAGACTTGTAGACCCTCACACACACACACACACACACACACACACACACACACACACACACACACACACACAAAACTAACAATCAGACCCTAACCAAATTATATCTGTAATTAAAATATATAGTTTTTAAATTTTACTTTCATCGAATTGATTATCGGTGCATTAATTGTATCACGTGCAACAATTCATCTGTGAATAAAACCATAAACCGCATCGCAGCAAACCGGGCAGAAGTGCACCTGTCGGGGTTTCCTTAAACCAGTGACAGAACACCGGCTGCTTCCAGTGGGGATTAGCCAACCGTGGGGCTGATATTTGATTGATATGTACAATATTTCCTGACTAAAGCTTTTTTGGGTTAAATTAAATGTTTTATTAAATGTTCCCCTCACACTAAAAAAATTGGAGTAGCATTTACATGAAAAAACCTAGGTATCTTTTTCTACAAAGAAATTATTTGTAATATTCACTTAATACATTCTTGGGTTAGTTTAAGACTTATTTTTAATCAAACACAATCAAGTTAATTTTAGTTACTAATTTCTTCTTTAGACATTAAATCTACTTACTATTTGTTAGTAAATGTGACTAAATTTTAATATCAGTTTAATAAAATGAACATACTATATTTATTTGATTTCAATTAATGTTCAAATTAACCTATTGAATCTTGGCATTTTTATGCATAGAGTTAACTATCCAAATGAATAATTAATAAAACTGTAAACAAGAAACAATTAAAATGACTATTGAAAAAATGGATGAAACAGACTATTGCTCAGTAGTTTAACTGTACATACAGTGGGCTTGGCATAAACATTTATAAACCAGTGACTCCAGACAAAATATAACCACTGATAAAACACTGCTTTGAATTTATTACACTGATTGCATTTATTACATGCCTCAGTTAACAGTGACAACATTGGAAAAAACTTTTGCTTTCTGATTTTTTATTGAATAAGATACAAGAAACAAAAAACTGCAAATAAAGCAGTAGGGGAAGTAGTCAGAATAATCCAGGGCTTGTTTGTACACCAGTCCTGATCCACAAACAAGTCAATAATTCTTCTCACAGTTTCTCACACAAAAACTGTACCTTTTGGAGACATTTTTAGGACGCTCCAGAAGTAGCTTCTGAAATCCTTCAAATGTGTGTTTTGGTGAGTAACTGAAGTTCATTTTCATAAATGAAACCCGTGCAGAGTATAAGCCTTTGACTGCAGTCATCAAGAACCTCTCTTCCCTGGATGATGATCGTAACATGGCGCATGGTATGGGCTTCCTTGGTCTCATTGAGGACAATGATCTTCATGTGACGGTAAGCATGCCGTCACTGTATCCCGATTGACACAGGGATATCCCTTTGGCTGACTGGTTAACGCGCATGAGTCTCACCCGGGAGTCTGAGGTTCAAATCCCGCCCGGGCCCTCGGTTTGTCCACCTTGCCACATTCATTATAAGTTGACCAGAGTCTTCTTTGATGGCCTCTTTCTTGTCTAAAGACAGTCCATGGACAGTAGATATAACTGATCTGTATATGGGACTTTTCAGGACCTGCAGACAGGCGACCATGTGAGTTCAGAGGGAGGACAGCAGAAGTGGACAGAGACAGAAGACAAGGTTGCATGTTCATAAAACCAGTTCTGCTGTGCTGGGATGCTTCTGGACCCTGGAGAGTTTCACTAGCATTTTAGAAAAAGAGAACATTTATGCCAAAACCTTGAATAGTGGGTTAATAGGTATTTCATCCACTATTGCATATCATTTTAGTGAGTTTTCTTGGGTTCCCCTGATGCTTCAGATATGTCACTTTTCATGGATATACTCAAGAATGTGCTCACACACACATGCACAAGTCACTTTATTTTTAAATTAATGATTAAATTTGAAATGTGTTTTGGTTTTCAGTTTGAGCTCTACTTTGTAATTAATGCACAGGATAACGGATGGTGGACCTTGGTAATTTTGAAACTCTGGATACGGCCTTGTGCGCACCATAGTGCTGCTTTTATTGATAGAATCAATGATTTTTGCCATATCCGCTCCAAAGCTCACTGCTGTAGCAGCGCGATACCGCTTGAATGGAATAAAATCATTTTTTACATGCCTAAGTCACGCCCCAGAGTGTGGGTTTCCGTCTTGGTTGCCCGTGAGATGCCGTTGATAAGCAGGCTTATTTATAATGACAATATCCATAACGTTGTTTGCATTGTCCATTTATGGTAGAAAGTGGGTGTGTAGGAGGCGGGATGTGATCTAGAAACACCTGAGCACATTTCTAGAATAGGTGTGATTTATAAAGCAGAAACTGCGTGGAGCTGTGTGTTAGCAGAGGTCAGAAAATTAGTTTGCGTAATATTTTTTTTTCTGTATGGTTAATGGTTAGTGAGGATTCTACGCAAAGTTTTATAAATGAGGCCCCAGAGCAGTTATAGAAACTAACCCCCTTTTTTCTCTCAGGGATTTCTCTGTAAGAAGGTGATTCTGTTCACTCTGTTCGTTTTATTAGCTTCTGTGTTTTCGCAGCTAAAACTGGATCTCATTTCAACATGAAAAAGGAGGAGGCTTATCGAAGAGATGACATTCTTTTGTCAGAGAAAACCAGGAAATCAGGATGGTAAATGGATCCATTTTATAGAAAGTACATTAATGTGAGCTGTACCGTTAGCACAACCCAAAGAAAAGAAACCATCCCTCTCTGTGTCTGCATCCCTATTGCATTACAGCCGACCAGAGGAAAAACAAGCAGCACTGAACTTAGTCCTGTCTCATTCAGTAGCATGGAGCAAATTCAACTCGTCACTCAGAATCTGACGAGTTTTTATAAGCTTCTATTTTTATTTTTTTTTGCCAGAGGGGAAATTGTGGCCACGAAAAGAGCTGGGGAATTTCTGACTGATAGAGAATACTCAGCCACCTATTGCAGGTTTAATTTACATTTTGAGCATTGATTGCCTCCCCGGGGACGGAGTGCTGTCAGCAAATATGTGGACACTGACACGTTTTGGTTTATTGTATTTTTAGGTGTTTACCAAAAACCAACCAAGATACAAAACTAATATGTACTCACTACACAGAACTTCAGCTTTGGGTATTCACGTCAACAATTAGAGAGGAATTCGGAACTTTACGATGGGCACTGCTTTTACTCTTTAGAAATATGTCAAGGTGATTTCATACATGGCATTTGCACCTGGAAGCTGTAGTGAACGGTTAACATTTATAATAGAAATATAACTCAGAGCCATCCCCCTAGCCTAGAGGTTCCAGTGCAAACGTCACATAAAGAAAAGGGACATTTTAAATTTAAAATACATTTAATCTCCCAGAAACGGACGCTTGTTTATTCACCTTGTTGTAGTACATTCTAATGTTTTATTCTAAAACTTTTAGTTATAATTTGACACCATAACTATGCGAGGGTGAGTAGGCGGGACATTCAGCCCTATGTTCCCACTGCACAAACTCTGGCTCTAAAAATGGAGCAGCACATGTAAATGGGAATTTTTGGCTTCAATTTTCAACAGCAAAAAGAGGTGGAGATGCTTCGTCCATCTTTATTTGGGTCAATGTTGTAAACTCAAAACGTGGTGAATGGATCTTTCAGCACTGATCAACTAAACCATCTATCAGCTGTGAAAACAAAAACACCAACAGAACCAAAGCTAACAGTTCAGTGCTTTTAAAAATCACACACCTGAATGTCTAACGAGGACTACGGTAGAAACTTTGTTTCCTGGAAGTTAATTGTAATTATTGAAAAAGTATTTTCCCCTTCTGTGAGCCTGATTGGCCTCCTACAGCGGGTTTTAGCTGAACAAGCTTCTGTCACAAAGACAAACACCTATTTTTAGCATTTCTAAGTTTTTTATTTATCTCTCCGTTTTAGGAACCAGGTGGTCCGACTGCTTATGTGTGAAAATAAGCCTTCACTCATCTGAACTCGTGGATGAAGCAACCAGTTTTCTCTCCTCCCATCTGTGGCGATACGGTACCAGGAGACAATTTGTACTTCACCTCATTTATTTCCACATGCTCCACAAGACTGAATCTGTCTGTCTTTAGACATTTCTGCATTACTCATGCATTCTGCAGCGCTGCCTACAGGATTTCAGGACAAGGGATTAGACCATGTCAAGAGGACTGTGAGCAAAAGTGTTGCAATGTTTTCAGTTACATCTTTGTCAGATTCTGTGAAATTTAGGTCCACGATCCACAAACCTGCCCTGAAATTCAAGCTGCTACCCCAGCAGATGGCTGCAGAGCAGATAGCTCTCCCACCTTCTCTCATGAAAGAAATCCAACAAGTTGTTGCAAATACGATCAAAGCTTTCCTCAGAAGCAGGGTCTGCTCTAGTGCTTCGTGTAAACAGCCTCAGTGTTGCATTTCCAGTTGAGTTTGTTGTCCTGGCAAAAGCCCAAATATATTTACTGCTTCAGCTTTCCCACATCTAATCTCCAAAAATGAATGCAGTGGCTTAACATTCATAATGTTTGCTTTACTAGCATTCAAGATGAGAAGATTGTTACCACACAAAGTCCAACAGCTCCCTACTCAGTTTGTTCATCTTCCTCAAAGCTAACACCTGCAGAGTCACTGAGGATTCCTGCAGGACAGAAACACCTGGTGTAACTGAAACAGAGAGCTCTCCCTCTCAGACACACAACCCTTTACTCTCACACCCTGCTCTGTTGGTCAGTAATCCAGGTATTTGCAATGTTTTTGGAGCCTGTCACACAAGAGTGAAAGATGGGCAGTTTTTAAACTACTGGGGGAAAAACCGAGAGTGCAGCCCTGCCATGCTCTGCAGAGTGCACTCGCTCAAGCAAGCAGAGGATGCCGTCTTCAGTTGGATCCCAGGGCAGTAATCACACTGCAGTGGGTCTTAAAGGTGCTTATGTGTTTACTTACCAACACCGTCTGTTTGAGACTTTCATTTTGGGAAACAATATGGTGACTTGTAAATAGCTGCTAAATGTAAACAGCAGATCTGGACCAAGGCAGGATGCTTCTCACAGCATTGGGACATCAAACATGCAGAAGCTGTCCTTATAGGTTTAGAGGAAAATGGGACCACTGTCTTAATCTCAGGTGAGTGGCTCTCTTAACCTTGTCTTCCTGCAGGTGGGCGTTTCCTAGTGGATCTCATCTTTTTCTCTATGAGGATATAAGGAGCAGCAGGATGACTTATGATTACTCTCGTTGGGTAGCTTCTAGCGTGAAGTTGTGTGTTTCTGGAATATGCCAGTATTAAGGCTGTTATGGCAAATCTACAGAACAAGCTAGGTTTTAAATGCAAACACAGTCATGGAACACTCACCCCTCCCCTCGAGTATATTAACTGAGATGCTTCTGCCGGAACCAGAAACCCATGATGCCAGAGGACACGAGATAGCGCTAAACACCAGTCCCTGTTTTCTAGGTCCAAACATCTTTTGTTGTCCGTGACTTCAAATGGTGTTTTTCTTTTTGGGACTCTGGTAGTTTGTCCTAAAGCTGCAGTGGTAGCAGCCGGCTGTTTCTCCTTCTCTGATATTATTGAGCGGAGAACCTCTCACACCAGTGGTGTTCTGTTGCTAAATACGTGAGTGTGGAATGAGTGGAGGACCCAGGGGAGTGCAGCGGTTCTGTGAGACCGACAACCGGAAGGTCCAATAGTTGTTTTTGGTTCAAAACATGTTATTGGTGGAGGTTTTAGCCCTTTTTATAAAACAATGCTGCCAATTTTCCGCAACGCCGATGCGGCATCAGGGAGCCTAAGGTTGTTTATAAGAGCTCAGACCGTGGCGGTAATGTTGCGCAATCATGTCCGTTTTATAAAAGATTACGCGATGGCGGCTTAAAGGGGGTATGGGGGCGGTCTCTGCGCTGTCGCGGACTTCCGTTTATCTTGGACATAACTTGCTTTTTATTGCGATCAAAGCCGTGCTCCTTAAGTTTTTTTTTCCCACAAGCAGCTACAGGTGTGTGTCCTCCACCATCCCTGTGAGCTGTCAGATGATCTGAGCTGCAGATCTAACGGAGAGAAGCTCCTGGAGCACCGCATCGGTCCAGTTAATCATCTCAGCTGGTTCTGTTTACAAAAACGAAACTTAAGCCCGTGTTTACTTTCATTTTCAATATAGTAGCTCGAAGCTCGGCATTAATTCATCACGTGGTCATGACTCCTCCCTCTTTTGCGCCAAGGCTTAATGTGCGTTGATAAAACCGGCGAAGCCACAATATTACTACCAAGCGTGGCGGCACGAATGCCGCAAAATTCCCGCAAAGTGATGCCGCCATGGCGCGTTCATAAGACACACGTTGCGGTAATATTACGCCGATTTGCCGGCACGGTGTGTCTTATAAAAAGGGCTTTTGAGACAAATGCTATATGATGTCAGAAGGTTATTAAGAGGCATGAAAAACATGTTTTAAGCTAATTTGTTTTCCAGATTTGCTATTGTAGCTTTAATTACTGTTCTCCTGTGCATTTCCCAGGTTACTCGTTTCATCTTCATCCTTCCCATAACCACTGGAACTCAGCTCGTCAGCCACATCTGGCTCTTCAGCTCTCCACCTGACTCTCTGTCACTCACCCGCCAACCTGCTAGCCTGTTGTCCTTCTCCCCTTCAGATTCCCTTTCCTGCGCCACTCACCTGGATCTCAACTGCTCCCCCTCACATCATTCACAACACCTGGAATTGTAAGCTCCACTCAGCCCTTTACATCTCTAGACTGGCAGCAGTTACCTGCACGCCACCTTGAGTCGTTCTGGTCACTGGCTGCTGCTGGCCAACAGGTGTGCAGACAAAGGGAACCAGATTATGGTCTAGAATTCAAGCACAGATCCTGTTCCTACACCATCTGTTGCTGTTCAGCACCACAACCCCTCTTCTTTTTCTTCCACCATTTCTTACGTTTTCTTTTCAGTTTGAAAGCTGAGAAGTGGAGCTGAAGTCTGGTTCACGTTACTGAAGCTGCGTCTCAGTGAAACGCTTAATACTGAACCAGATATTCTCACTGCATCCTCCTAAGCACTCAAAGCATGCCCCGTCTTTTCTTCCAGTGATCTTACATTCTCAATGACAACTGAGGGAAGAAATAATTTAAACATTCTTTTTTTCCCCTCAATCTTCCTCCTGAGGTACATCCACAGTGGCGGCTTATAAACTTGTCTGGGATTTGGGGTTTCGCTGCAGACAGTAGAAGCTCAATCAGCTGCTTCTGCTTACAAAGAGCAGCATGACCTGTGAAACACGTGGAGGCCTGGGCATCATGGCCTTGAATGATGATGTGACAAAATACGAGAGTTCAGAAGTGTGCAGGGAGCTGCTGTCACATTCAGTTCTGTTACACAAGGATCTGAGCTGTAGAGACGATAAACTACTATACTAAAACACAATGTGGATAGTTATAGTTTATTGAACAAGGACAGCACAAATGACAATGCCACCTTTGTTTTGTACAGAGCTTTTCTAGCCAGAGGCTAATTTGCAAACCTGGTCCTTGATGCAAGATGCAAGAAGTTAAAGCAGAAAAGGCAGAAGGATCAGTAGCCTGGTCTAAATTTTGAGGCAGCAGCAACAAAAGCCTGATGAAATATTAGGACATTTAGGCTCACACTGTTAGCCTAGTGAACTAGACCAAATTCTTGCCTTGCAAAGTTTGGTCTAGGCACGCTTCATTGGAACCCTCGCAGCCCGATCCACTGCTGTGGCTGTCCAATCACAGCTCGCTATAGTTTTGGTTGGGCCAATCACAGTAGTTTATATTGTGGGCCAATCACAGAACGGGAGTAGCTGATGACGTCAGAGCTGCGGCCGTGAACACAAACAACATTAGCGGCTTCTTTTATTTATCAAACTAAGTAGTGCAATGTCCCAGTACACGTGATATTCACATGTTTTTATACAAAAACGACAGAAATCATTGATGTTAGACGCCATTAAAGCCTCCCGCTTTTCCGTCGCTGTGATTATGTCACGTTGTTCGTTACTCTGATTGGTCCTAGCGCTATCCAATTGCGTGCAGACAGTTTGAAAGACAACCATAGATCCCGCCTCACGACTGAGAGCCGTCAATGGGTCGTGGCCAGACTATATATTCACATATATAGGATGGCTTGCCAGGCTATCACACTGCAGGTCTTGATGGTCATTTCTGATTTGAGTCAATCTGATTTTTGTGTATGGCTGTTCACATTATAACTGTGACATGTGAAATGTGACATCAACACTCTCCAGTGTGAATGGTTCACTGCCCCAAAGCGACCCGCATGTGCAGAAGACAAGAAGTCACCCTCAGTGGAGTGGGAACCAGGAGAGGTGGAGTTGTGACGTGAAAGCCTTCACTGACAGTTCAGCCACAATTTCAGGATCACACCGTTATGAACTGGAACCTATTAGAAAACTATTTTACTCCTTATTCCCGCTGTCTTCCCGGATTAGTATTCCCTGAATAATGTTACTGTTTAAGTTCATGCATGGAGACCCCCCCACCACCACTCTCATGCTCATTCAGAACAAAAATGCTCTCTAATGAGATGTAGCTCTTAAAACCTTCGCACAGTTTGAGGTTTCTACGTGACCCCAGATGTGTGAGAAATGTTTTAACTAGCTGGTAAACTATGATTAATCAGACTACCACACAGTAATTTGTGGTATATTACACCCAAAACCTTAAAGAGCTTAGCTGATTAATCAGTTTAAGTGTATTCCATCCATCCTTGTTAACAAAAAAATATGTATTACTGCTCTCAGATTGTTAAGCATGCTGAATTCAAATGTGCACATTGTTATATATCAGGGGTTGATTTATTATATACTTTATTGAAAACTTGGTTTAATATCCAGTCTCCTCACTATGCATTTAGTTACCATTTAATAATGGAATACAGTTTATAAGTCCACCTCTATCTCTGGACTTACACTCTGGTCTCAAGCTTCAAAATTAACTAGCTGCAAATAAATTCTCTTTGACACCAAATTCCACGGTGACACCTGCAGGAGCAGAGCTTGTGCAGAAAGGTGCAGCGGTAGTCAAATGAGTGGTATTTCAAAGTTAAGGTGGCACATTTAGCTTCAGCTGAAATAAACTTCATGAGCCTCTAAAATGCAGAGGACATCATATTTAAATGATGTATTTTTATGGTGACAAACACGCCCTCAGTTCCAGAGATGATTCTCCAACAACTGTTTTGTTGCAAGGACATCCCGGCAATAACAAGATAATAGTGTTCATTTTTTAAAATGCTAGAATAGTTTAGAAATGTGTTTTGTTCTCCTCCTCAGATTTGTTGCAAACTACATTTTGATTTCATTGATTTCCAATAACAAATTCCCTGTTGCTGTTTATAACTGTTTAATAAGCTCATGTGTTTATTTTTGTATGTTGTCTATCAGTGTTATTCAGTTTAACACCTCAGTACATGTCTAAAGTTACCTTAGACATACTTTCCAGTCCATCCAGGATAGATGAAGGCTAACCATGCACAAACATGGCTATGTCCGCTTTACAATTACAAATAAATCTGTTTCTGCAACATGAGAAGAAATCCTGATTGCATCAGAATATCCATGCAGGAACAGTAACGTAAAATCTGCTCAGAGACTTGTGTTGCTGGGATTGGAACCTGAGACCTTTGAGCTGTGGGACCACCGTCCAGCTCAACGAATAGATGAAAAGAAAATCAGATTTGAACTCAAATCACAGTTATCTTTCTCTTATGTCCTACTTAAGCCCGACTCTGTGTGCAGCTTTAAATCTGGCTGAGTTAAATCTAATGAGCAAAAACAACTTCTCCAAATTTCCAAAAGCCTCTTAAGCATCTGGAAACTAAAACAAACCCTGACAAAGTGATGCACTAGACCAAGATGAGGGTTTCTTTAGTCTGAATTTATTTCATTTTCAAAGAAGACTTGGATGATTCAGAAACTGTTTCTAATTCTTTTCAAGATTGTGAGAAAAAAGTACCCTTTAAGTCTCAAGCAAGCAACAGTCAGAAGATCGATTTAGTGGTTGGGGGAGCACAACATTCTACCTGTCTGAAAAATATGTTTGGGTGTATCGTACACCAGCCTACACATCCCAGCTTACATGGTAATTAGATTTGCCCGTCTTTAACGACAGCTGAAGGAAATGCATTCATGACGACGTAGGCGATCAGTTCCCTCTCATCACAAACATCAACCACGCGTCACCCCACATTCCCCTGAGGGTTTACTGCAGCCGCTCACGATCAAACTGTCTGTGGCAGACTATAAAGGTGATTGCGTGGTTTATGAGAAATGATTTTCAATCAGGCAAATGCAGTGGAGTGACTTTCCTCTTGAGCACAATTCAACCGTTCACCTGCTGAGTTCTAATTGCAGCTCATCTGCACCGGGTGCTCGCATCCCCTCTTAAGGTGTATTCCCGCCATTTTGGATTTGTTCCCAACTCTGCGTGACTTGAGGAAGCAGTGGAACAGAACAAGATAAAAGTAGCTGAAGCACAATGTCATTCCCCTCAGGCAAGGGTAAATTAAACTTTATCAAAAGCTAAAGTGTAAACTGGAGTTTAGTGCTTGGCAAGGTTAGATGATTCGCACGGTGATGAGAGGAAGACGTTTAGATGCCTCCCGGTGACGAGTTTGAATGATGCAAAATGAGAGGAAGAAGGAGAGGGAGACAATACATAACCAGGAAAGAAAACACACACACACACACACACACACACACACACACACACACACACACACACACACACTTTAGCACAGTTGTTTGTCCCCTTATTTCTAGGGTTTGTTTTGCAGATACACCATCGTCACTCCAGCAGAGCTTCTCGTCCTCTCCTCGTTTTCATCAGAATATTGCTGATGAGGTTTTGGGCTCAATTAATCATTCTCCAACCCTCCTGCAAAACCCCAGCATTAATCCCAAAGTCCACCTCACAGCAGAGCACGATTTCAGAAACGCACACTTGTCTACGAATGGTTGCTTTGTCATTTGGTGCAAACTGTAGACGCCCACGATCACATCCTCCTTCTGACACACATCACCAGTCATTACACACTCACGTTTACTGAAAAGGTAATGTGGAGAAAAAACAAAAATTTCATTGAAGTTCAAGCTTCAAGTGAATTTGAGACGCGTACCTGAATAATTTAAAAAAGCTGCAAAAATAATAAAAACATTTTTGAAAGCTTTTTATAAACATATTTGACTCATCTACAGTAGAGAGTTTCATAGATTCAAATGGAACATTTTCTTCATCCATTCTAGTCAAATATCACAAATGAATCTTAATTCTACCTGTCATTTTCCTGGTGGCGTAATGATGACTTCAACAGAGAAGACGAACCCAGTTTCAGCTGTTTTCCATACTTTGCCATGCTCTTTGGTGTCCTGCCACAGTACAGAAGCATACATGTAAGGTAACCTTGTGCTTTATGAATCAGCCATAGCACTGAGAGCTTGTATACTTTTACTTTTCTGCCTCCAGCTACATGGAATAGCTGAAACAGCAGGTGAATAAAACCAAACAGAATTTGTGATTAATGTTCACATCCAGTATGAGTCCACTGGGAATCATTTATCAGAATTCAGTTCAATCCCAACCTCAACACTGACATAACACTGACTGTTGATTTGTCATTAAAACACAGAATGGAAACTGTAAGAGAATACACAACAAACCTTATTTATATAGAGCTTTCACACCTGTACCGAATGCACCTATAAGGATGAGGATGATGATGATGATGGTGGCTGCAATAGCCCTACATCCCTCCTGGACAGTCCGGAGGTCGATGAGCCTCCCACATCAGGCGCCTCTGCTCCGAGGCTTCCACGCTCCTCCTCTCTCCCAGCAGAGTACGTCTACAGGAGCTGCCTGCCATCATCTCAGCAGCAGCTCGCCGAAAAGGGCTAGCCGTCCCTGAACCAGCTCCACCTCAGGCTGATGACATGGCGAGACGTTTTGACACCACAGGTGCATATGAATTGTTTTTAGAGCCATTTTATTGGCGGAATTTGATGTTTATCACTTAGCCGGGAAAAAAATGGGATGCAATTCAGTTTTTGTGGCGTTGCCATAGTGTGACGTCATCATCAGGCACAGCTCCCGTGTCCTCCTTTAGGAAATGGAAATATGGTCACCCTAGTTTAACTTATATTCACGGCTGTGTTTGGGGGCTAAATACTTCCTTGGTTAAGAAGAAACCACAAATGAATGGACTCTGGTCTCATGATGCTTTCTTGTTGGGATGATACAGAACTGATTAAAAACCCAGATGATTTTTTTCTCCAAATATTCCAAAATGATCAAACATGGAATTTCTCAGAGAAAATATCTTTACTACAGTCCTCAGCAGTCCAGTCCAGTCCAGTCCAGCAGAGCAGCAGTCTAATGTTTTCCTAGCTGTCCTGCTGGCCATGCTCCAACATCTTCACCTCACATCCATCTTCTGCCATTTCATTTTCTGGGAATAAATTCATTTTCATTGCAACGGGAGACTTTTCAATCAACAGCATCTCTCTTCATAGCATTCTGGAGTTAATAAAAACTGCCATCACAAATTCTATGGCAGCAAAATGTGTGACCATTTGTTGTTTTCAAAATGTTTGTTCAAAAGAAAAAGTTCCGGTTGTGTCATTTATTTTAATTGTTTATGATAAAAAGGAAGATGCTGATATAGGAATGCCTGTAGCCTTCCAGTGGAATACTATTGATTTTCCCTTTAATGTGTAACATGGAGCTACACCTTCCTGTGTGGTCAAAGATAATGGCTTGATGAAGTGTATATAATATTTGCCAAGTTACCTTTTAGAGAGCTGTGATAAAAAGTTCATGTGCATGTGCAGAAGGATAGAGCGTGAGCTGGCCAACACGGCTAATCTTTACGGTGGTATTAAATTACATGCTCAGATGAACGTAGGATTTTATGGTCACCCTGTGCGTGGTGCTTTCTCTTGTGCAGATGGCTTGGAGGGATAAGGTCTGCTCTGGTGTCAGGGGGGAATAGTTATTTCATGTGATAAATGCTAGTCTCCCGCCATTATTATGCTGCCTCTTTTCAGGATAGAACGATAACTCCCCAAGGCTAATGCATGCACGCATACATGTCTGCTCATGCTCACTAACACACGCCTTATTTTAGGCAAGGCAGCTTTATTTGTATAGCACATTTCACACACAGAGGCAATTCAGTGTGCTGTCCAGTAGCAAGAACAGCACAAACATTAAAATCAACATGACAGCATAATTAAATACACAAATTAATTCAGATTTAAAAATCAGATAAAAGACTAAGTTAAAGGGTGAGCAGTTACAGTGCAGAAGGTGCAGCATAAGAAACAATCATTCAAAGGCTGATGAATACATGAAAGTTTTCTATTTAGATTTAAAAGTTACTAGAGTTGGGGCACATTTGAAGTCATGAGGAAGCTGATTCCATCTGTGTGCAGCTTAGTAGCTGAAAGCAGCTTCACCCTGTTTGGTTCTGACCCGGGGTTCTACCAGCTGACTGCTTCCTAAGGATCTCAGAGCCCTGCTGGGTGTTTATACTGGAAGGAGATCCAACATGTATTTTGACCCCATGCCAATGAGTGATTTATAAACTAGTAGTAAACTAGTAGAAGTATTTTGAAATAGATTCTGTAGTTTACTGGTAACCAGTGTAGAGATTTAAGAACAGGAGTGATGTGCTCGGTTCTCTTGGTTCTTGTTAAGACTCTAGCAGCAGCATTCTGAATAAGCTGCAGTTGTTTCACAGCTGTTTTGGGAAGACCATTGTACTTCATTGTCTGCTAGAGAAAACGTATGCTGCAGAGAGACGCCCAAAGGTATTAAAGTACCTCACCAAAGAAAATCATTCTGTAATGTGCACATTTCACACAATCCCAAACACTGCACTAAAATTCAACTCTTAGCCCTGATTTAATTACTTTATTGATATCAGTTTTTCCCTTTGTCATAGGTAATGTTCAGGTGTCAGCAGGAGGGTGTGACCACCTGCATAACGGAGCACCCCAGTTTTGAGCCAGTTGCACCTATGTGCTAGCCTAATGAACTAGACCAAATTCTTGCTTTGAAAATTTTGGTCTAGGCACGCTTCATTGGAACCCTCGCAGCCCGATCCACTGCTGTGGCTGTCCAAACACAGCTTGCTATAGTTTTGGTTGGGCCAATCACAGCGCTCTATTTTGTGGGCCAATCACAGAGCGGGAGTAGCCGATGACGTCAGAGCTGCGGCCGCGAACACAAACAACATGGCGGCTGCGCAGGAACCACGTTCGTTTGAAACGGCTTTGTCATCAACATTGGATTATTTAGACTCCAACGTACGTAAGTCTGTTAGATATACTTAGCGGCTTCTTATTTTTATCAAACAAAGTAGTGCAAATGTAAATAATCTTTTCAATGAACATTTTGTTTAAAACTCATACACAACCACTTTTTCAGCTGTTACAGACATCTGGCCTACCCCAATGTGGTCAGGTGGGTTACATTCATGTCGTAAATCCCCTCATTTGCTGTTTCCATCTTGGATGTCTCAAATGTTTCCATTTTTACATTTTTTACTTCAGTTCAGACTATTTAGAATTTTGTGTCTTCATCACAGTTAGCTTGTATTTTATTTAAAATATCTTCAGCTTTATTCATTTTATGAGAATTTTTGTGTTGTGTTTGGAAAAACAATCATAACACAACAATTACTTGAAATGTTTTGTATTTTTTTAAATACGTTTTGAACATTAAATGTTCTTTAAATTGCATTCTATACTTTTTAGACGTATATGTTCATGTATGACAAAATTGCTTAACACTATGCATACACACATGCAAAAAAAGAAAGAGAAAAAAAGGGGGACAGCCACTTATTTCTGTGGGACACCTACTTTCCTAGTTTCTGACTAACACCCTGGGGAGTCAAAGGAGAAAGTCAGAAAGCGTACCTGCAAAGCTGGAAGCTCTGATCTGCGAGAATGAAACAAATGCAACTGATAACAAAAATACAGTCAGACAGAAAAATGACAAAGACTACTTTTAGTTTTAAGGAATTGATTGCAGTTAGTAAATTTTACTTTTGAAACCGTTTTTTCTTTCTTCAAGAATGTTTTTTTTCTCTCAAATTCTTAATTTTTGTTTGATATCCTGAGTTTTTCTTGATCATTTAGGCACAAGAATAATCCCATATTCTTTGTTGTCAGGCTTTGCTATGTGTGATAACACCAGAGTGAATCTGATTCCTCCAGGGAGAAATATTGATTTTATGTGGAATATAGAGTCACTGGGGGGCTGTCTTCCACACACACACACACACACACACACACACACACACACACACACACACACACACACACACACACACACACACCTGACAGCAGAAGACGTATGATCATATTTAATGAGTTTTAAAGGGAAAGAGTTGCTCTTTGTTTTATTAATGAGATGCTGCACATATCTGGGCCCTACCGTTTTAATCCAGTGATGAGTGCTGACAGTCTGATGTACGTATTTATTTGTTTGGTCTTGCAGGCAGACTGTACGGAGCAGAGCCCAGAAGTAGAACTGCATGGTCAGGAATAGCAATGACTTGTCTAATCCTCATCCTGCGCCTGCAGTCAACTTCTTCTTCTCCAATCACACTGAACTGAGCTCTTTACTATTAATGCCTGCACCCAGAACACATCATTATTTAATAGCAGCTGCTTTGCACTTTGAGCTTACCTTGATGTGTGGTGATGTATAACAGGCTACCTATAACCTTTTTCAACACAGCTGAAGCAATAGCAACAATACAAATGATCATTCCTTTTATGTTTCCTCATTTGTTGTTTGAATGTTCTTTACTATAGAGCATGAGTGTTCCTACACACCCACCTCCAGCCCCAGGTAACAGACAGTAAGTGGGCCACTCTGCGACCAAGGCACGGCTCTGTGGGAAATCTTAGATCCCTCTCAAATCATCCGTTAGAGACAGAGAAAAAGGGAGGTCAGTGATTTCAACGTTGTTTTTCCCCCTCCTCCACTTACCTACAGCCATCTGCCCCCACAGCCCAGCCCACTTAACCAAACTAAAAGCCTGTGGGACAAGCAGTGAGCCTGCAGTTGACAAGGTCGAGCTGCGGCCTCTTGTTCTGTTATCAAGTGTCCTTAAGTTTCAATGCAAGCTGTGGAACTCACCTGAGGGACATTCTTACATTCGTATTGACTGATTCATCAAATGTAAAATTACGCTGCAAAAATCTTGCTTCTCAACATCAAAAAAAGGCAAACTGCCTGTGATGCGTGAGCACAAAGAAGCATTGAATAATGAGCTAAACTGTTGGGATCCCCTGAAGAAATGATCACTCACCTGCCTTTGTGCTAGAGTTTTAAACTACAGTCATGACCCAATGTCACCTAAAGTTAGAAAAATACAGAGGCAGCAAACCTCGTCTCAGGAGATATGAAAGGTTGGGAAAAATATGGTGTTGCAGCCATTTTGGCCCAATCTTGAAAATGGGGTGACGGTTGTTGACGAGTTAAGTGTTCTCTCTGTAACTTGAGTGTTGCAGGTTGGGCCGTCCCAGTCGTTGTGTACTTGGGCAAGACACTTTACCCTCCTGTTTGCTGGTGATGGTCAGAGGGACTGGTGGCGCCTGTTGGTGTGCCCCAGGGCAGCTGTGGCTACATGTAGCTCATCACCACCAGCATGTGAATGTGTGTGTGTGAATGGATGAATGATGCACTGTAGTGTAAAGCACTTTGGAGTCCTCTGACTCAAAAAAAGTGACATACAAGTGCGGTCATTTGTCATAACATTATGTTCAGTCTCACACAAAATGTATCGACCAAGTTGTAGCCATGATGGCTAAAATTAATTAGCTGTGTCGGCCATCATGAGCTGAACTGATTATGAATGTTAATCAGTTGTAGACGTGAGTGAGAGAGAGAGAGAGAGAGAGAGAGAGAGAGAGAGAGAGAGAGAGAGAGAGAGAGAGAGAGAGAGAGAGAGAGAGAGAGAGAGAGACTCTGAAGTCTCAAATCTCTTGAGACTTTGGTCTCAAAGTCAAAAACCACATCTGGCTTTAAATCCTCCAGATGGAGCATCAGGATTAGTACCTTCATCACAAACCTGCCTGATCCAGTCCTGTACAGGTTTTGTTTTCTGAGTTCAGAAAGCTGTCAAGAACATTTTGAATCAAGTTGAGTCCAAATGTTGATCAACTAAAAATGCAAATCCAGTATTACTTGCTGGATGTTAAAGTCCATCCAGCGGTTCAAGAGATAATTGGTTATCAGTACAGAAAAATGACAACAGACCTTCGACAGTGGTGGAAAGTCTTCCACTTTTCTTTGACTGTGGATAATTCTGGTTTCAAAAGCCAAAGTCTTATGTTACATTTTGATCCAACAACATAATGGAATTACTCACAATAATATACAACCAGATTGTTTCTGATTTTATATTTTAATTAATCAGGAAAAAAAATCCCACTGAGATTAAAAATCTCTTTTTCAAGAGAGACCTTGTCAAGATAGGCAGCATCAAGCATCACACAAAGTTACAACGATCTCTCAATTAAAAGCACATGTATAGTAAAACATTTAAAAATCTATTGAAATTTTGAATCAATCTAAATGAAACATTTGCATGTCATGAAGTTGGCCTCAAAATTTCTTGGTTTATACACTGCTCACAAAAATTAAAGGAACACTTTTTTTATTGGGCCTGGCATGAAATCCATTAACCCTGTCTGATAATTTTCTGGTTGATTAAGCAGCTGAGGGCATTGTTAATCACTTTCAGCTGTATTGGTGTTCATGGACTTAACGACAGGTGCACTAAAGTGGCAACAATTACAAAACCCTCAAAACAGGACTGGTTTAACATGTGGAGGTCATTTCAAGTTTCTCCCTCTTGATCTTTTTTGGCTGGTTTTCCACTCGTGCTAGTTTTGGCTTGAGTAATTATCTCTACTGGCAGCATGAGGAGATTCCTTAACCCTACAGAAGTTGCACAGGTTGTCCAACTTCTCCAGGATGGCACATCCACACGTGCTGCTGCAAGAAGGTTTAATGTGTCTCCCAGCACAATCTCCAGAACATGGAGGAGATTTCAGGAGACTGGCGGTTATTCTCGGAGAGCTGGACAGGGCCGTAGAAGGTCCACAACCCATCAGCAGGACCGATACCTGCTCCTTTGTGCAAGGCGGAACAGGCTGAGCACTGCTCGTGCCCTACACAATGACCTCCAGAGGGCCACTGGTGTGAATGTCTCTACCCAAACAATCAGGAACAGACTTCATGAAGATGGCCTGAGGGCCCGACGTCCTGTAGTGGGCCCTGTGCTCACTGCCCAGCACCGTAGAGCTCGACTGGCATTTGCTCAAGAACACCAGAATAGAGCTTTCTACAGTAGCTAAAAATAGATTGCCGCAAAGCACTCTGGGAAATATGGTCATACAAACAATCTATATTTTAGTATGGGTTCCTATGGGACTGAGGCGCTCAGATCTAGCTAAAGTTATTTTTTCGTCTCCTAAAGATTTTCAAACAGCAAGGAACTTAACGCTGCTGCTGGGGGAGGTGCTAATCGGACTCTAGACGCCCAGATCGGATGTTGGAGAGGACTTTTTATCCCTTTTCCAAAGCCGGTAAAGTCAATAGTATACCGCTGCAGACCCGGAGACGCCAGTTTCAGGCCGACACCACGTGAAACAGCTGGAAAGCTACACGGGCTAAGCTAAAGACAGAAGAAGCAAAGCGGTGGTAGTTTTTAAGTTGGACGAGCGGATTTTAACTGTGTGGAGCAGATCAAGAAAAGCACGTATATTTGTTACTTACATCTTCCTGGAGGGGAAAGTCCTACATCCGAGAATGACCAGCCGCCGGTCGTAACGACGCTGTCAGACGTGGGGTTATCCAGGAGGAGCAGTGGAGGAGAGTTAATGCAGGACGCAGCGTTGTTAACGGAGAGTTAGAGGCAGCGATGTTAACGGAGGCGAGTTAACAAGGAGGCAGCGGTCCAGCTGAACGTCTCGGCCAAACAGCATGTCCACCCAAACGTCCACGAAAAAGGCTTTTGACCAGAGGTGAGTGGAATATAAAAAGTAGGGACACAAATGACAACCTGACAGTTAAAAAACTACCTTGAGAAAATGTTACTTGAGCGCTGAGTAATGAACTGGAGCCGTGATGGGAATAATGGCATTTAAAACAACAGCGCTGCTAGCGAGGGTTAGTTTTTACTTTCACTTTCATTTGAGCTAGCGCTTCAGTTCTGGTGATTGATAATTAGCAGGGTCACCATCAAGAAAAGCTCTCTGGTATGTTTTTTTTTTGTCAAAACAACTTCCTCCATTTTATGCCTTCATACCGATGTCAAAACGCTCTGAAACTGTATATTTTCTATTGTTGATGCGGCTTATTAGTATGGCCCTTCCCAGCAGCCTTTGCGTGGTGACGTCAACTGTAGAATACCCTATTGGCAAGTCCGCCACTGGCGCCCTGTACTTTTTACAGACAAGAGCAGGTTCACCCTGAGCACCTGTGATAGACGTGAAAGAGTCTGGAGAAGACAAGGAGAACGTTATGCTGCCTGCAACGTCGTTCAACATGACAGGTTTGGTGGTGGGTCAGTGATGGTCTGGGGAGGTATAAATGAAATTTTTACAAATAAGATCTTGCTAACCTCACAACCTCAGCAAAGACAAAATTTTGGGGACCCCCTGCAATCTTGTGGGGACCCCCTTGGGGGTCCCGACCCCCAATTTGGGAACCCCTGGCCTAGGAAATGGTGCTCTGACTGCCATAAGGTTTCCAGATGAAATCCTTGAACCCTTTGTCAGACCCTACGCTGATGCAGTAGGTCCTGGTTTTCTCCTAATGCACGACAATGCCCGGCCTCATGTGGCAAGAGTATGCAGGCAGTACCTGGAGGATGAAGGAATTGAAACAATTGAATGGCCTTCACGATCCCCTGACTTAAACCCAATAGAACATCTGTGGGACATTATGTTTCGGTCCATTAGGCGGCGCCAGGTTGCTCCTCAGACTGTACAAGAGCTCAGGGATGCCCTCACACAGATCTGGGAGGAAATGCCACAAGACACCATCCGTTGTCTCATTAGGAGCATGCCCCGACGTTGTCAAGCATGCACACAAGCTCGTGGGGGCCACACAAGATACTGAAAAGCATTTTGAGTTGCAGAAATGAAGTTTTTGAAATAATGGACTAGCCTGCCACATCTTCATTTCACTCTGATTTTAGGGTGTCTACACAATTGAGCCCTCTGTAGGCTGAAAACTTTTATTTCCATTAAAAGACTTGGCATCCTTTTGTTCCTAAGACATTGCCCTGTCGTTATTTGTATAGATATCCAACTTCATATTGAGATCTGATGTATCTAATGTGTTTCTTTAAAGTGTTCCTTTAATTTTTGTGAGCAGTGTATATATATATATATACACTGCTCACAAAAATTAAAGGAACACTTTTTTTATTGGGCCTGGCATGAAATCCATTAACCCTGTCTGATAATTTTCTGGTTGATTAAGCAGCTGAGGGCATTGTTAATCACTTTCAGCTGTATTGGTGTTCATGGACTTAACGACAGGTGCACTAAAGTGGCAACAATTACAAAACCCTCAAAACAGGACTGGTTTAACATGTGGAGGTCATTTCAAGTTTCTCCCTCTTGATCTTTTTTGGCTGGTTTTCCACTCGTGCTAGTTTTGGCTTGAGTAATTATCTCTACTGGCAGCATGAGGCGATTCCTTAACCCTACAGAAGTTGCACAGGTTGTCCAACTTCTCCAGGATGGCACATCCACACGTGCTGCAGCAAGAAGGTTTAATGTGTCTCCCAGCACAATCTCCAGAACATGGAGGAGATTTCAGGAGACTGGCGGTTATTCTCGGAGAGCTGGACAGGGCCGTAGAAGGTCCACAACCCATCAGCAGGACCGATACCTGCTCCTTTGTGCAAGGCGGAACAGGCTGAGCACTGCTCGTGCCCTACAGAATGACCTCCAGAGGGCCACTGGTGTGAATGTCTCTACCCAAACAATCAGGAACAGACTTCATGAAGATGGCCTGAGGGCCCGACGTCCTGTAGTGGGCCCTGTGCTCACTGCCCAGCACCGTAGAGCTCCACTGGCATTTGCTCAAGAACACCAGAATTGGCAAGTCCGCCACTGGCGCCCTGTACTTTTTACAGACGAGAGCAGGTTCACCCTGAGCACCTGTGATAGACGTGAAAGAGTCTGGAGAAGACAAGGAGAACGTTATGCCGCCTGCAACGTCGTTCAACATGACAGGTTTGGTGGTGGGTCAGTGATGGTCTGGGGAGGCATATCCATGGAGGGACGCACAGACCTCTACTGCCTAGGAAATGGTGCTCTGACTGCCATAAGGTATCCAGATGAAATCCTTGAACCCTTTGTCAGACCCTACGCTGATGCAGTAGGTCCTGGTTTTCTCCTAATGCACGACAATGCCCGGCCTCATGTGGCAAGAGTATGCAGGCAGTACCTGGAGGATGAAGGAATTGAAACAATTGAATGGCCTTCACGATCCCCTGACTTAAACCCAATAGAACATCTGTGGGACATTATGTTTCGGTCCATTAGGCGGCGCCAGGTTGCTCCTCAGACTGTACAAGAGCTCAGGGATGCCCTCACACAGATCTGGGAGGAAATGCCACAAGACACCATCCGTTGTCTCATTAGGAGCATGCCCCGACGTTGTCAAGCATGCACACAAGCTCGTGGGGGCCACACAAGATACTGAAAAGCATTTTGAGTTGCAGAAATGAAGTTTTTGAAATAATGGACTAGCCTGCCACATCTTCATTTCACTCTGATTTTAGGGTGTCTACACAATTGAGCCCTCTGTAGGCTGAAAACTTTTATTTCCATTAAAAGACTTGGCATCCTTTTGTTCCTAAGACATTGCCCTGTCGTTATTTGTATAGATATCCAACTTCATATTGAGATCTGATGTATCTAATGTGTTTCTGTAAAGTGTTCCTTTAATTTTTGTGAGCAGTGTATATAAAAATCAATGAAATTAACTCTGGCCTGCAGCTCGTTCCAAGCCTAGGGTGCTAAGTGGACAAAAGCACTTTTGCCTAGTTCTGTGTGTGAACAGAACAGAAAGCAACACGTTTTCTTGCAGACGAAGAGAATAGGGGCCAGCATTTTTCATTTCCGGAAGAGAACATATGTAGGAAGGCAGAAGTCTGAGTTTTGCCTTGTATATAAATCTGTATAAGTGAGTCGTCCTCCTGCTGGTCAAAGCAGTCCCTCCTACCAGAGAGTATAACTCACAGTGGTGAGTCAGAAATGTATGGTTAGTAATGCACCTCAGACCAGCATGATACACAGGGTCAAGCGAAGACATTTACCAGAAGCATTCATATATAAAATATGTCCATTATCCAGCACAGGTAAAAATGTTGCAGCAACAAGTCGCTTCTTTGCATTAAAAAAATGTTTTAACTTCAGTTTATTCACAAGATTCTCTACATGAGGCTTGAAGGTGAGCAAATCATCAATCAAGAAACCCAGATATTTGTACATATAAACCAATGCTATTTCTTCACCCTCAAGAGTGGTCACTGAAGGTATCATTTGGGCCCGCCTCCTTGAATTGGAAAACAACATGAGCTTGGTTTTGTCTGCATTGAGAACAAGTTTAAGTTGGAGTAGTGAATGCTGGACAGCAACAAAGGCGTTCTGCACCGAACCAATGGCTTGTGCAAGAGTGTTACCACAGCTATAAATAACTGTGTCATCAGCATAAAAGTTCAGGTTTGATAATGTCATGTTTAGACCAAGATTGTTAATGTAAGTGATGAATAAAAGCGGTCCTAACACAGAGCCCTGTGGCACCCCCTTGTGGACTGTAGCAAATTCAGAACAAAGTCCATCTGATTTAATACACCGAGACATGTTACTGAGGTAATTCTGAAGAGGTGTGTACAAAAAAGTGTCTGGTAATATCCATCCATTAATTGAGATAATGAAATGAAACCCTTTAGAGTAACGCCACATAGATAAAACATCTGTTATAAAGTCCCTTTGTAATAACACCTGTCTATAATTAAAATGCAGAGAGAAACACCAGCAGTAAGATGGATCTTTAATTAAGTTGAAATGTTCAAAAATAAACAGAGGAAGAAACCCCCATCTGTCACATGACTCATTCAGATTTATGGAAACATCATTTTTTACCAACTAAACGTTGTGTCTTAATTAAATCAGTGTTTTACTAACACAAATGTGATCACATTCACCTGAAATGTCTTATATTTTGAGCTTTTCTGATGAACATCAGATACTGGCTTTAGTGCCCAATTACAAATCAGCTGTAGCATAAAAAGTCAACGTTTGTTCATGTGTGATATTCGTTTTGCATCACATTCCATAGAAGGTGTAGAAAAAGCTTAGAAAGCTTGGAGGGATTTTTGAACATTCCTACAATATGATTACACTTGAGGTTTTCTCCAGTTACCTTTGGGGAGAAAAAGAGAACATTTCTGTCCATGGATCATGACAAAGCTGCTTGTCTGGAACATACTAAAATAGCAGCACGTATGTTGAACTGGGCTCAGTCCTGACAGCCTATAGCCTTCACATGTATTCCTCTTTTTCCTCCAGTCTCATTATGGTTCCATCTGTTCCAACTCAGCGAGGAACTTACTCGACACCCAAGGTTGGAAAAATAGGCAGACGTCCAGCTGTGGTGTAATGCTGATTTGTTTCTTCCAAATATGAATACATAAATGTGAAAAATCAAACAATAAGCAACAGATTACAGGCTCAGCTATTCATTAAAAAAGTGAGCTTAAATATCCTGCAGGCTTAAAAAAAAGCAAGCTTATGATTTATTTAATGTGGGGCTGTGTAGAATTTTAAACTGTTGCATTCATCATTATCTGCTCCTATTAGCACACAACCAGAGCCAACCAGAGTCTGATTCTGCAAACTACATGCACTTTTTTCTGAAAATGCATCAACAAACACTTAAATTTGTAGTTCAGAATTCTCAAAGAGAACTTGATGAAGATTCACATGGAATTACGTGGAACCAGTTGGTCTCTTCTCACCAGTTTGGCAGGGAAGTGATGAAATGTTGAATCCTTGTCATTTATCGAACTCCGAGTGTCCAGTCAGACAGAAGGATGTTTCCAGAAGGATCTTTAGCATGCTCTTCTGACACAGTTTAGAGGAAAATCTGCCCGTCATCTATCATCAACAGCAGGGAGAGGAATTTTTTATTTATTTATTTATTTTTGGTTTTATGTTAAGAAGCAGGAGAATTACTGCAGGAAAACCAAAGACAGCTGTAGAAATCTGAAGTAAACAAATATTAGAGTGGGAGGACTTTTACAATTACATATTTCCTTAAGTTGTTCAATAATTAGACATTTTCATTTGACAGCAGTAGAATGCTTTTGGTCTCAAACACCAGCCTTCACCATTAGCTCCTCTAAGAAGTAATACAGCAGAAATCAAGCTGGTGTATTTACCATGAGACCTGGGATTCAATAATCAGGTTACTCTTCCTGCAGCTTGCAGGCTTCTACAAAGCATGCTGACAGTCAGACGTGGGCCACCACACAGGGACACTTGGAGGAAGTAAGATGCATGAAGGGGAGTAAATATCTGCTGAAATGTTGCCTCCATGAGCGTGGCATGGTCTCTGCTGGTGTAGCTCAGCTGCTGTTTGCAGTAAGTGATGCACTAAACAAAAAGGTGAAATATGTGTGAGGAGCTGCCATGAAAGGCAGACAGATTTATTTCTATCAGTTTGCTGTGGATCGCTGCCAGAAATACTCCTGTTTGTGATTTCATGACCAGTCTTTAGTTCATCTGTTTATTTAGTGGCATCAGGGCAGACGTTTACTCAATGAGCAAGACGTTAGCTCAAACAGGATGGTTCCTGTAATTAGAATCAGCACAAGTCAACCACCAAACATTTGGGCTGGCTTTGCCTATATAATTTAAGATTACAGGTTTTACTGAAACATCCACTTCATGCTTCATTTAAGCCGACCACCAGCTGTTCGGTCAATTGAATAATTAAGAATTTAATTAAGGTTCAATGTGGATCAGAATCTCTGAGCAAAGTTGAGCTCTTCTGGTCTAAGCATCGGTAGCAGAGCTCACATGGGGAAGGGATGATGTTCCAAAGAAGAACTTAAGGATGTGAGCTCTATAATGCACTGAAATGGAAAGGTCTGAAGTGGCTTATCTATTTGATCTCTGAATCCTCTGGTTCGACTCCACAGAGTTGGAGCGGCTATTATTCCACTTGTGCATATTATACTGCAGATTCCAGAGCAACCCTCTGAAGTATGCAGCATGATTCCTTTCCCTCCCTCTGGACTTTTCTCCTCATCATTGCCAGCGTGTAACGCTATAGTTGCTATTGACTTCTTGGGAAGCTGCACTCGCACTGAATTGACCATGTTGCTTTGGTCTAATTTCACTCAGTGGTACATGAGTAAATATTACATGAAGCTGCTCAAGCCTGCAATCTGCCCCCTGGTATGTGTCTATATGTTAACTCATGTGTCGTATGTTGGTTGTGTGTGCACAATTGCCTTTCCTTTGGGACGCTGAACACAGATTGTATAATGAAACAGATTATCTCGGCCCAGATCTGCATGATGTGCAACACAAAAAAACAAAGTCACAGAAAACCTTGTGATGGATCTTTTTGCTGCATGAATGTTTTATCATCAAATCACCGAGCGCACAAAAAGACGTTTGAGACCTCAGACGTTTTCCATCTAAGGAGCTATAAATGCTGAAAAATGTGAATAACTGTAATATTTGAGGCAGTCACTTAAGGGCAGCCTCTTGCTGATCAAGTCTCTGCAGTCAGCAGGAGAATCAGTCATTTCTGTGCTCATTACAAAACTAAACCTTTATACTTGAAAGCATTTCATGATCACTGTTATAATGATTGTTAATTCAATAAAAATCCATATTAGGGCAGACACGGGGATTAAATTTTCTTCTGTGTTGCTCGGCACTGCAGTACATTTTTAAAAGCATCTCCATTGGATTACTATAGAAGAAAGCTTCATTGGTAGGCTATTATTGGGTCTGCATTTGTGTTTCAAAGAACAAAGATTATATAAAAATCTTATTGCTCACAGCAAAACAAAGCATCAATGGAAGGAAAAATAATTTCCTTTTAGAAAATCCAGATTCCAACTCAGTTTTGGGAAAGCAGACAAAAACAAAACAAGATCTTTTCAGGGGACAGAAACCATCACAGCTTATAGACATATGACCCTGTGTCTCCCCTGTACATGGTGGTTGTCCTTTCCCCCAGGGTGCCCTAACAGGCTTCTAGCATTACATGTAGACCCTTTTAGACATGCACAGTACTTTGAAATGGCCAATGAGCTGTTTTATTTTTTGTGAAATGACACCAAATACACAAGTTATACAAAACTAGTTGTCACACACACACACGTGTGACAACTAGTGGGACTTTAACTTTAATACAACAAAATTAGGTGTAACCCTATGATATGAAAAAACAGTTAACCAGACGTTAAACCCTAAAATGTATAAAACAATAAAACCACAACATTAAAATCCTACAATATATAAAGAAATAAAACAAAGACATTAAAAACACAAGAAGAAAAAAAATGAAACAGGTGTGGTCTTGCTAATTAGCTAATCAGTGGTCATTTAGTTCTCTCACAGCCTGTTGGTTCTAGGTTTGATGCTCTGGTATCGTTTTCCTGAAGGCAGCAATTGGAACAGCTTCTGAGCAGGGTGGTAGAGGTCCGTCGAGATGTTCCTTGCTTTACTGCGGCAGCAAATTGTGTGTAGATCTTCCAGGGAGGGCAAGGGACAGCTGACAATCTTCTGTGCTGTGTTAATAATCCCTTGTAGCCTCTTTTTACAGTGCAGCTGGAGAACCACACACCCAGGCAGTAGCACAGGATGCTCTCAATAGAGCACCGATGGAAGGTGCACCGATGCAAATTTTGGGTAATGGTATTTTTCCTGAAGACTCTGAGAAAGTGGGGTCTCTGCTGGACCTTCTTTGCTATCTCTGCCTTGTTCACCTCCCAGGTCAGCTCCTCTGTTGCGTAAACTCCCAGGTATCGAAAGACTGACAAACGCTCCACACAAGACTCATTGAATAAAGAATGGCTGAAGGCCTGTTGTCTTCTTCCTGAAGTCCACTATCTTCTCATTGGTCTTATCAGTGTTCAGGAACAGATTATTCTCTGAGTACCATGTAGTCAACCATTCCACTTTGTCTCTGTAGGGGTCTCATTCCCCCTGGAGATGAGCCCCGCCACTACAATGTCATCTGCAAACTTGACAAAATTGCTCACATGGTGGGCGGGGACACAGTCATGGGTGTATAGTGTGAACAGCAGGGGGCTCAACACACAGCCCTGAGGGGTGCCAGTGCTGGTGCTAATGATGGAAACACCAAAGGGTAGCGCACCGAGCCGCTGCAACTGTGTGTGCCGTCATAGCAAGACTTTTTTTTAAAATTTGTCGAGAAAAGTGTTATATAATGCAACTTTTGTTATAAGATAAACACTGTATATTGTAGTAATATGAAAATATACATTTTATATTGCAAAAGAAGATGGAACTGTTTATGCAGTAAGGTGTTCTACCTATCTATTTTTTTGCTGGGGTGGTAGCGATATGCGTGTGTTGTGCTGTGACAATATCAGTGATTAGATGTTCAAATCATGCTGCACAATTGCAGTTATTGTAATAATTTGGTGAACAATACAGATATTTAATGTATAATATTAATTTTGATTACATTTGACAGTGACTGATGAATAAATACTTTATCGCATTAGGTTCCACAACAAGAACAAAAAGGGTTCTGCACTGAATTTATAATCATTTGGGGCAATCAGGTTTATGAAGTTATGAAGGCTAATACAAATATAATATTAGGCTACTAATGATGTATGGTAATGTGAATATTTTCTCCATATTTTGGATATTTTTGAGTCATTCAAGTTTAATCCATGCAGGATGTAAGGACCAGAATCTGCTCTATGTTGAACAGGTAAAGGGATAATCTTCAGACAACTAAAACTTTTTTGTTATTTTAGGTATTTTAGATAATCCCAGAATGCCCAAGTTTTATGTCATTGAAACAGATGAATTACTCACTTTAAAAAAAAGAGAACCATAATGTAATAATCTGTATTTCATAATAATTCTTGAAACCCTTTAGATCACTTGTAATAAAAATATTTGATCAAGCATATGCAAATTGAAAGAAATAAGGAGGCTTCATTTGAATTCAATCTTTGTGTCTTTCAAACTAATTCAGTTTCGTCTCCCATCAGAGCAAATTACAAAGAGTCTTCAGACACACAAATACACACCCGGATGAACATAAAGCCCGTCTGATTTACTGCTTTGTACACTTTGTGCTGACACTGAAAATCACACTATGCATCACAGCACCTGATGAATAGGCCCAGTGAGAAGTTATAGTTAGGTTGTAACCCTATGATATATGCAGGTTACAAAGCTGCATGAAGGCTGCTTATGCAAAAAGTCGGGTTTCTCCAGCTGAGGCAACTTTAGCGTCCTGTGGGCTTACAACCGTGTTAAGGCTGAATCAGTAAATATGAAAATGACTTGTCAAAATAATATATAATCATCCCTCTTCAGAATGTAAAGAAAAAAAACAGTGAGTGTTAGGATCGCTACACATTTATAGAAAAGAAGCAAACATCCATGTTACCTACAAGACCTGATGATCTTTTCGCTGAGCTCAAGATTCATGAAATGTCCTTTTATCCGCCATTATTCACAAACTGACAAAAGATAATCTCTGATTATGTTTGCTCAAACATTTCTCACAATAGAAATGCAAATTTCAAAATGAAGGAAATAAACATCATCTAAAAACGTGCACAGCCCCTGTTCCTTCATCTACCAGAGTTTGATGTTTCAATTTTTTAAAGGGTATTTTTTAAATGAACATGAATAATAAACAGACTGTGTTAGGTACTAGAAAATTTGCAAATATACAAATTATAGCTACGCAGCTGGGCACCTAAGAATTAGACTTAAGCCTGTGCTTTCAATGCACAGAAGTAGGAATAAATCATTACATGAAACGATAAATGAATAAAATCCCTTGTTAAGTTTGTTCAGCTGCAGCCGCAAGTCAGAAAACAAAAGAGATGTACCGTAACCCGCTTCCCTGTGATTAGGCATGCTTTTCAGTCCCTAAAAGGATTTAGGACATGATAATAAAGATAAAAATGCAGACTTTAATGATTTTGTTATGTTAAAGGCAAGAGTACAACCACCACCACCACCAACACAGGAGGCTTGTAAAGCAATGAGCAGACAGGGCCTCTGATCATTAATAACAAATTAATATGTGCTGTGTTCTGAACCACTAGGGGCAGTGTACTGTTAAGTGCAGAAGAAAGAGAGAATCAAATATGGATGCTGTGTAACAACACATGCATATCGCTACATGAGTAAAGTTACCACTGCTTGCTTTCCCTTCAAAATATAATATGGTCCTTGCTGAGGTCAGATAAACTGTATTGGACAAAGAAATACAGAAAAAAATGTACTTTCTACATAGGAGGTGGAAAGAGCAGAGTTTGCAGAGGTGGTGGTGGTACAATACATGGATGGATATAATAGAAAGTTCACTATTTGAAGTAAAGTAATTTAAATGAAGAAATTCACTTTTAGTTTCAAAGAAGAAGCCTTAATCGCTGTTTTTACATGTTTTACATTTATAATTCTAGTAAAATTAAATTTGGGTTCCAAATCTAATCAAAGCTAGTTTCTACAGACAGAACCTTGTCTAGGTAGTTATAATCCCATGCAGGATTTAAAAACATTTTAAGGTAAAACTTCAAATTGACAGACAAATACCCTGTTTTTGGAAACAATTTTAAAGTTACACAATAACCATCCATCCATCCATCATTGTCCATTTATCCAAAATCGGGTCATGGGCAGCAGCCTAAGCAGAGAGGCCCAGCCATCCCTCTCCCCAGCCACTTGGGCCAGCTCCTCCGGAGGAATCCTAAGGTGTTCCCTGGCCAGATGAGAGACAGTCCTTCCAGCGTGTCCTGGGTTTTCCATTCGGTCTCCTCCCAGTTAGATGTGCCTGGAAAACCTCACCAGGGAGGCGTCCAGGAGGCATCCTAACCATATGCCTCAGCCCAATGTGGAGAAGCAGCAGATCTACTCCGAGCCCCTCCCGGATGACCGAGCTTCTCACCCTATCTCTAAGGGAGAGCCCAGACACCCTGCAGAGAAAACTCATTTCAACCGCTGGCGTCCGTGATTTCATTCTTTCTGTCACTACCCAAAGCTCGTGACCATAGGTGAGGGTAGGAACGTAGATCGACCAGTAAATTGAGAGCCATGCCTTCCGGCTCAGCTCTCTCTTCACCACGGCAGACCGGTACAACGCCCACATCACTGCAGACGCAGCACCAATCCATCTATCGATCTCCTGATCCATCTTTCCCTCACTTGTGAACAAGACCCAGAGATACTTAAACTCCTCCACTTGAGGCAGGACCTCGTCCCTGACCTGGAGAATTCTACCCTTTTCCAATTCCATGGTCTCGAATTTAGAGGAGCTGATTCTCATCCCAGCTGCTTCACACTCGGCTGTGAACCGCTCCAGCGAAAGCTGGAGATCACGTTCTGATGAAGCCAACAGGATCACATTGTCTTAAAGAGCAGAAACCTGAAACAGATCCCTCAAAACCTTGGTTTTCTTCCATAGAGAGGATCACAGACAGAGAGGTGAATTTGCACATATCTAGTGGCAGCTTCTGTAGCCGAGGATCAAACCACCAAAGTCCCCGCCTTCAGCCACCGACGATCTCACGCTGCACCCTACCGTGTTGGTCCCTCCCATGAGTGGTGAGTCCATGGGAAGAGGGACCCATGTCTCCTCTTTGGACCATGCCTGGCCGGGCTCCATAGGTGAAACCCCAGCCACCAGGCACTTGCCAACGTGCCCCACCTCCAGACACCATAAAGGGGTCTTTGGGTCTCACCTAGGCCCCGTTTATCATGAGTGACCCAACCAGGGGCATGACGCTCCAGACAACTTATCTCTTTGCATCACTGGGACACTCAAACCCATCCACCATGATGAGGGGTAAAACTAACTATTGACAAAATATCTGATAGTTACGCTGTGAGCAAGAGTCACGAGCTGTCTGGGGAAAAAGGAATGCTTTGACACATCTGTGTCTCATCCCTCTCGTGATTACAGTGTTCACTATAAAATGCACTTCTAGTAGTCCTATAATGCAAACAGGCAGAACGTGTCCTTATGTGCTCTCTTCACAACTGGTCCACACCTTTTCCATTCTTGGACATCCTGTTATTAACAAATGGTCTATTTTGGACATTTTTAAATTGATTCAGAATTATTTATGTCACTCATATATTCACTGTGCTAAAGGCTGCAGTATTGAGGTTTCAGTGTGTTTGACTTGCATGCTTTTGTATTCAGCCTTAATGCACTGTATTTATCTGAAGATGTGCACTATTTCCAAGAAAAGACTAAAAAGAATAATGAATATTTTATAATTGTAGAGAGCTACTGTAGGGAAAAGTAAACATTTGAACCTCTTTGATGAAGCAGTGCCTACAGATTAAATTACTTCAACAACAATGCATAAAAAAGACCCATGTTCACATTTCCAATGCTTCGACTATGTTTACTTAACATATCTTTTATTTTGCTTTCCATGAAGGTTAGGTTTACATAATCTTCAACGTTTGTTCCTGAAAGTAAAATAATAAAAATTCAACAGTCTGAGTGGTTCTTTTGCTCGACTGTAGGCATCAGTGCCAAAAACATAAAAAAAGACATTTGGTTCAGTTTCAATCAACATTAATCTCTGCTCAGCTGTGACAGATGGAACTGCAACCCTGATCATGTACAGTTGTGGACTTATTTAAAAATAAATGATGCTCATTAAGTAAGAAAATGATTACATCTCATTAGCAAGGCCACTAATCAGCCCTTTACTCCAACCTGCAGCTGTGCCTCTCTGCCCAAGCTGCTGTCTGCTGCTCAAGCGACGTTCCTGCTCAGATTCACAAACATTCACATTTTCAGGAGTTGTAAACTACTGTGTAACACACTGAGCGTACGGATGTAAATGACTACACTAAGCAAAGTAATTAGACATCTGTCTTCACGTTTGTCACTTTGATTCTGTGTGAAAACAGATTGCTTGAACTATTATTGTGTTTGTTGCTTGAAGATTTCCATTCAGACTTTATTATTATTCAAGCTGCATGCAATGGAAATTGCTGTGCAAGTTTTATCCGATTACACTTAAATAATTTTGTTGTCTTGAAATTGTTTTGCTGTCTTGCAATTTATGTCAACTTCAGAGTTAACAGCAAAAAAAGCTTTTGTTCATTTTCATGTTCACTTATGCTTCACGGACCAGAAATAGCCTTTTGACCCCTGTGGGACGATGGAGTCTACCCTGTCCCTGGGTAACAAAACCAAGAGTTGCATTCACATTTTATAAACAAAAGAGAAAGTGGATGGATAGAATTATTTCCTAGTTAATTAAAATTTGTCTAATTTCTTTTAATTTAAGATGTTATTGGTAATTCTGGCACTTTGGTTGTAAATTGACTCAGTGTTGCCACATACCTGACAGGGTACTGACGGGCTGACCTGGTGTGTATACACATGTCACAAAGTGGAATTTGAGGATTTGGTTTATGTTGCATGATTTGTTATGTTTATGTTTGCAATTTTTGTGTTTAAGTTGCATGATTTATGTTTACAATTATTTTCTTGGAATGATTTGTGTTTTGAGTGTCTGTCCCTTTGTGAAGCTTCCCAGAGACACTTTAACCTGAGCTGATGGGAACAGGTGTGGAATGCCCACAGGTGCCACAGACTAATTGAATGATTGGCACCCAATAAAAGGAGCTGAGGAAGGAGAGCAAAACAGACCAGAGGTATGAGAGCTGATTGAGGGACGCACACTGGACGGCGGCGTCCGGCATGGACACGTTCGCCCGACCCCCGGAACACAGATTGGCACCCGGAGCACAGTCCTGGAAGGAGGACAAGCGGCCCGGTGCGGAGGATCGTGGGTTGCCCTCTCTCTCCACACACGTGAGTGGCGGCACAATGGTGGTGCGTCTGTTTTATCAGAGGCCTTGGGCCAAGGAGGGCATAACGTGTTCAGGGAGCTGAGCTGGTGCCAGGGAGCTGCAGGAGATCGGACGTGTGTGCATCGGAGGGCGAGAGGAGGACGCCAGAGCCTTGGCAGCATCGCGAGCAGGTTGCTGCGGGAGATCGGTTGGGTGCTCGAAGGCCAAAGGACCGGTGTGGAGCTAACTAGGTGCTAGCTGCATGTTGGTTGGACACAGTCAGCTGGAGCCAAAGGGGTGGCTCCTCACGATGGACACTGCCCCACCCTGGTGATGTCCTGGACCAGTTTTAGGACATTTGAACAGTTTTTATTGTGGGGGACAACCCAGAGGTGCCAGTAAACTTAAGGACTGCTTTTTATTTTCTTCAGGATTTTAACCTGTGGACATGGTGTCCTTGCTCCTCCCAATAAACTGTTATCTTCAACTGGTTTCCTGTCTGTTCTTTGGGTCCTTTCAGTTGCTTGCTCTCCCTCGTATCCAGAACCTACAGGGTCGTCTGTCCGAGCATCAGCGGCCTTACACACGCACACAAATGAATGCGATTAGTCACACCTATGCTTTTACCTCTCCAGGTCAGGATGTTCGTCATGAGGAAAAGGGTTTGTTGGTTGTTTAAAGGTTAATGATGAATGCAGAGGCATAGGTGTGCTTAAGGACACACGACTCCTGGCTTTTACTGAAACACACTGCTCGTCATGGTCGCTTATTTGTATACAAATGTCATGGAGGGCTGTGGACAAATTGATACGCTAGCTGCTGAAATATCCCAGCGTAAAATAGACGGAGCCGTGCTGAAAGAACAATTTCAGTTTAGCTGATTTGGCCATGGTGTTTGACATGTTGGGGTGACTTTAGCTCCAGCTACATTTGCTTCAGCATTTCTGATGTGCTTGATGAATGAACTGCATTGCATGATGGGACTCTCAGATGACCTCATCATTGGAGCGGGTTATTGGCTCAGAATCCAGGTTAGAGGTTTGTCTTGATCAAATCCCACTGATGCATTAACATTGATTTTGCATTTGTTAGCATAATGGAACGGCCTGCTTGAGATGACATGCATCGACAGTAAAAGGCTAATGAGAATATAACAATGTTAGTTACATTTGATGATTTCCCCTGAACCAGCTGTGGCCTCGCACCTAATCAGATTTTAATCTCAATCATGATTTTGGCATCTGAAAAATTAAGTGATCAGCTGATACTAAAAACGCTTGCACTGCAAATGAAGACCTCCCTAAATCATAATCTAAGCCTACAGGTTCCTTCAACAAGCAGTGTTAAGCTTTTTTGAGTTTGGTCTGGTTTAACTTTTATAGGAAAAAAGGAAACATATGCAACAGATAACAGATTGTCAAAACAAAAAAAAAAAAGAATGCCTGGCACAGCAGAAGGCAGGCAGCTTGTCTCTTACAGCCTCCCATCATTTGCTGGGTTTTAGATTTGGGGCAAATAATGAGAAGCAATAGTAAATCAAAGACAACTGTATTAAGTTTGTACATCAAAGAGGAATCCCCAACTTGATCAGCTACCTGAAAACGCACTATTACCTGCATCCTGCTAAAAGCACACGTTTCAGTCAGTCAAGCTCAGAAAGATGAATCAGAATCTCCAATAAGGTTTTAAACGTGTCTGATAAATACGATGAGCACGGAAAGAATAAGGAAAATGGTCAAGATAACAGATAACGTGACTTTCAGTGGAACTTTATTGTAGCCACAAGCTCATTCCCTATTTTAGGTGCTGATTTTCTCTGTGCTCATGATCTTCTGGTTGATGTAGCTAACAGACGTTTGGTTGATGAAGTTTCTTTTGCTTCTATGACTTGTGTTACACGTGGTACGGGACCATTAATGCATGCAAACTTTCTAGCTACTGTCAGACATAACTTCAGACAGGGGCCCACAATTCATCTCCGAATTGTGGGTCCGCCATGGCAGTCAGCCTGGGCGTCCAGGTCCATTGCACTACAGCCTACCACCCAGAGGCTAACGGGTTGTGCGAGCGGTTCCACCGGTCTTTGAAGGATGCGCTTCGGATGCCAATTGGGCCAACCGTTTACCATGGTTCTCCTTGGCCTCCGTTCGGGGGTTAGGGAAGACCTCAGTGCCTCCCCGGCTGAACTGGTTTTCGGCCAACCAGTGCGGGTACCAGGAGAGTTCTTCCCTGAATCTCCTATTCCGCAATTTGGCCCCACTCGAAAGCCAGAGGACCCAGACGTGTTTTCGCCTTGAGCCCACAGCCCGATGCACCATGGTTTACCCCACTCGTTTACCCCCCAGAGGCTGGAAACCTCTGAGTTTGTTTTCATCCGCCACGATGCTCACCGGCCACCCCTGCACCCCATTTATGACGGCCCTTTCAGAGTCCTTGAGCCGGGCCCGAAACATTTTCTTTTAGATCTGGGGGGGCGCCGGCAAAATGTCTCCATTGATAGGCTTAAACCGGCACATGTGTTACCTGACGAACCTGTGTTGACAGCTCAACCTCCCCACAGAGGGCGACCTCCTGCCGTGACAGCGGTTCCAGTTTCCCCGTTAGAGGACCCCCCACAGCTGTCAGCACACCAGGTTCCCCTGAACCCAGCTCACCACTCAAACTCTCAACAACAGTGCCACCCTCCTGCACCTGTACCCGTTGGGCCCAGAGTAAGCCGTTCTGGCCGAATAATCAGACCTCCATTCCGGGACTAGGGCATATCGGACTGTTTCTGGGTGGGCGTGTGTGGCAGGCCACCAGGAGGCTCCACTCACACCCAGAAAAGAGGATGCAAACAGGATGTGATGTGAGTTGTATGTATATATCTTGCGTGTTGTTCTGTAGTACTGATCAGTTGGAGTGATTAAATGATGTGATCAGACCTACTCACGTGTCGTCCCAGACTTCCTCCACAGGGTTATCTTTTGCTGTGAGCAGGTACGTACTACAAGATGGATGTTGAATGAGTATGATCTTAAACATCAATAAAATTAAAACCAGACCAAGTTTGTCCTTAATTATGCAACCATCCTACTGAGCCAATTACAAACCTGTAAGATTTCCTGACAGATGAATTCAGAATGCCATCGTTACATTCATTCTGCAGGGTGGAGATTTGTTTAAGTTTTCATAATTTAGACCATCTTGTCTTTTGTTGGCTTTGATACCATTTTTATCCTAAAGAAAAGTACAGCAACTGCATTCTGCACATCATCATAACATATCTGCATCATCAGGCTTTTTATTAAAAGATAGAACAGCTTCTCTGTATTAGCAGCTTGTTTGAGTCACTCAGGTCGGCGAGTTTTCATCTTGTTAGTTCTGCTTTTATTGAAACAACACTGGCTTGAACACCGGGCTGCTTTAGTGAGGTCTGCTGCTAAATCTGACACTTTTACCATCTTTTATGATACGTAACCATAGTAGAGGAAGGTAGGTTGCAAAGTAAGAGTTTGACTACAAAGCTGATGTCCCCTAAAACAGAGCAATAAATCTGTCTTTAACAATGAAGTCAAATGAGACAGAGTTCTGATCAGTGGTAGGGCATGCCACCAGGAGGATCTAACACTGAGGCCGAGAACCGATGGCTATTTAACAGCTGGGCTGATTGCTGATGGAGGCCAGCTGGGCTGATTGACTGCACTGATCACAGGTGAGTAAGGTGCAGAAGGAAAGCTGGGAGAGACTAATAAAGATAAAAAGTTTGACTTAAAACTGCAAGAAGTTCAATAAAATGATAAAATGGCAAATAATAATAATAAGCCAAACAGAAAAATAAAACTAAATGAACAACGAAATAAATGACAAAACAAACACCAAAACCCAAACACTACAAGACGTTTTGTGTCAAGAACTGGTATAACCGTAGCTAAAGCTTTGCAATATTCCTTTTCAGTCAGAATCCTGTATTTGTGCATCTCTACCTCTTTCACTAGTTATACTGTAATAAGTAATTATAAGACTCCATTTCTATCAGAAGCAGGTGGTTGGACCTGCAGGAAAGAACCACTGAGGTGTGGGTATCACAGATGATCACATAGCATGACATGTTTAATGACAAAGTGGCTGAGAAGAAAGGAGAAGGTAATGACTTAATCCCGTGTGAATGCATGGAGCTGGAAAAAGGGCGTGGAAGTGCGTTGGCAAGTGGGATGACCCTCCCAGGAGCACGCGCCACCCTAGGCATACACATAAAATGTATGAAAAATGATTAGGCTGTGACTAATTGCCCGTTTAGTGTCGCTGAAAGTTGTTAAACAGACCATTGCCTTTTAATACCTAAAGTAAGGAATGGAATTAATTAAGCAGAAATGTATTCTCCTACTCTGCCAAGCCTCTTTCTCACAGTCTTTAAAAACACTGTGTGATGGGGTTCGCACCTCAGGGAAATAGTTGGTAATGGTCTGAGAAAAGGATCTCCTTTTCCTCCAGTCACTACTTCTTTTTGGGTGACTGAATGAAGGAAGAAACCACGAGCAGCTGCTGCAATAAAATGGAAGTTAAATGAAGTTTAGAAGGCAAAGGATTTATGGCTGCACAACTGTTCCTTCCAAATGCACAGCCATCAAACTGGGAAATGGATTTGGTTGAGTTTGGATGTTTGGTTTAAAAAAATACACCAGTAGCTGTAATTAGGATTAGACACAAATACTGGGATCTCTGTTCTCTTCTGTACTGCTCTGCTAAGAAAGATGGATTTTGTGTGTCAGCTTACATCTTTCTGGTTGACAAGACCAACTCTATGACTTTTGTAAACACTCCCATCACTCTATGACATTTACACAGCATGCCAACAGTACGAATGTAAAATGCACCCACAAGCACAACACTAGGTGCTCCGTCATTCTTAAACACAACACATCATCTGAAGTCACAGCTTCTTTGAAAACAGATCAACATTGTTTGGAGATGAAAATGCATCAGGAGATTATAAACAGCATTGTGGACCAGCCAACATCCAGGGGATTAGAGATATTTGTTCTGTCAGACCTGACCTGATCCAGCCCAAAGCGGTACTGTAATAGCCTCGGTAGCAGGGTGACCTCTGCATGGAGTGAATTGCAAATTGAAATATGAGTCAAAGGTCGATGAGGGGACCTGGATTGTCCAGTTTTCAGCTTGACCAGCTGTGGTCAGTGATGATAGAATCTGTCATTTTTAGCTAAATCTTGTGACATTCGTGTGGACTTCAAAACAGACAGGAGGTATAATCCCTTAGGTCTTCATAAATGTGGGGTCGGTGCTCGGGGGTGGATAATCCCTGAGTCAGTGACTTCTGTTATGCTACAGTGTTTTGTTTTCATTTTCAATGCAGGTTTGCTTTTACTGAATTGACAGAACAAAAATAGTGGATCAAAGACAAACTGTACTTTTCTGCTTTCATGAACTCTAAAATGTTGGCATTGTTCCCAACACAACTGGCTGAAGTACATCCTAATCTGCTATATATTGGTGCAGATGTCATTATTGTACCTCAACCCTGCCTTGGAAAAATCAACAGTTCTTGAATATGGCTCATTTTGGTTACATAAAACCTGGGCTGTTTCTCCACATGCGTACTCGTGTGAACCTGTGTAATCATGTCCTTGTGAAACGTCACCGACGCTGGCCCAAGTACTGTTCCTATTCTAAGTACGTAACATGGCAAGTTCACTCAAAGTTCCTGGATGTGTTCTTGCTCTGCCCACTGTATCGAGGATGCATCAGTGCATCATTTCTGTGGACAACAAAGTGTCCCATAATGCATTGTGTCGCAAACCATTATACTCCAAATGGCAGAGGAGAAAGCTCATAACTGTACTGTTTTATATCAAAAATTCAAATATAAAGTTGGTTAACACACTTTACAATAAGGGTCCCTTAATTAACGTTATTTAGTGCATTATTAAGCATTAATAAACAAAGGATCCCTTTTTTAATGTTCCTGATATTGTTAATTAGTGTCCTTAAGGTTAGGACAAAGGGCCAGGGGAGGTGTTTAATAGTTTATTAATGCTTAATATTGCACTAAGTAGGGCTGCACAGTGGCGCAGTGGTTAGCGCAGTTGCCTTGCAGCAAGAAGGTTCTGGGTTCACATCCCGGCCTGGGGTCTTTCTGCATGGAGTTTGCATGTTCTCCCTGTGCCTGCGTGGGTTCTCTCCGGGTACTCCGGCTTCCTCCCACAGTCCAAAAACATGACTGTCAGGTTGATTGGTCTCTCTAAATTGTCCTTAGGTGTGTGTGTGTGTGTGTGTGTGTGTGGTTGTTTGTCCTGTGTGTCTCTGTGTTGCCCTGTGATGGACTGGCATCCTGTCCAGGGTGTACCCCGCCTGTTTGCCCGATGACTGCTGGAGATAGGCACCAGCCCCCCCGCGACCCTGCTCGGATACAGAAAATGGATGGATGGATTGCACTAAGTAACGTTATAAAGGGACAGTGATTGTAAAGTGTTACCTAAAGTTGTCTGTTATTGTAAATAATTGTGTGTAACCTGTAAAATTTGCTGTGTGTATTTGTTTTTTTTCCTGACTCTTCACAACCCCTCAAAACACTAGTTAGTTAACCTACTATCAAAATAAAAGCAGCGTTGCCTTAAATATCTCTGTTTTGATGAAAAAGAAACTTTTTTCTTCATTTAACAGCAGAAAATGCTGGTATTTCTGCATAAAGTGGACCAAATATTATACAAATAATATGTATTTATTGTTATTTTGTTATTTAAGGGACAAACTAGACCTTTATTAAGACTTAACATATTTCAGCCTTTTCACACATAAAATGGGAGTTGAGTGAGTACGTGTTTGTATCTGTATTTGTACGAATCACTCATCCAATGCGGTCTCATGAGGAAATGCAGCTTTTTGATATAAAGTTTCTCTTCCTCCCGAATACAATTTTTTTAAAAAGTATTTGTTAGAAATAAGTATTCGTAAAAAAACACGTTATTTGTACCTTTCCGAATACCGTATTCAAGTTCGGCTCCACCCCTAGTTTGCACCCTATAGAAGTGTTTTCTTGCTGCAAATTGTGTCAAGATCTCAACACCCAGGCATGAAAAAGAAGAGTAAATTGAAGGAATAACTTTAAAAACAAACATTTTTGAGATGTTCACCATCGTCATCATCAACATTATCATCATCATCATCAAACTTTATTTGTAGAGCACTTTTAACAATCAGGAAGATACACCAAAGTGCTGAACAGTACCTGAATCCTACTCAATGGAGATAATAAACAAGAAGCAGTCAAGTACTATAGCAATTACCTAAAAACAAGATACCTCATTACACAATTATAAAATCCATAAAACAAGAAGTTAAAGTGCAGGCTGTGTGAAAGCAAGTTTATGAAATTGAGTTTTGAGCCTGCTCTTGAACGTCACGATGACAGGCAGGGCATTCCAAAGTTTCAAACCAACCACACCAAATGACCAATCCCCCTGCAAATTCTTATTTGTTGGTGAAACAACCAAAGGATGTAAAGCTGAGGAGCAAAAAGAACGCTGAGATTCCTACAGGGGAATCAGCTCAGACAGGTACGAAGGCGCTCTTCTGTGTAATGCCTTGAAAACAAAAACAAGGATCTTGAACTACTCCATGTAAACTTCCTGCTTCTGTATCATTTTATGTGTAGCTGCTGTTTAGGAGGCAACACTGCATGCATTTTAATGTAAAAGTGACCAAAATCTCATCCATTTTAAATGCAATATTTGGAGACACCTTTTTTCAAATATCATAATAAAAATTACTAAAATGTCATTTTCAAGAGTATTCTAATAAACAAAGTCATTCTAATGTGTCTCTGCTGCTGTTTTTATTATCCCCACGGTGCTGCAGCCTGCAGAATTTCAGCAGGAGAAAAATGTGCTGAGACTTTACCTGGAGGATTGGCGTCTGTGTCGCTATCAGGAACCTGAAAAAGATGCAATCTGCTGGGTTTTCCTACATAGGAAACATTTACGTAACTGGCTTAACTAACTGAACTCTGAACTGAAGGTTCAACTGGAATGTTTGTGAAGAGCCTTGAGACAACTCCTGTTGTGATTTGGTGCTATATAAATAAACTGAATTGAATTTCTTGTAAACCGATGATGGTAGAGGAGCTAAGATCCCGCCCCATAACTGGAGGGTTGCAGGTTCGACCCCCGTCTTTCACAGTTGTTGTGTCCTTGGGCAAGACACTTAACCCACCTCACCTGCTGGTGGTTAGAGGGACCGGTGGCGCCTGTTAGCCTCACCTCTGTCAGTATGCCCCAGGGCAGCTGTGGCTATGATGTAGCTCATCACCACCAGTGTGTGAATGTGTGTGGGTGGATGATTGATTGTGTTGTAAAGCGCTTTGGGGGGTTGAAGAACAGCTCATTTACCATAAACCACCACATAACCTTGGGAAGGCTTTATTGAAAACAGAAAAATGAATCCTGCACTGAATTTTGTGTTATGATTGTATTTATTTATTAATATTTTTAAGTATAAGGTATTTTTATACCACTATTACTGCATTACCTCTCTGTTGTGTATTCCAAGTCGTTTCCTGAATCTCACAAGTAACAAGCCAACTACCAAATCCTTCCCATCACCACAAACAATTCCTGTCAAACACGTGAACAAACGTCTCGTCTAGGTCATAAAAGTGCATGTTATTATTGGACAGATGTGTGTCCGTGTGTTTGTGAGAAGAACATCATAAATGGTGTCTATCATACTGGCTAGAATTTGTCTGCTCCTCATTAAAAGTTACTCTAACATCAGCAGCAATCACAATTATTAATATATGTCTTTTTTCTAGGTTTCTCGAGCATGTGCCTGGAGCATTGTGTTTTTAATTGCAATACAAACAGGCCAATAGCTGTGGCAGACATGATATGGTGTAACAATTTCACAATAAATTAGGTTTCATGTAAATGAAGTAATTATAGGAAACATGTTGCTGGGGAACTTAAACACTGTTCACTCTTTTTTCCCCCAGAAGTATCTTCGTGGTCCACATGCTAAGTTTCGATGATGTGATTTATCTTTTACAAGCACCAACAATACGTTCTCAACAGCTCCGATTGTAACGTGGACAATAAATTCATTTCTCACACACAAACAGTTTGAGCTTTTTGTGATGCAGGGATTTAGACCAGAAGTGTTCCAGTGTACTGAGCATGGAAAACATTGTGTTGACAAGGATTGTTCTGTAAATAAATTGCTGGGATGAGTTAAGAAAACACTTGTTCTGCTCATTTAAATGATGGATTTGACTGTTGTAATATAGTGTGAAATAACTCATGTTTGTGTTATTTTTGGTGAATGGATTCAGTCAAACAGGAAGGAAAAATTATCTCATGATATTTCTGTCCAAGCAGCCTCATTTTCATCCTGTCACGACTCATTTGTTATTATCGATAACCTGGAATTGATTGGCAGTAATAGCCAATTCAGCTGCGAGGAATGTGTTTAATCAGTGCTTTCACGAGTTCTTTGTGCTGTCAGCAGTCATAATTGTTCAGATAATAAACACCCAGCTGTCGGTTCACCGTCTATCAGCATAACACAGAAATATGACTTCACACTGTCTGTCCTGAGGATGAACAATGACATCATCACAAGTCCAAACTGTCCATCTGAAAGAGTTTAAACCTAGTTCCAGTTTGTTTGAACCAAATTCTGCGTAACATCCACCAGAAAAGGAAAAAAACAATGTTGACTCATTTATTCATTCTAGGAGACACAAAGTTTTCGTACCAAGCTTATTAAATACGTAAATAAACCTCAGTCTTCAGAACTCAGTCTGGCTTTTAAATATTCTACTGAAGCAAACATTAAGGAAATAATTAAAACACGTAAGCCCTCCGAAGACATATTTGGAATGGACTCAACATTGTTTAAAAACATTAGCGCATCCTTCATCAGCTCAATTACGAAAATGATCAATGGAGCAATTGAGGAAGGAGTATTCCCGTTGATATGGAAAAATGCAATTATATCACCTATTTTCAAATCAGGTAGATCTGATCAAGCATCAAACTACAGGCCAATTAGAATTGTTACAATAATGTCAAAGGTTCTAGAAAAATGGGTAGGTGAACAAATCAAAGATCATCTGCAGAACAGTTCTTTCCAACTTCATCCATTGCAATTTGGATTTCGACATAATTACTCAACAGAGTCCGCCAATTGTTTCTTCGTTGATAAAATCAAACCACTGCTTGATAAATACAGTATAACACGGTCGGGGCAATTTTCCTTGATCTTAGAAAGGCATTTGACACTGTAAACCATCAAATCTTACTGGCGAAATTATCATCCTTTATTTTATCAGCCCAGGCAATCGAATTGATAAAATCATATTTATCAAATCGGTCACAATCGGTCCGCATGCTTGATAAGGTCTCTGAGCCCCTAGCTGTACCAACTGGCTTGCCACAAGGATCTACATTAGCCCCAGTTTTATTTTGTATGTACATTAATGACCATTATTGTTTATTTTTTTTCCTTTAGCTGAAGCTAAAACCTTCTGTAGTTCAGTTAAACACTGTAATATGAAACTGATGGTCCGGTAAATGATGATAAAATAAAGCAAGATGTTTACATGAAGGGCTGACTGTTTTGAGAATAAAAGTGGACAACACATTTGATCATTTTTACTTTAGAGTTTCGGACAAAATGGTCTAGTTTAGCTCTAGCATTTGTTTGAATAATGCACATTATTTCCATTTTACAATATAGCATGAGATTGTATTTATTAAATCTTTTTATTTGGACAAAATGTTTTTCATACATAAGGTTTTTGAAATTTCTAAACGGTTCACATTCAGCCACGTGAGAGTCTGTAGTTCTTTTAATACAGCATAAAGAGGAATAATATTACTGAAAACTCCTTGTTTTATTACTGGTATTATCACCCTTCAACACCATACAACATCTGTGTTGCTACTGGTTGTAAAACCCATCATCAAATCAGGCAAACAGGTCATTCATACATCACGTAGCTGCTCTCTTCTCTCTGATGTCCCTATAAAAACTAAACACGTCGCTACATTTTGCACCATTTGCTTTTATATGAATTCAAGGCAGCAGCAGTGTGATGTGGAGTTATTCTCAGCACCAACATTTCTGTGAATTTTAAACCCACTTCCCACAGCACACCTGCTAACCTGTACTGCACGGCTGAGGCACCAAAGCACCAGTCTGGTGAATGTGAAGATATATCTGACCACAACTGTAACACTCTCAGAGGAAGAACCTTTCAAATCAGTATCTGTAAAAACATCTATTTAGAGAATCGTTTTCTTGGTTCATATGATGGTGGTGTGAGTGGTATCCCAGTTTTATACAAGCTGGTGAATTTAGTGTGGAGACTGCAGAGATTAGTCGAACATTTGTGAGATTTACATTTTGCATGCTCATTAAGTTCTGGTGCGACACTGAGGGGGTCCAAGAACCTTGCCAGACAACAGGCCAGCAAAGGGCCCAGGTGGCCAGTTTACTGCCATGCTTTGTAGCTTTACAGCCAGTGCTAATGCAATGAAGACACACTCTTAACAACACACAGAAAAGGCAGTGATGGACTCACACACACACACACACACACACACACACACACACACACACACACACACGCAACATTTTTAACAAAGCTACTTAAAAGTTCCAATGACTTAAAAATGATCATGTTTTCTATGATTTCAGTTAAACTATATTCATGAATATTATTATATTCACAAAGCAGCACTACAAAGCTCCTGTATGTCAATGAAATCTTCAGTTTGACCAATTTTCTCTACAAATGAGTATTTGTATTGTGATGGACTTTAACAAAAATGATGTTTTTCTTGGATAGCAGCACTTAAAATAATTAAAAGGACATTTTCTGTGTAATTACTGAGATCCATTAAAACATCTCAGTAAAAATGACAAAATGATACGTCTTAATTAAGGCTCTTTCAAAAAGGACTGAGACGTTTTCACAATGGTGACGTCTTCAGGCGTGCCATTGCCATTGGTGGGCTGTAGATTAGAAAATAATTTTGATCATGCACACAACTTCTGATGAAGGTTTTAGGCTTATCATCATGGTGGCAGCACATCGGCTCCACGTCTCAGTGAAAGAATCACATCCATGATGGGATCCACATTCACACAGATGTTGTCTGTTCATCAAGAATTTGAACCAGGAGAATCTGTGCTGGCCTCAGCTAATGACACAGGCATTCAGCTGCGGTGTAGCACGGCCTTCTAGCATGTAGCTGCATCCTGATGTGTTTTATGCAAAGAGCGAGCCTGGAGCGTGGCGAGAAGGTGAAATATCAGTGACATGCCTCACAGTCCCACTCTTTTCTGTTCTCTTAACACAAAATTTATCGTCTAGAGATGCTTGAGCTGCAATTGACCTTTTGCCGAGCCCCGCCCCCCTTAGTTACTGTTTCCAACTCCGACAATAAGTGGATCAAATACTGCAGCTCCGCAGATTTCCGTGATGGAAAGAAGTAGACAGATGCGTGTCAGCGACATTTTTTGGAGCAATTTCTCCTCAATATCATCCAGATCGAGGCAAAAGGGTTACAGTATGCAGTGGAGGGATATATTAGTGTCGGCTCCGCTGAGCGAAGCGTAGCAGGGAACAAGGAGTTGGGAGTTTGGGAGAAGGTCCGGCGTCCGGGGACGCGTGGATCCGAGGAACTGTGGCGGCGACGCGGTGTCCCTGTGAGCTGTCAGATGTCAGATGATCTGAGCTGCTGGCAGCTCTAACAGAGAAAAGCTCCCGGCGCTCTGCATCGCTCAGTTGATCATCTCAGCTGAGTCTGTTTATAAAATGTAACTTTTTACGCCCGTGTTTACTTTCATTTTTAGTTCCCGGCCGGAGCTCGGCATTAATTCATCACGTGATCATGACACCACCCGCTGTTGCGCCAAGGCTTAATGTGCGTTTATAAGACACACGGTTGAGGTAATATTACGCTGATTTGTCGGCACGGTGTGTCTTATCTAAAAGGGTCTTGGATAGTCTGGGAGGCGGACCTCCGCCCAGCCGTGGGCGGGGGGAGCACTCATGCTGTTGCTGGTTGAGCTCGATGAGGAGGTTCTGAAGGGAAACGAAGGGGACACGACTACTATTGAGGCTAATGCTTAGTAGTAAATTAGGCTTAGCTTCATCATTTTGTTTGGAGTTGTCAGATAGTAACGGTTGCTATGATGTGTGATTGGACAATAGCCGTTCTGGGGGCGGGGCCGGCGAAAGGCTAATTCCATCATGAAGTAAATGTGAATACAAATTGCATTCAATAACCTCAAAGCACATTGTTAATGCATGATAGAGCCTACAGAAATTTGCCTGCACCACCAAGCATCAACCTGATTGAAAAGTGTTAAACTGTGGTTTTTATTCTTCTTTCTAGTTTGGTCACAATTGGTGCAGACAATCAACATTTAGTCATAATCTTGATCCAAGTCGTGGGTTAAACTGTTCCGGGCTCAGAAACTCACATCATCACTTCCCTACAAGTAACAACAGGTTTAATTCCTGTTTTTTAAGCTAAACATAGTTTCTTTAGCCAACTTTTACACCTTTATGTAATTACTGAAAAGTTAAGCTAAAGGGACAACAGATAGAAAACAAAACCAGGAAATTCAAATGACAGCAAAACAAATCTATTTAAATCAAATATAAAGTATTTAGCTAAGTGGCAGGGTGTTGTTTATAATATAAGTTATATGAATTCAAAGTCCAAATGCTAGTTTGTAGTAAATAGTAAATGGACGCCTTGCTTCTGAAGTGCAGCAGATGCAGCACAAAGAAGAAGAAAGAATTTGGTGGACTGAAATAGATTAGAAATAAAGAAAGATGAGCTCAGCTAAAAAAAAATCAGCTGTAAATCCAAACTTTTCAGATTCTAAGATGTTCTCAGACCTGTGGCCTTCAAAGACAGAACCAGAATCATGCTTTCATTGTTGGGAGTTTTCATTGAAAAGAAAAACCAAGTTAAATGTGTTAAAGAACAGAAAAGAGTGGCCGTTCTCATGATAAGCCCTCTTTATTAGGTGTGGGATTTCATTAATCTTTTGACACACCTCTGAAGTACTTTGTCAGCAAGCCACCATGAGTGTGCAAACCAAGCCTGACATTTGACTAATTGCAGTCATTTAGGAATGATCACTGCTGTAATGTGTTGGAGACGCACCCCCTTCAGCCCCCCACCCCCCACTAGTGCATGTCTGCTGACCTATTTTACAGCTGGAGTAAAGAGGAGACGGAAGACACTAGAAAACTCAGCTAATTGGAGCGAGGTAAGTACAGTGGAAATGATTGTGATTAGAGCCTCTTTTCCCTCCTCAAGTTTCAGTTTGATGTTTTCTGACAGGCTGAAGCCTGGAAACAGTAACCAACGCAATCCATCACTCACTTCCTCTGCCTAACTCAGCTTCAGCCCTCCCCTCTCTGCTGCACAATGCTGGCAGGGGAATGCCTCTAACCTGTCCTTGCCACCCTCCAAGTGGCTGTGTTTTTGATAAAGACCTCTGTCACAGGCTCCTGGGCACAAGACGAGAGCTTATTACAGCTTGGGAGAATGCATGGGATGAATGAATAGGGGAACAGGAAAGCATGGGGTGTACACCGCAGAGAAAGTAGTAAATATGAGTGATGGGGAAAGCCCTTTGTAAGGTGAAATAAGGGGCACTTAGGGACTTGCCGTATACATTGCACCTGTCTTATCATTTAACTCTTATTTGTTGGCCTTACTAAACTGTCAGCAGTTCTCAGCCTTCTTGGCCTTTACCTGAAAAATATCATGGAAATGCTGACAGGCTGCCAAGCAGGAACCGTGTGGAAAAGACTGCTGATGCTTTCTCTCGTTTTTTATTTTTTTGTTTTTGCAAGAATTTGACACTCATAGAGTTGCACTTAGCTGCATTTATATTCAACAGCCCAAAGTTCCAAGCAGGGGCGGATTTTGTGTTAAAGACGTTCCGGGGCTTAGCCCAGAGGAGTGATAGGTTTTATTAGTTTGTGCAAAACAATCTTTATTTTTAAATGTTTAGAGGAGACATGCATCAGCCAGCATGACTGACGAGTTTAAGTTTTTTGTCAGGCAATATTAAAATACGTACATCGGTAATTTTCCAACTGTCCAACATGTTTTCACAAACACTGTCTATAGTTCATCCCCATTGTAGCCTACTGTAATAAATCCTGTATAAAAAAATCACTGAATCATTGCAAACCCAAGTACGTCTACCTAAGTAATCATCTTGCACAGAAAAAACACAAATACCTTCAGCTTCAGCTATAAACTGATGCTTTTGTACGTTTGTCTGGTTGTGCAAAAACTCTGTGAAGCTATTTTATTTTTTCATTCATCCATCCATCCATTGTCTGTACCCGCTTATCTACAGGGTCGGGTGGGGCTGGTGCCTTTCTCCAGCAGTCTTTGGACAGGTTGCCAGTCCATCGCAGGACAACACAGAGACACACAGGACAAACAATCAAGCACATACACACTCACACCTAAGGACAATTTAGAGAGACCAACCTGACAGTCATACTTTTGGACTGTGGGAGGAAGCCGGAGTACCCGGAGAGAACCCATACATGCACAGGGAGAACATGCAAACTCCATGCAGAGAGACCTCAGGCTGGGATGCGAACCTCCTCTCTGCAAGGCAACAGCGCTAACCACTGCAGCAGTGCAGCCCTATTTTATTTTTTACAAACCAAATAAACCACTAAGTACATCTGACTATTCTGAAAAACATTAGAAACTTTCCTGGCTTGAGCTGAAATTCTCAACAGTAAAATGATAATATTTAAATTTTTTCTATGCACTGAACAGTTGAGAGTAGCATCGTTACTGTTGGCTGTCCTCTTTTTATATATATATATATATATATATATATATATATATATATATATATAAAACAAGGATCAAAAGCTTTTAAAGGCAGTTATTTAGCATGATTGGTTATGCAAAGACAATAATTGTTTGGTGTGTATTTGCATTTAAAAGAAAACGTCACACATTGAGTTTAAAGCAGATTTATATTATTAAAACAATGTTTTGGGCTTGAAACTCTGACCCATTAAAATTACTTATATGGTCCATCAGGGTAAATATGTTGATGGTGACACTAAAACTGTCTGAACTGGTCACACGTGTTACTGCTGCTCTCTTGTGTGGATCTGCTGGTGACGTTTCAGATTGTCTGAGTTGTTAAAGCGTTTTCCACACTGCTCACAGGGAAGTGGCTTTTCTCCAGTGTGGATCTTCTGGTGTTTTTTCAGATTCCCGGACTCATTAAAGCATTTCCCACACTGGTCACAGGGAAATGGCTTCTCTCCGGTGTGGATCCGCTGGTGTTTTTTCAGACTCCCGGACTGACTAAAGCGTTTCCCACACTGGTCACAGGGAAACGGCTTTTCTCCTGTGTGGATCTGCTGGTGTTTTTTCAGATTCCCGGACTCATTAAAGCGTTTCCCACACTGGTCACAGGGAAATGGCTTCTCTCCGGTGTGCATCCGCTGGTGTTTTTTCAGACTCCCGGACTCACTAAAACGTTTCCCACACTGGTCACAGGGAAATGGCTTCTCTCCGGTGTGGACACGTTGGTGACGCTTTAACTTTGATGGTAAATCAAAGGTCTTGTCACAATGGTCACAGCAGAAATGCTTCTTGGTCTTGTCAGTAGGCTGAAATAAAGAAAAGTAAACAAAAAACATTTAATACAGGTGCTTCCATAAATGTTCTCTCACAAACTGATGTTTACTTTTGGAAAACTATAAGCAGATAAACTAAGTTCTATCATAATACATTTACATAATAGTTGTGTACCAGACACCACATTTATAAGTACAACTTTATATAACAGATTACACTTTTGTCAAATGCTTCAGATGTTTCCTAGCATCAGATTTCATGTTTATGTTTATGCATTTGGCAAATGTGTTTATCTAAAGCAACACTTTTGACCAAAATCTCAGCTCTACAAGTGAAGTCAACCCACCTCTTCCAGTGACGACATTTTCCCTTTGGTGACGCTTCACTCCTCTCCTCTATCCAGGAATCGTCTCTGGATTATTAAAAAAAAAACCACAACATATCTGAGGACGTGTTGTGGAAATTAGCTATTAAAAGATGCAGCTATGTTTCACTAATTCTGGTGAAGATATGATGGGCAGCTATATGCAAACAGTTCTTTTATAATAATTAAAATGTACTCATTTCCATTTAAAGATCTCACTGGCAGCACAAATTACCTTTATTATTATTATGATTCTGCTGCATTCATGCACTAATAGCAAAGATTTTGATGACAAAACTGCTCAAATCCAAAGTTTTGAAAAATCAAAGTTTAAAAAAACTACTTCAGAGGGACAGAGGAGTATAAAACCTTACAAAAAGTGCAAAAACCATTATTTTTCTTACAGTTTCTGTGAAGATGCTGAGCTATCCTCTGAAGGTTGAAAATGTCCTCTAACAAGTGACAGAATCAGAAGGGTTTTAAAAAGTGCTGCATTGTTTTCATGGTACCCAATGGAGACATCAGCTGAAAAATTCCAGAATCGATTTTAAAATAAAACAAATCAATAATTATATCAAAACCTTTCGACTTTGGCTTTGTTTCAGGAATAAAAAAATAAAAATAAAAAAAAAACAATGACAAGGTGGAACTAGATAAATTGCATTTCTTGCAGAAATACGTTTGAATGCTTTATTGCTGAATACGATAGCTGAAACAGCTGAATTGAAGCTAAAACTAAACTTAATTGTCAAAATGTGCTGAATGTATTTGAAGTTTTAGGAGCAAAAATTGCTAAAAAGTTTTAAAAAGCCCAAAAAGTAAGTAGAGAATAGAGAAAAAAAATCCTAAACAGCAGAAAACTGAAATCTCTAAACATAGTTAAAAAAATGGAGCAGCTAAAATGTTTAAACAGCTCATATTTGAGTACAAGTAGTTAAAGTTTCACAAATAGCTGAACTATGAATTTAGCAGCTGAAACTGATAGATAAACATGCATTAGAACTGAAGTGAAGTTGAAAATGAGAGAGAGAGAAAGAGAGAGAGAAAACAGAGAAAGAGAGAGAGAGAGAGAGAGAGAGAGAGAGAGAGAGAGAGAGAGAGAGAGAGAGAGAGAGAGAGAGAGAGAGAGCGAGAGAGAGAGAGAGAGAGGGAGACACAGAGAGACAGAGAGAGACAGACACAGAGAGAGAGAGAGAGAAAGAGAGAGAGAGAGACAGACAGAGAGAGAGAGAGAGAGAGAGAGAGAGAAAGAGAGAGAGAGAAACACAGAGAGAGAGAGAAAGAGAGAGAGAGAAACACAGAGAGAGAGAGAGAAAGAGAGAGAGAGAGGGGAGAGAGGGGGGGAGGAGTAGAGAGGGAGAGAGAGAGAGAGAGAGAGAGAGAGAGAGAGAGACAGACACAGAGAGAGAGAGACAGACTGAGAGAGAAAGAGAGAGAGAGACAGAGAGAGAGAGAGAGAGACAGACAGAGAGAGAGAGACACAGAGAGAGAGAGAGAGGGAGACACAGAGAGACAGAGAGAGACAGACACAGAGAGAGAGAGAGAGAAAGAGAGAGAGAGAGAGAGAGAGAGAGGAGGGCGAGAGGGAGGGAGGAATAGTGAGAGACAGAGACAGAGAGAGAGAGAGAGAGAGAGAGAGACACAGGGAG
>SSNS01000575.1:0-19817 GCA_006937985.1 Aphyosemion australe
CATTTAGCAGTTGTGTAGTGAAAATTAAAAAGCATTTCTGGTAATGCATTTTAATCTTCTAATTTGACATTTCAAATTGAATTTTGTGACACTTTTGCTGGAGTGTTATTTGAAAATGAAATCTTAAATTCCATTTTCTTTATCTATTTCATTAAGTCACAGAATGAGCAGTGATGAAGAAGAAAATTAAAAAGCTGTTTGGAAAATTGCTTATTTATTTTATTTGTGAGTCACATTTAGCAGTTGTATAGTGAAATGGAAAATGCATTTCTGCTAATGCTGTTTCATTTTCAAATTTGACATTTCAAATTGAATTTTGTGACACTTTTGCTGGAGTGTTATTTGAAAATGAAATCTTAAATTCCATTTTCTTTATCTATTTCATTAAGTCACAGAATGAGCAGTGATGAAGAAGAAAATTAAAAAGCTGTTTGGAAAATTGCTTATTTATTTTATTTGTGAGTCACATTTAGCAGTTGTATAGTGAAATGGAAAATGCCTTTCTGCTAATGCTTAATAATTTTATTTTTTTTACACATATGCTTCCATAAGAAAAATCTGTTTTTATACTTTTCCACAATTTTAAAACCAGTTCATTAATACATTTTTAAATCTTAAAGACATTTTAGGAAGACTGTCATTTCCATCGGCTTTAGTATGATTTACCCTAGGCATGCTTCATTAAGGAGTAACTCACCAGCGATGAACCAGCCAAAGATGAAAAGGCACGTCATAAAGTTGCAGAATATGCAGATAGAAGGCAGCTTATTACACAGGCCTCCTTCGAACTTCCGGGTGCAGGGCAAACAACAAAAAATTCCAAAAAGCAGGCTGAAGAACCCTGCCACTATCAGATAGATGGGGATGTAGGGCTGACGTGGGCACTCTTTCAGGTATACTGCCCCTGGTGGACAGAAGAGGAACATTATTGATTTTGACCAACTTCAATGCAACGTCACTGTGATTTATTGCTGATTATACAACTCACCTATAGCGATCTGAGCAATGGTCAGGATGCTAATAACCACCTTTGAACATACTGAAAAACATAAGAAATGTTTTTATTTGTGTAAAACTAACATTTTGAGTTGACGGTGTGTGTTTCTAGACTGGATCTCACCTAGTACTGGTGTTGAAGGTGGCTTCTTTGGAATGATTTTATCCAAGTCAACTAACATAATGGCTAATGAGGAATCTAACCTGGAAGAGATAACATTATGATTTTTTTGTTTCTGTTTCAGATTCAAACACAGACTAGACCACATGCACAGAAATCAGTAGAAATCCTTCATTGTTAGTAGGGAGAGTAGGCTAACAGTTAAAGCAGCGTTCCAGAGTATTTCTTTTATCTGATGGCACCATCTAGTGGCTGACAAGCATATCACACCAAGAGTCGGTCGATCCATGTTTTTAAGATGGTGACTGCACGTTTCTTGTTTATGAATGTGCTCCTGTAGCCGACAAACAGAGCTAAAACACGTTGTTTTACAAGTATTATTCTCATGTCATGTTGTGTTTTCATATATTTATATTTTAAAGACTCACTTGTCCTTGAAAAGTTCATCAACGCTGCATCAGCCGAGGTACGTCCCTAACTCTATAGCACGTAAGCGGTAGTCTAACGCTATTGGTTAGTGCTGATTGGCGCTCAGTTTCCTATTGCACAGAGTTTAACGGGGCTTACCCAAAAAAAAAGACGTATTGCTTACATTATATCACACTACATGATAAGACAATCACTTTTACGGATTTCTGAAAAATCATACATAATTCCTGAAAGGGGAAAATTCCAGATTTCTGCTTTAGTGATAATATTGATTGCTGATCCTGATTCCTATTAGGCACTGTGTAGCAATGAAGATGCTAGTTTTTGCTTTTCAAGCTCTGGCAGGAACAGATCCACCTTATATTGTTGAGCTGTTGACAAGATATGCTCCTGTGCGACTTCTCCGCTCCTGCAAGAAAGACCTGTTGGCAGTTCCCAAGTCCAAACGTAAATGTAGGAGGGAACGAGCAGCATCTGCCTGTGAATGCCCCTACAATAGAGGCTAATGATGCTAACGGGCATTCACAGGCAGATGCTGCTCGTTGAGCAAGAATAGACAGCTACAGTCAATAAGCTTGAACCTCCCATATTCCAGTCAGAATTGACAAAGCTCCTCGAATGAGAAGCGAAACGTCTTCAAGAAACCAAAGAAGTCCAGTTGCCTTCACTTGAACCCCTTGGAATAAAAAAGTTGTTCATTGTGACATTTCTTCCCACATCAAGAAATGGGAATACATTGCAGATATACTTTGTGTCTAAATCTGTGGCAATCCAGAATTTAATACCAACTTTGTCAGGCTTGCTGGTGTAAAAGGACAATGAACCTTTGTTGGAAAAGCTGTTTATCAATTGTAATGTGTTGTCCTGGGCTTGCTGCACAGTTTTTAGTGAAGTGTAACCAGATGTCTGAGATTACTGCAAATCTGTTGGTTTGTACACGTTCGGCACGGGTGTCCTTGTCAAATCAAAGGTTTGCCATAATTGTAATGAAGTGGTGTCTGCACATCGTTTCCTTGCTGGTAACATAAAGTTTTCTGACCAGCAATCTACCATGGCACTAACTTGACACATGACTGCTTTGGCAAACAGAACAGATAAAAAAGCCATCAGTATAGAGGGACAGGTTCCAATTGGGATCTGTTCTGCGGGCTTGCTTTTTTGTGAGTACAAGCCATGCACCTACCATCCACCAGTGGAGAAAAGCAACCTTTCTTGAGTTTGTCTTGCTCAAGCAAAGTCAAACCTTTGGTTTCAGAATAACAGCAGAGAACATCCCCACCCCACCTCCCTATCACAGTCAAGCTAGTAATTGCACATGTAATTGGTGTGTTTGCACAACAATGGCAGGGTAAGCACCACCCCAGGGGGTCAAGGCAGGCAAGGGATTTTACGCAAAAATGCGTTGGTGTGCAGTAAAACTAGGATGTTTTGAAACCTGAAGATATTTGGTTTTATTCTTAAATATTTAAGAATAGTTTGATCTGGAAGTTAATTAGATAAACAAACAACACGTGAAGACGAAGGGACATTTTCCACAAAACAAACTAATCCACTTGCTGAAATTTTCCAAAAATACCTCGAATGGACCAAGCTTGTAGTAAAAAACCAGTGTTGCACACTTGTCCGCTAACAGATAACGAAGATGTATGCTCAAAGCAAAACAAAACATCCCCTTAATGAAGAAAGTGTACCTTTTCAGAAGAGTTTGTGAGTCTGGGAGCGTCTTCTTCTTCTGTTATTGGTTTTAATGGCAGCCTGCAGCCTGTGTGATGGCACTGCTGCCAGAGTCTGGGAGCGTCTGAGCAGCTGCGCCTTTAACTACTGGATGCCTCCACCTCTCTGGAGCACGCACAGGAAGGAGACGCACATTCTTGAAGTCAGCTGATTGACAAATCACTTGTGCATTGAAATGTATGAACTAGATAAAGACAAATTTTTTTGGCACATTCAGAACCCCATAGGGTGGGAGGAGGCCTGGGGCAAGGATTTAAACAGTCTGATGTGGAGAGAATCAAGGTGGAAAAACCAGTTAAGACACAACCTCTGGCTCCCTCTGCTAGAGAGGTTGAAACTCAGGAGACGTTCATATTCTGCAGGACTGTCCGTTATTATAACCCTCCTGTTGTGGTCCATGAGGACTATTAACTTGGCTGCCATCTTCAAGGTGTGGAACACTGAAAAAACATCTTTTAATTATTATATCTGATAATAACCAGAAGAGATCTCATAATAGTATGGCTCTGATCTCAATTATGTCTCAGTTATTTTAAAAGGGGAATTAAGGAGAATAACATGATATGAACCTGAGACGTTTATGAGACAAATCTGAGAAGTATGAGCCCAAGGAGATTTTATGAGATCTCTTCTGGTTACACAGAAAGTGTGGTTGAAATAAGTGTTTACACCCATGGTGTTACTCATCCTTTAATGAGCTTCTTCAGAATTTCTATAGAAAAATCATTATACTGCATTACAGGCTGCCAGATGTTTCTTGCCATACATTCCAAACACCTTAATGAGGTTCTTCAGAATTTCTGTAGAAATATCCTTCTACTTCTTTACGTACTTCTCCCACAACATAAAAGCAACATTGTTTCATATGCAGGGAGAGCGCTTGAGGCAACTAATGCCATGAAACATATTTTCCAGTGTATGAACTTCAAAGGAAACTGCAGTGGCGGCTCGTCCTAAGGGGGTGATAAGGCGCCGCCCCACCAGTCTCACAGGAAGAGGAAGAAGAAGAGAGGAATCACAAAATGTATTTTAAAAAACATAAAATTTAAACTAAACGATCTATACACCTTATGGGCTGTAAGTGCTGTGTGTAATCTGCATTCAATTGTAGTTTAATAAAGTTAATACTTTTAACACGGCCGAAACGTCGACGTACTTCCTGTCACATGTCCTCTCGCGGTCGCAGCAATCTTTACCAGTGGCCGTTTCTCAATACTCAAGGACGCTAGTACGTTCTTGTGTACTTGACAAGTGTGTTCTTGCCTAGGACACCAGAAGGTCCGTTCTGCCGAGTACGGGAGGACGAGGACGGCATTTGGAACAAGCGTACTTCTTTGCCTCACGGCAACAAGCGCTGTGAGTTCGATAGTTATTGCACATAACGATTGTTGTAGTAAGTATTGCACATGTATTGGAAGGTGATGACAGTTGTAGTGGTATGTTACAGATGTATGAGTTACATATTAGGATTGACCATTATAGAGTCTAACAGCTGCAGGAAGGAAAGACCTGCGGTATCTCTCCTTCACACAGCGAGGGTGGATCAGTCACTGAAGCAGCTCTTCAGAGCAGACAAGTCGTTCTGCAGGGGGTGTGACTCATGGCCCAGCATGGATCTGTTTAGCCAGGACCCTCTTGTCACCCACTTCTCGCACTGAGTCCAGAGGACAGCCCAGGACAGAGCTGGACTTCCTGATCACCCTGTCCAGCTTCTTCCTCTCGCTCTCTGTGATGCTGCTGCTCCAACAGACCACACCGTTCGATAATGATAACCTTGAAGTCTACCCTACTAGCTATGTTAGCATGAGTACTGAGTGCAATTAGAGCCAAATTTACCACACATTACAAGATAAACGTTTAAAATAATAACTATAATTATGTTTATATTACGTTAGGTTACTTACAGCCATTAAGCCAAAGTTCTATCACTTGCTCTCGCTCTCCAACGGCAGCTCCACCTTTGTGGTTCTGCAGCGAGCACCACTTGAGCGAGCACTGTGTCAGCACAGGCGGGTCTGCGGGGTTCTACCTGCACCAACTAGGAGCAGGAATGGGCGGGGCTGACTCTGGTGCAGCTCCACGTTCTGGTGCAGCTCCGCCTTTGTGGTTCATGCATTGAGCACTACTTGGACCATTTTGGCCATGTCACATGTCTCGTCACGCCCAGACAATCAATAAATAGGAAGAGGTGGAGTTGAGGGTGGGAGCTAATGAACTAATGTAGCTACTAGCTAAAGTGAGCTAACCCCCAAAGCTAAGACAGATCTGCACGGCCCCCTGGCTTCCATGCAAGGCTGCAGTAGTGCTGGTTGTCTGTGGAGCTCTAATATAGACTGTAAAAATACTAGCAGAGCCTCAGACCGCTGCGATTGGAGCCAGGTGCCTTGGCTACTTACATGAGCTCCGCCATAGTCGGAGATCAGCGGGACATTGGCTACATGCTAACCTGAAGCTAATGGAGGTTTTTGGGTGCATTTGGCGAGAGAGACTTATTGGTTGATCTCTTAGTGCAATCAATACCACAGCTTGCCCTCTTTGTCCAAATAATTCCATGATTAACATCCAAACACGAACACACAGAGGACACAACTAAAGTTCAGAGAGTCGAAATGGCCGAACTGAAGGCTGAGACCTTCCTCGGAGCTAGCTGCTTACGCTAGCTCTGATGCTCATGCTACCTGTCAATCAAATCTAATTATTCATGATTTCAAGTATTTAATTACACCTAAACAGGAGAGTTAGAAAAAAATTCACCCCCCTCAGATTTGTCATGACTGTAAGCTAGACCTATTAAACCTAAAATGGTTTTTTGAACCAGGCTGTAAACATGTTTATTTCTGCTGTGAAATTGGCATTTTTAACATGGGAGTCAATGAGGATTTGCTCACTTCTGGTGCCAGCCCCTAGCGGATGAGGCTGGAACTGCAATTTTTGGCAGTTCCATATTTGCTTCAGAAAATCAGGAAAATGGAGCCCCTCGGTTAATAGCTTGTTAAAGACTAATACTGTTCAGGTTTTTTTACACACAATGGTAAAATGGCCTCTATTTGATATAGTGCCTTCTAGAGTCCTAGAACCCCCCAAGGCGCTTTACAACACTATCAGTCATTCACGCACACATTCACGCCCTGGCGGTGACGAGCTGCATTGTAGCTACAGCTGCCCTGGGGTGCACTGACGGAGGTGAGGCTGCCATACACTGGCGCCACCGGTCCCTCCGACCTCCACCAGTAGGCCATGTGGGTTAAGTGTCTTGCCCAATGTGGCAATGTGGAGAAACGACGGCCCGAGCGGGATTCGATCCCCAGACTCCCGGATGATAGTCACACGCACTAACCAGTCAGCCAAAGGGATATCCCTGTGGCCAAGCAGCCAGGGCACATGATCAATCGGGATACAGTGACAGGATGCTCACCCTGTCACACCAAGGACACAATGACAGCGACAGACTTGAATCGGCAACCTTCCGATTGCGAGGCAGGAACTTAAATCCTCTGCCACCATCGCCCAATGAACACACAGGCTTCCAAACAGTTTTGACATCCCCCGTGATTCATTTTAAACAATTTTCATTCCCAGTTTAAGCTTCTTTTCCCCCATTTATTAATAAAGCACCAGTCTGCTGCACCTCTTTTTCCCCTCTCTGTCTCTCTTTCTCTTTCTTACTTCATGCGCACCGCAGTCAGAGTGGCCAATCAGCTGATCTGAGCAATAAAAAGTCAGAGAAAAAGAATAAACCTCTAACCTTATTTAATACTGTTGACAAAAACACAGCAAAGCATATTTTTACCTGTGGTTATTCCCTACTGAAGCAACACTTAACTTCTATGAGCAAAAGAAATAGCCGAAGAATTAATAAATGAATCAGGAAAACAGGAAGAAATATTATTTCTGTTTTTACATTTTTCACTTCAGTCCAGAATTTGGTGTTTTCGTCACATATACCCCGACTGGTTTACTCGTATGCTTCACTGCGCTCCAATCCACACCGGGAGAGTCTCAGCCGCGGAGCGGCTTCTCCACCATGCTCCTCGCTGGACTCGCAAGATCACAAAATTCCCTCGAGACTTCAAAGGTCATGGTTTGTTTATGCCGTCCGCCATTAAACCAAAAAGGAAAAGAAGAAGGAGATCACGTTTGACATCACTGTTTGATGTCATATATAATGCTGTTCCTCTCCACTGCCAGGATTAAAGCCATGAAAAACACACTGCTGCACTTCTCGAAAGAAACTGGTAGTAAATGAATGTGAGGTCACATGTATAGATGTAATCAACATGGATGTGAAATGGCATCGCTGCAAGTCTTTTGTTTTCATATTATTTACACCAGCTGCGGTTTGGATCCGGATGCGGAGCTCTGAAAAGTTTCCACATGGAGTCTATTTTTTTCTGGATGCCACATGAGGATTGTCATGAAGGGAAAGATTTTACATGAGCAAGCCAGGAAGTGAAACGTGGTTCAGCATTAGGGAGTTTAATAAAATGATTTTCATTTATTAATCAGTTGTACATTCTACTTTTGGGGAATCATCAACATGTTTCACTAAGGGGGTACTCATGGTATGAGAAAATGGCTCAGATGGTACAAGTGTCAAAAAAGGTTGTGAAACACTGCACTAGAGGTCAATTAGCTTTAATATCATTTTGCAGTTTGGAAAGATACTCAGTTGTACAGAAAGTTTTGAGCTTTGTCCTTGTTTCTTTTGCCAACTCCCTCCATGTATGCCCTATAAAAATCCCTTTGATTCTTTTTAATTTGCCGCTCTTGCGTCTCTTTGCCTTTTTCAGTTAAGTATGCTGGTGAAGGTTCTCAGTCATTCAGGTCATGGTAATCCAAAAGGGGTTCGAATGAAGGCAACTGAACTTCTGTTTGGGTGTCTTGTCTTTTGGATGGACCAACTTCTAGCACCTATAATGCAGTTCTGAACCTAATTCCAAAACAGTTTCAGTCTAGGTCACAATACAACCATCTGACAACAATCCAACTCCATCGCCATACAATATTGTCGTAGTTTCTGAAGGAGCTTGTAATTCTCCTCACAGTCATCTAGGATAGCTAAACCCTTAACATGTGGAATGGCCTCAACAAAACTTTGAAGGAAGTCTGCAAACTCTGAGAGCAAAGGGGTTTTTAGCATCTAATATGGGCCACTTCCTTAACCTTTCTCTAAGGACATCTTTTCTCTAAGCACCTTAAGCTTCTTCAGAATTTCTGTAGAAAAATCATTCTACTGCTCTACATGCTGCCATATTTTTCTTGCAAAACATTCCAAGCACATTAATAACCTCCTTCAGAATTTCTGTAGAAAAATCATTCTACTTCTATATGTGCTTCTCCTACACCCTGTTCGTGCAGGGAGAGGCCTTGAGGCAACTAACGCCATGAAAGACATTTTCCAGTGAATTTCAAAGGAAACGGGTGTTTCTGGTACGGGTAAACAATTTAAATAAGTTTGAAAGTTCATTACCTACATTTGATTTCTCATGTTTTATATTTACAGGTTGGAAAGGTACAGCATTTAGGTTGAGAGGAATATGAGACTCCTGAACAGGGGTGGAAATCTCATTTAATTTTTTGGGGTAATATGAAAAAAGTGGCTGTTTCCTGCTGTTTTGCAACTTGCAGGTCAGGCCTTCATCACGAGAAAATTCACTGAGAAACCAGCCGATAAGAGACGAGATGTCTGAATATCAGGAATTAATACAGAGAAGGACTCCAAATCCTGCTGTTTTCTGCTCCCAAATAATACAAAATACTGTGAGACTTACATGGGGATGCAGCATTTATACCTGCACCATCACACACACAACCCCCACACACCTCTGAAATAGGGTATTCTACTGTTGACATCACCACGCAAAGGCTTCTGGGTAGGGTCATACTTACAAGTCGCATTTGACAATAGAAAATAAACAGTATTAGAGCGCTTTGACATCGATGTGAAGGCATAAAATGGAGGAAGTTGTGTTGACGGTGAAAGACATACCAGAGAACTTTTTTTGATGGTGACCCTGCTAATTATCGATCGCCAGAACTGAAGTGCTAGCTCAAATGTCACGGTGAAAGTAAAAACTAACCCTCGCTAGCAGCGCTGTTGTTTTAAACGCCGTTATTCCCATCACTGTTCCTTCTTGAGTAATATAAAAGTAAGTTCATTACTCACAGTGCTCAAGTAACATTTTGTCAAGGCAGTTTTTTAACTGTCAGGTTATCATTTGTGTCCCTACTTTTTACAAACCACTCACCTCTGGTCAAAAGACTTTTTCGTGGACGTTTGGGTGGACGTGCTGTTTGGCCCAGACGTTCAGCTGGACCGCTGCCTCCTTGTTAACTCTCCTCCATTAACAACGCTGCTTCCTGCATAATTCTCCTCCGCTGCTCTTCCTCTTGGATAACTCCACGTCTGAGAGCATCGCTAGGACCAGCAGCTGGTCATTCTCGGATGTAGGACCTTTCCCTCCGGGAAGATGTAAGGAACAAATATACGTGCTTTTCTTGATCTGCTCCACACAGTTAAAATTCGCTCATCCACATAAAAAATACCACCGCTTTGCTTTTTCTGTCTTTAGCTTAGCCCGTGTCACTTTCCAGCTGTTTCATGTGGTCGCGGACTTTACTTTGGAAAAGGGATAAAAAGTCCTCTCTGACATCCGATCTGGGTGTATAGAGTTTGATTAGCACCTCCCCCAGCAGCAGCGCTTAGTTCCTTGCTCTTTAGGAGACAAAAAAAACAACTGTAGACAGATTGGAGCAACTCAGACCCATAGGAATCCATTATAACTGCCGGCTTGCTTGTATGACCCTGCGTCCCAGAGTGCTTTGCGACGTTATGTCACAATCTATTTTTAGCTACTGTAGAAAGCTCTATTCAGCTTGAAGCAGGTGACTTCTAGCCTGGCAAGCCATCCTATATATGTGAATATATAGTCTGGCCACGACCCATTGACGGCTCTCAGTCGTGAGGCGGGATCTACGGTTGTCTTTCAAACTGTCTGCACACAATTAGATAGCGCTAGGGCTGCACAATATTAGGAAAACCTGCGATATGCAATAACAGTGCTTAATATTGCGATATCGATATTACTTGCGATAAATGAACAAATGCTTAAATCTGCAGTTTTTGTATATATACTATAGACACACCACTCCATCCTCTATCATTAGTATTAATACAGTAACAAAATGAAATCATGCAAGTTTACATTACATTTCTAGATCTTTACATTTATAGATCTTTATGGTTGCGTTGGAGGTGACAACAGAGATGTGTTGCCACAGGTGTTTGGCATGTCTTGCAAAGTACTTGTGTTTGTTGAACACAAGTACTTTGAAATAATAGTCATGCTGTTTGAATTATGAGTCTTTTCTCGCTAACATTTTCAGCACACGTTTTACCCTCAGTCATTGCGACGCTCTCTAAGCTAACTCAGGTGTTTGCTAGCCATCCAAATGAAGTGCCGTCCACCTAGGCACCAAGGCATCTAACCTATAAGAACCCAACCGATTGGCCAAATAGATGAAGGGCTCTATTTGATTTGTCAAAAACTCCATGCTTCCATTTGATTGACAAAATGCATTATGTGTAGCAAAAATCTGAGATGACCATTAATTGCGATATTTTTCTGTTCTTTGCGATATGCCTATTGCGCATGCTGATATTGTGATAACAATAAATTTTCGATATATTGTGCAGCCCTAGCTAGGACCAATCAGAGTAACGAACAACGTGAGGTAATCACACCGACGGAAAAGAGGGAGGCATCAATGATTTCTGTCGTTTTTGTATGAAAAACACATGAATATCAGGTGTACTGGGACATTGCACTACTTTGTTTGATAAAAATAAGAAGCCGCTAAGTATATCTGACAGACTTACGCACGTTGGAGTCTAAATAATCCAATGTTGATGACAAAGCCGTTTCAAACAAATGTGGTTCCTGAGCTGCCACCATGTTGTTTGTGTTTGCGGTCACAGCTCTGACGTCATTGGCTACTCCCGCTCTGTGATTGGCCCAAAATATAAAGCGCTGTGATTGGCCCAACCAAAACTATAGAGAGCTGATTGGACAGCCACAGCAGTGGATCGGGCTGCGAGGGTTCCAATGAAGCGTGCCTAGACCAAACTCTGCAAGGCAAGAATTTGGTCTAGTTCACTAGGCTAGGTGAGTTCTGTTACAGCTGAAGTACTGCTACTGAACAGTACTGTTCTTCATACTTTATGCTTCAGGTGTGTTTATTACCTGATGTCCTGTCATTTATAAATCACTGTGACATCACTGAAGGATTAATATTTATATTTACACGTGTGTTGGATTTGCTTGGAGCTGAAGGGACAAACACCGCAGCAGTGTTCAACAGCCTAAGGACACCGACATCCTATCAACACATCCTAAAGTTCATGATGAGTCTCTTTAGGCTCCTCTAGACCTGCTGACTGACCTCACCTGTCTGGTAAGATGAAGGTGGAGTTAGTCCACAGAGGGTCCTATCAGCTGACATCAGACTTTGAATTTCCACAAAGAGGAGAGAAAGTGAAGGAAGTTTATCCTAATATGCTGGAGGATTGCTGCCACAATGCCAGTGACAGCTGCTGCTGCAGAGAGAACCTTCTCCTGATGGAAGCTGAGCATACCTGAGATGCAGCATGTGTCAATGTTAAACAGACTTGTTCTTATACACATCAACCCCAAAATGAGACAGCTGTCATGTGATGATACTATAGATGCCTTTGCTGCAAGGACAAGAGCTGCTAGAAAGGTTGTTCTTATTGTTTTTGTTCAAACATTAAAACTGAACTGTTGTGATCATTTAGATGGCTGCTGTCCTTAAATTCTGTGTTTGTGCAGGGGGGCACACGGAGACAAAAGGTGTGTGTGTGGGTGCACGTGTGTGTGTGCAGAGTAGGGAATAATCTCACCTAGGGCTCCAAATTGGGTAGGGCCGGCCCTGTAGATCTGTCAGCCTTTTCAAATCCTAGAGTTGCAACCTCTCTAGCAGAGGGAGCCAGAGGTTGTGCCTTAACTGGTTTTTCCAGCTTGATTCTCTCTGCATCAGACTGTTTAAATCCTTGTGCCAGGCCCCCTCCCACCCTATGGGGTTCTGCATGTGCCAAAAATAGTTGTCTTTCTCTACATTTCAATGCACAAATAGGGCAGCAGTAGCTCAGGAGGTAGAGCGGGTTGTCCAGTAATCGGAAGGTTGCAGGTTCGATCCCGGCTCCGGCCAGAGAATGCTGCTGTGTGTCCTTGGGCAAGACACTTAACCCGCCTTGCCTGCTGGTGGTGGTCGGAGGGACTGGTGGCGCCAGTGCTCGGCAGCCTCGCCTCTGTCAGTGCGCCCCAGGGCAGCTGTGGCTACATCGTAGCTCATCCCCACCAGCGTGTGAATGGGTGAATTGAGTTGATTGTGTTGTGAAGCGCCTTGGGGGGTTGTAGAACCCTAAGAAGGCGCTATACAAATACAGACCATTTACCATTTACAAGTGATTTGTCAATCAGCTGACTTCAAGAATGTGCATCTACTTCCTGTGCATGAGAGGTGGAGGCATCCAGTACTTAAAAGCGCAGCTGCTCAGACTCTGGCAGTAGTGCAATCACACAGGCTGCAGGCTGCTGTTAAAACCCACAGCAGAAGAAGAAGACGTTCTCAGACTCACGAACTCTTCTGGAAAGGTACGCTTTCTTCATTAAGGGCATGTCCTCCGTTCTCTGTTAGCGGACACTCCGAGCGACTGTGTCCAGACATCAAGCGTTTTGGACAGACACCGGAGTCTGAATGACAGGGTGGGATGTCGGTGATCCACAAGTTCCATCTTCATGTGTCGTTGCTGTTTATTTAATTTACTCCCAGATCCAGATCAAACTCTTCTTAAACCTTTAGGAATAAAACCAAATATCTTCAGGTTTCCAAATATCCTTTAATGTTCTATTTTGTTGATAATGTTTAGTCAGTTTTAATGGTTTAAATGGGAATGCGGTCAAGCCTCCTGTTAATAACTCAGTTAGAGGTCTGACAGGTTTCCTAAACCCTCTGTAGTGACTTACAGGATTTTTTATCTTCTGTTTTCATTCTTGTTGAGCTAATTACTGAGAGTAAAAATGTTAAAGTAGAATATAACGGTAGCTGCACAGTGGCATGCTGGTTAGAGCTGTTGCCTTACAGGAGGTCCTGGGTTCATGTCCTGGCCTGGGGTCTCTGCATGGAGTTTGCATGTTCTCCCTGTGCACGCGTGGGTTCTCTCTGGGTACTCCAGCGCCCTCCCACCTTTGACCTTTGACTTAGCTGAAGACTTGTATGTCTTGACTTGGGATTAGGTTGTGACTTGAAAAACAACAATTTGGTCCCACCTCTGCTCAAAAGGTACAAACACACAACTAAATAATAAAATAGTGAGTGTTGTGATCGACTCACTCCTACACGCTGCAGCACTTTTCCCCGTCACACATTAGCTAAATGAGAACACTCTGATGTTATCTTGGCACACTTAAAACATTTTGTCTCTATATAATTTCGTTTTGTCCTCTGGTAGAAAAAAAAAAACTTTGCATACTTTCACTTTGAATACTTGTTTTGTCCAGCAATATGGAAAACTTCCACCTGTCACACTTGTCTGTAATCTCTTGCAGGTGAGATTCCTCGTTAGCCATCATGTTAGACGACTTACTTACATGCATTAAAAACATCCCTCGGCCTTCAACACCAGTAGTAGGTGAGATCCAGTCTAGAAACACACATTCTCATCCCAAAATGTCAATTTTTCACAGAAAAATAACCATTTTTATATTATCAGCACCTTTAAAGGTGGGTGTTTGCATCCTGACCATTGCTCAGATCGCTATAGGTAAGTTGTTTAATCACCAATAAATCATAGTGATGTTGCATTGAAGTTGGTCAAAAGTCAGTCAATTTCCTCTTCTGTCCACCAGGGGCAGTATACCTGAAAGAGTGCCCACGTCAGCCCTACATCCCCATCTATCTGATAGTAGCAGGGTCCTTCAGCCTGCTTATTGGATTTTTTTCTTGTTTGCCCTGCGCAGAGGAGAGGAAAGGAGTCCAACGCAATAATTGGTACACTCTCTGCATATTCTGGAACTTTATAACGTGCCTTTTTGTCTTCGCCTGGTTCATTGAAGGTGAGTTACTCTTTACTGAAGCAAGCCTAGAGTAAATAATTCCAAAGCCAATGCAAAAGAGCAGCTTCAAACATTTCTTTAAATAGATTCAACACAGTTGGCTTCAACAGGCAGATGCCTGCTCTAAATTTACACTGCCAAGATTAAATATTAACTCATCTCTGAGCTGCTGATGCACAACAGTCAGGCTTCCTAAAATGTCTTAAGGGTTTATATATATATATATATATATATATATATATATATATATATATATATATATATATATATATATATATATATATATGTCATCCTGTCAGGAACAAACAACCAAGATCTCTTTTGTTCAGGTTAAACTTCAGCAGGTCGTCTTCACCACATCTATATGTTGCTGTTATGTGATTGGTTGATTAGATATTGGTGTCAAACGCAGAAACCTGTAAACTGGTGTTGTTGATTCATTTTTGAACAACAGATGTAGTTTTAGGGGGTTGGTCCAGTTATTAAATGACTCAATGACCTCATTTCCTGATGCACTTCCTGAACCATGAGCAGGTTATCAGATCCACCTACTCAAAGACTACATGTATGATTGTGTTTCTCTGCTCCAGGTACCGTGTGGATCTACTTGATTTACCAGCCAAACTACAACAAGAACGCAACTGACATAGACTCCTACTGCAACAAGACTCTCTACCTGTTTGCCTTTTGGACCACCACACTGGTCTACATCCTGCTGGGCCTGGTTTTTCTCATTGGCTTCTTCTTCGTCTTCTACAAGCGTATGGATAGCCCTCAGAACGCAAGAGAAAATGTTTAAATATCTTCTTTTAATAATGCTCTTGCTCATTTATTTAGTGGTGTTGGAGAACCATTTATAGAAATAATGTTACTAAAATAAAAATCAGCTGTTCTTTAACAGGTATTCACATCTGGATCTGTGAAAACCTCAAAGGGCTTAATGTTTTCTTTACTCTCTTTACTAAACATGCTGCTAAAAACAACCAATGGATGTTGAAGTCAATCTAAGACCAAGACTGCTGGACTTCAGATTGTTTTAAAGCTCAATGAAAATCTGTAAAAGTATCAGGATGTAAACATGTGGTGATGTTCTTGGGCTTGATATGAACTGGGCAACAATGAACTAGAAATGCACTGTTTTCTATTATCTTCTAAGATTGTGCATCAAATAGAAATACTAGGAAATAAAAGCTGGATTGTTCACAGGTTATCTTGTGTTTATCTTTGCATTTCCCCAGTCCTCATCATAAATCAGGGGTGTCCAAATCATTCAAGATGACAGCCAAGTTAGTAGTCCTCACAGACCACAACAGGAGGGTTATAATAACGGTCAGTCCCCCAGAATATGAACATCTCCTATTGAGCTGCAACCTCTCCAGCAGAGGGAGCCAGAGGACGTGTCTTAAAGGAGTCATCACCTGAAATTTTCACTTTTCCACTTAAAAACATGCCTATAATGGCTTCCTAATGATTTTTCACTGGCTGAGAAGCCGATATTTAACATTGACACGTTTGTTTAATCTTGCCTTCTTCAACCAGCTCACATGCACCCCACGAGCATGCGCACTCCAAAATGAGATTAGCCTATAGGTCGGCACAAAGGCCGAATATAAACAAATATGAACCAGCAGCGAACAAACCAGCACAACAAAGCTCATTTCATAACATGAAACGTATAAATTATGTCTTACCGTTGACGACTCATGTTATAATCCGTGTTATGGGAGACAAAACTCCGATCGGTTTGTATATCCCATCTTCACAACAGCATAAGAGCCGATGCCTGGCTGTTAGCTTGCATTGGTCCCAACTCAACAACACGCGAGGGCGCCATTACGCACGAGGCGAGGCTCGGGCTCGTACATACACGGTTAGATCCCGTAGGTCACTGCCAGGTCGGGTTCAGTTATAACTTTTGTTGTTTTGGAGCAAGACGCTGAAGCTGCTTCCTGCTTCCTTCCACCAATAAACACGCTCCTCAGTCCCGCGCGCGTCCGAGACAGCCAAAATATCGCGTTTGATCTCGCGAGAAAATATGCCCTTCACAATAAAGGATTAAAAAAAATCACATTTTTTATTTATTTTTCCAATACAATTTATTTTAATGGTCTAAAAGAATATAATAGAATGTAGATATCCACGGTATTATAGGTGATGACTCCTTTAACTGTTTTTTCCAGCTTTATTCTTTCCACATCAGGCTGTTTAAATCCTTGTGCCAGGCCTCTCCCACTCCTCCTCATCATTGATGGCATAACTTCCTTTTATATTTTTGTACATGCATGGGTTGTTTGTAACGTCCATCTGGATAGGAAATAATAAAAAGGAGAGGGTGGTTTGTCAGACTGACAATTAGATCTCTTTCTTGGTTAAGGGGGTTGCAGCTCTAGCAGAGACACCCAATCCATCCTTTCAGCAGCCTCCACCAGCTCCACTGGTTGGATCCCCAGGTGTTCCCAGACCAACCTGGAGATATAATCCATCCTGTGTGTCTTGGGTCGACCCGATGGCCTCCTGCTGACAGGACATCTGGGAGATGTCCAGGGTCATTCTCATCAAATGTCCAAATCACCTCTTTCATGATGTTTTCTAAAAACTGTTAAATATGAAAGCATCTAAAGGATCAGTGGAGACAACTCTACTATAGGATCACCCAGATGTGCTCCTATCCTGCCTGTAAGCAAACTAGAGCAAGCAAACTAAACTGTTGAGCTCAGCTGACTTCCTCCTTGATCACTCAATATATAGTTTTCAAAACATTTCAGGACACTGGAGGTCAAAGCCACAGGTCTAAAATCATGGTTGTCTGAGGGCCAAGCTCTTTTGGTAACTGGGACTGTTGTGGATGTTTTTTTCCAGACAGCAAAAAAACTGAAAGAATGAAATTAGCTCTGCTGCACATGACTTGAAAAGAAATTAAGAAAAGACCATCTAGGTTGGTAGATTTTATTCAGTATGCATATGCTCAAAGGCTGACAGGACTTTATGTGAAAAATCCCACAGCCTGTCCATCAGTAGACATAGATTTCAGGGCAGTAAAGCCTTTCTCTGAAAAGTAGTTTTTCAAACCTCAAAAACAAGTCATTCAGTTATTTTGCTTCTCTGAAGTCATTCTTATGAAGTGATTCTTAGTTGTATTCATGTTAGGCCTAGTTCACATAGTAGGATTTTGAAATTGTCAAAAAAATTTCAAGAAATGAGAGAGACCACAGACGTGGCGATAAAAATCACAGATGTAACCGTTTTGGGCCTACATTGTGAGGTGTGTAGTGTAGCCACATGGAAAAAACTACGCACTACACACAAACTGATTTCACACACAAACATTCCCCAGTCAGACGGCAAGTCTCGCAAAACCGATGGAGATAAAACGTGACTTCGGAGTAAAAAATGGCGGAAAAGGAGTATGTCGTGCTCACCTCACTTTCTGATATGCTATGCATCACATTTATCAGGCATTAAGCTCATTTGTTCTTGAAATTAGACCTAGACAATCCAACACATTGAACATCTCCAATTTTTGATCGAGGCAGTCCTAACATCCTTACAGATCAGAATGCTCTTAACACACCACACATGGCAGGAATATCAGATACATTTATTTATAGAGCCGTTATGGCAATCAAGCATGTCCTAAGATTGTCAAAAGGGGAGGTCTTAGTTGTTGTCCCACACTTTTTGAGGTATTGAACCTAAAACTTTATATATAAGGTGATTACCATGCTTCCTGACAGACTGCAGCATCCAGTTAAACTCCTTCTGTATTGATTACACCCCAACCCTAAGTTATCTTTTTTCTGTTAAGCATGTAGGGCTGAATCATTTTCTTTTAGTGACCACACTGTCAACACAAGATAAAATGCAATCTGTAGTGTATGGACTGTCCCCATTTGTGCAAAGGAAGATCCTTTAAGAGTTTCTATACTAGGGGTCCCCAGCTCTAGTCCTTGTGGAATACCGTCCTGAAAAAGCATAAGACAGCAGCAGCTGGAGTCCAGTGGTATAAAGGCCAGTTTTTGGTCTTAACCAAAAAAAACAACAAAACAAACTCAAATATTCTCACTGTGTTTATTATCCGTCTTTTCACACAGCAATAGTATTTAATTAATATATAATTTACATACAAAATAAACAGAAAAAGATCTCAGTAGGCCCTCTCACCACCTGAGGTGCTCAGGACGATATTTTTAAAGTTTAAACGTGACCAGGTTTAATTACAGTCTTGCAAGATATGATTATAAATACTTCCATTCTCTCAGAGTCATTGATCTGATTGGTGGATGAGGCCGTGACGTCAGCATGGCTTGCGAGCCAAAACGTCCAGTGCTTTGGCGTGAACGGGCTGATAGAGCAGGGTGAAGCTGGAGGGGCTCAGGTGGCTACTGCCTTGGGCATCAACATTTCCCATCAGCACATAGTTCCGACCTGATCAGGAGACAGATCAACATGTCAGGATTAGTCACATATGATGAACATTTTATTTATTAGGACCTAATACTCTTATAAATTGCTAGTTGATAACTATAGAAAATAAAGAAGTAGCTTTTTCTACAAGATCTGATTCAAGGACAAGTATTGCAATCATAATAAAACCTACAGTCTGTCTCTATTTAAACGACCTACCTTACTATAGATAATACAATACACACACAGCAAATTCAGAAGTGTTAATTCAACTCCTAGGGAGTTAAATTCAACTCTTTTAAAGTGTCTAGATTTGTCCAAGACGGAGTGAAAACAACACTTTGGAAAGTGTTGTTTACACTGTGACAGAGTAGAAACAACACTCTCAATAGTTGAAATTTAACTCATTGGTGTTGAAATTACCCAACACCAGTGTGTAGAGTTAAAAATGAACAATATCAGTGTGTTTTATTAACACCAATTAAGGTTTAATTTATTTTAACACTATGTAAAGTTTTGAATAAAAACTGAAATCTGGATTTTTAAATATTACTGTACAGCAAATTCAGCATGCTCTAACTAACACTATCAGATTTGATTTCAACACTTTTAAAATGGGTTCGCACCAGTAAGAGTTAATTTATCAGCCACACTGAAAAACGCTGGCGACCTCATGCCTTGTACCCCTCGTGACTGCAGACAGCCAGTGAGCAGTAGCGGTTTTAGGCACGGGCAGACCGGGCGGCTGCCCGGGGCGGCATTTTTTAGGGGGCGCACAATCGCTGAGTAAAAAAAAAAAAAGAAGAAAAAAACCTGCGCGCCGCAACATGGTTTTCTGTCATATCTGTGTCTGGACTGGAACCAGCACGTTGGCGCCCCCTGCAGCTGCAGGCGCTCCTGCTGACTGAGGGTTCAGGCGAGCGCCGTGTGTGTGAAGAAGAGAAAGGGGAGGGGCGCGGGGGATTTCACCTCTGGGTCTCTCCCAAATGAAACGGACG